>CAXDIW010000199.1:0-358000 GCA_963989415.1 Cerceris ruficornis
GCAATATATACATTGATTTCAACCGGCTACCTGTTCCGTTCATTGTTCTACTTGTCGCAAGTTACAAATAATTTCCGTTAAAGTATTAACAATGGGGCTCGTAGTTCACTTAAACTTGAAGATCAAATAATTGGCGAATTGTACTGTTTGGACGCTTTGCATATATGTTTCTTAGACTATATAGAAGCAATATATACAATGATTTCAACAGTCTACCAGTTCCATTCATTGTTCTACTTGTCGAAATTTACAAATAATTTCCTTTAAAGGATTAACAATGGGGCTTGTTGTTCACTTCAACTTGAAGAACAAAAAATTGGCGAATGGTACTGTTTGGATGCTTTGCATATAGGTTTCTTAGACTATATGGAAGCAATATATACAAAGATTTCAACCTTCTGTGTGTTCCAATCATTGTTCTACGTGTAGAAAGTTACAATTAATTTCCGTTAAAGATTAACAATGGGGCTCGTAGTTCACTTAAACTTGAAGAACAAAAAATTGGCGAATTGTACTGTTTGGATGCTTTGCACATATGTTTCGTAGGCTATATAGAAGCAATATATACAATGATTTCAACCGTCTACATGATCCATTCATTGTTCTACTTGTCGAAATTTACAAATAATTTCCTTTAAAGTATTAACAATGGGGCTCGCAGTTCACTTAAACTTGAAGAACAAAAAATTGGCGAATTGTACTGTTTGGATGCTTTGCATATATGTTTCTTAGACTATTTAGAAGCAATATATAGAAAGATTACACCCGTCTACCTGTACTATTCATTGTTCTACTTGTAGAAAGTTACAAATAATTTCCATTTCATGATTATCAATGGGGCTCGCTGTTCACTTAAACTTGAAGAACAAAAAATTGGCGAATGGTACTGTTTGGATGCTTTGCATATATGTTTCTTAGATTATATAGAAGAAATATATTCAAAGATTTCAACCGTCTACCTGTTCCATTCATTGTTCTACTTGTCGAAAATTACAAATAATTTCCGATAAAGGATTAACCATTGGGGCTCATTGTTCACTTAAACCTGAAGAACAAAAAATTGGCGAATGGTACTGTTTGGATGCTTTGCGTACATGTTTCTTAGACTATATGGAAGCAATATATACAAAGATTTCAACCGTCTACGTGTTCCAATCATTGTTCTACTTGTCGAAATTTACAAATAATTTCCTTTAAAGGATTAACAATGGGGCTCGTTGTTCACTTAAACTTGAAGAACAAAAAAATTGCGAATGGTACTGTTTGGATGCTTTGTATATATGTTTCTTAGACTATATAGAAGAAATATATACATTGATTTCAACCGGCTACCTGTTCAATTCATTGTTCTACTTGTCGCAAATTACAAATAATTTCCGTTAAAGTATTAAGAATGGGGCTCGTAGTTCACTTAAACTTGAAGATCAAATAATTGGCGAATTGTACTGTTTGGACGCTTTGCATATATGTTTCTTAGACTATATAGAAGCAATATATACAATGATTTCAACAGTCTACCTGTTCCATTCATTGTTCTACTTGTCGCAAGTTACAAATAATTTCCGTTAAAGTACTAACAACGGGGCTCGTAGTTCACTTAAACTTGAAGATCAAATAATTGGCGAATTGTACTGTTTGGACGCTTTGCATATATGTTTCATAGACTATATAGAAGCAATATATACAATGATTTCAACCGTCTACCTGTTCCAATCATTGTTCTACTTGTCGAAAGTTACAAATAATTTCCGATAAAGGATTAACCATTGGGGCTCATTGCGCACTTAAACTTGAAGAACAAAAAATTGGCGAATGGTACTGTTTGGATGCTTTGCGTACATGTTTCTTAGACTATATGGAAGCAATATATACAAAGATTTCAACCGTCTACGTGTTCCAATCATTGTTCTACCTGTCGAAATTTACAAAAAATTTCCTTTAAAGGATTAACAATGGGGCTCGTTGTTCACTTAAACTTGAAGAACAAAAAAATTGCGAATGGTACTGTTTGGATGCTTTGCATATATGTTTCATAGACTATATAGAAGCAATATATACAATGATTTCAACCGTCTACCTGTTCCATTCACTGTTCTACTTCTCGAAAGTTACAAATAATTTCCTTTAAAGGATTAACAATGGGGCTCGTAGTTCACTTAAACTTGAAGAACAAAAAATTGGCGAATGGTACTTTTTGGATGCGTTGCATATATGTTTCTTAGACTATATAGAAGCAATATATACAAAGATTTCAACCGTCTACCTGTTCCATTCAATGTTCTACTTGTCGAAATTTACAAATAATTTCCTTTAAAGGATTAACAATGGGGCTCGTAATTCACTTAAACTTGAAGAACAAAAAATTGGCGAATTGCACTGCTTGGATGCTTTGCATATGTGTTTCTTAGACTATTTAGAAGCAATATATAGAAAGATTTCACCCGTCTACCTGTACTATTCATTGTTCTACTTGTAGAAAGTTACAAATAATTTCCGTTTCATGATTATCAATGGGCCTCGTAGTTCACTTAAACTTGAAGAACAAAAAATTGGCGAATTGTACTGTTTGGATGCTTTGCATATATGTTTCTTAGACTATATAGAAGCAATATATACAATGATTTCAACCCTCTACCTGTTCCATTCATTGTTCTACTTGTCGAAAGTTAGAATTAATTTCCGTCAAAGGATTAACAATGGGGCTCGTAGTTCACTTAAACTTGAAGTACAAAAAATTGGCGAATTGTACTGTTTGGATGCTTTGCATATATGTTTCTTAGACTATATAGAAGCAATATATACAATGATTTCAACCGTCTACCTGTTCCATTCATTGTTCTACTTCTCGAAAGTTACAAATAATTTCCGTCAAAGGATTAACAATGGGGCTCGTAGTTCACTTAAACTTGAAGTACAAAAAATTGGCGAATTGTACTGTTTGGATGATTTGCATATATGTTTCTTAGACTATATAGAAGCAATATATACAATGATTTAAACCGTCTACCTGTTCCATTCTTTGTTCTACTTGTCGAAAATTACAAATAATTTCCATTTAATGATTATCAATTTAGCTCGCTGTTCACTTAAACTTGAAGATCAAAAAATTGGCGAATGTTACTGTTTAGATGCTTTGCATATAGGTTTCTTAGACTATACAGAAGCAACATATACAAAGATTTCTACCGTCTACACGTTCTATTCATTGTTCTACTTGTAGAAACTTACAAATAATTTCCGTTTCATGATTATCAATGGGGCTCGTAGTTCACTTAAACTTGAAGAACAAAAAATTGGCGAATTGTACTGTTTGGATTCTTTGCATATATGTTTCTTAGACTATTTAGAAGCAATATATAGAAAGATTACACTCGTCTACCTGTACTATTCATTGTTCTACTTGTAGAAAGTTACAAATAATTTCCATTTCATGATTATCAATGGGGCTCGCTGTTCACTTAAACTTGAAGAACAAAAAATTGGCGAATGGTACTGTTTGGATGCTTTGCATATATGTTTCTTAGATTATATAGAAGAAATATATACAAAGATTTCAACCGTCTACCTGTTCCATTCATTGTTCTACTTGTCGAAAATTACAAATAATTTCCGATAAAGGATTAACCATTGGGGCTCATTGTTCACTTAAACCTGAAGAACAAAAAATTGGCGAATGGTACTGTTTGGATGCTTTGCGTACATGTTTCTTAGACTATATGGAAGCAATATATACAAAGATTTCAACCGTCTACGTGTTCCAATCATTGTTCTACTTGTCGAAATTTAGAAATAATTTCCTTTAAAGGATTAACAATGGGGCTCGTTGTTCACTTAAACTTGAAGAACAAAAAAATTGCGAATGGTACTGTTTGGATGCTTTGTATATATGTTTCTTAGACTATATAGAAGAAATATATACATTGATTTCAACCGGCTACCTGTTCAATTCATTGTTCTACTTGTCGCAAATTACAAATAATTTCCGTTAAAGTATTAAGAATGGGGCTCGTAGTTCACTTAAACTTGAAGATCAAATAATTGGCGAATTGTACTGTTTGGACGCTTTGCATATATGTTTCTTAGACTATATAGAAGCAATATATACAATGATTTCAACAGTCTACCTGTTCCAATCATTGTTCTACTTGTCGAAAGTTACAAATAATTTCCGATAAAGGATTAACCATTGGGGCTCATTGCGCACTTAAACTTGAAGAACAAAAAATTGGCGAATGGTACTGTTTGGATGCTTTGCATATATGTTTCATAGACTATATAGAAGCAATATATACAATGATTTCAACCGTCTACCTGTTCCATTCATTGTTCTACTTCTCGAAAGTTACAAATAATTTCCTTTAAAGGATTAACAATGGGGCTCGTAGTTCACTTAAACTTGAAGAACAAAAAATTGGCGAATGGTACTTTTTGGATGCGTTGCATATATGTTTCTTAGACTATATAGAAGCAATATATACAAAGATTTCAACCGTCTACCTGTTCCATTCAATGTTCTACTTGTCGAAATTTACAAATAATTTCCTTTAAAGGATTAACAATGGGGCTCGTAATTCACTTAAACTTGAAGAACAAAAAATTGGCGAATTGCTCTGCTTGGATGCTTTGCATATGTGTTTCTTAGACTATTTAGAAGCAATATATAGAAAGATTTCACCCGTCTACCTGTACTATTCATTGTTCTACTTGTAGAAAGTTACAAATAATTTCCGTTTCATGATTATCAATGGGCCTCGTAGTTCACTTAAACTTGAAGAACAAAAAATTGGCGAATTGTACTGTTTGGATGCTTTGCATATATGTTTCTTAGACTATATAGAAGCAATATATACAATGATTTCAACCCTCTACCTGTTCCATTCATTGTTCTACTTGTCGAAAGTTAGAATTAATTTCCGTCAAAGGATTAACAATGGGGCTCGTAGTTCACTTAAACTTGAAGTACAAAAAATTGGCGAATTGTACTGTTTGGATGCTTTGCATATATGTTTCTTAGACTATATAGAAGCAATATATACAATGATTTCAACCGTCTACCTGTTCCATTCATTGTTCTACTTCTCGAAAGTTACAAATAATTTCCGTCAAAGGATTAACAATGGGGCTCGTAGTTCACTTAAACTTGAAGTACAAAAAATTGGCGAATTGTACTGTTTGGATGATTTGCATATATGTTTCTTAGACTATATAGAAGCAATATATACAATGATTTAAACCGTCTACCTGTTCCATTCTTTGTTCTACTTGTCGAAATTTACAAATAATTTCCGATAAAGGATTAACCATTGGGGCTCATTGTTCACTTAAACTTGAAGAACAAAAAATTGGCGAATTGTACTGTTTGGATGCTTTGCATATATGTTTCTTAGACTATATAGAAGCAATATATAGAAAGATTACACTCGTCTACCTGTACTATTCATTGTTCTACTTGTCGAAATTTACAAATAATTTCCGATAAAGGATTAACAATGGGGCTCGTTGTTCACTTAAACTTGAAGAACAAAAAAATTGCGAATGGTACTGTTCGGATGCTTTGCATATATGTTTCTTAGACTATATAGAAGCAATATATACATTGATTTCAACCGGCTACCTGTTCTATTCATTGTTCTACTTGTCGCAAGTTACAAATAATTTCCGTTTCATGATTATCAATGGGGCTCGCTGTTCACTTAAACTTGAAGAACAAAAAATTGGCGAATGGTACTGTTTGGATGCTTTGCATATATGTTTCTTAGATTATATAGAAGAAATATATACAAAGATTTCAACCGTCTACCTGTTCCATTCATTGTTCTACTTGTCGAAAATTACAAATAATTTCCGATAAAGGATTAACCATTGGGGCTCATTGTTCACTTAAACCTGAAGAACAAAAAATTGGCGAATGGTACTGTTTGGATGCTTTGCGTACATGTTTCTTAGACTATATGGAAGCCATATATACAAAGATTTCAACCGTCTACGTGTTCCAATCATTGTTCTACTTGTCGAAAGTTACAAATAATCACCGATAAAGGATTAACCATTGGGGCTCATTGTTCACTTAAACTTGAAGATCATAAAATTGGCGAATTGTACTGTTTGGATGCTTTGCATATATGTTTCTTAGACTATTTAGAAGCAATATATAGAAAGATTACACTCGTCTACCTGTACTATTCATTGTTCTACTTGTAGAAAGTTACAAATAATTTCCATTTCATGATTATCAATGGGGCTCGCTGTTCACTTAAACTTGAGGAACAAAAAATTGGCGAATGGTACTGTTTGGATGCTTTGCATATATGTTTCTTAGATTATATAGAAGAAATATATACAAAGATTTCAACCGTCTACCTGTTCCATTCATTGTTCTACTTGTCGAAAATTACAAATAATTTCCGATAAAGGATTAACCATTGGGGCTCATTGTTCACTTAAACCTGAAGAACAAAAAATTGGCGAATGGTACTGTTTGGATGCTTTGCGTATATGTTTCTTAGACTATATGGAAGCAATATATACAAAGATTTCAACCGTCTACGTGTTCCAATCATTGTTCTACTTGTCGAAATTTACAAATAATTTCCTTTAAAGGATTAACAATGGGGCTCGTTGTTCACTTAAACTTGAAGAACAAAAAAATTGCGAATGGTACTGTTTGGATGCTTTGTATATATGTTTCTTAGACTATATAGAAGAAATATATACATTGATTTCAACCGGCTACCTGTTCAATTCATTGTTCTACTTGTCGCAAATTACAAATAATTTCCGTTAAAGTATTAAGAATGGGGCTCGTAGTTCACTTAAACTTGAAGATCAAATAATTGGCGAATTGTACTGTTTGGACGCTTTGCATATATGTTTCTTAGACTATATAGAAGCAATATATACAATGATTTCAACAGTCTACCTGTTCCATTCATTGTTCTACTTGTCGCAAGTTACAAATAATTTCCGTTAAAGTACTAACAATGGGGCTCGTAGTTCACTTAAACTTGAAGATCAAATAATTGGCGAATTGTACTGTTTGGACGCTTTGCATATATGTTTCATAGACTATATAGAAGCAATATATACAATGATTTCAACCGTCTACCTGTTCCAATCATTGTTCTACTTGTCGAAAGTTACAAATAATTTCCGATAAAGGATTAACCATTGGGGCTCATTGTGCACTTAAACTTGAAGAACAAAAAATTGGCGAATGGTACTGTTTGGATGCTTTGCGTACATGTTTCTTAGACTATATGGAAGCAATATATACAAAGATTTCAACCGTCTCCGTGTTCCAATCATTGTTCTACCTGTCGAAATTTACAAATAATTTCCTTTAAAGGATTAACAATGGGGCTCGTTGTTCACTTAAACTTGAAGAACAAAAAAATTGCAAATGGTACTGTTCGGATGCTTTGCATATATGTTTCTTAGACTATATAGAAGCAATATATACATTGATTTCAACCGGCTACCTGTTCCGTTCATTGTTCTACTTGTCGCAAGTTACAAATAATTTCCGTTAAAGTATTAACAATGGGGCTCGTAGTTCACTTAAACTTGAAGATCAAATAATTGGCGAATTGTACTGTTTGGACGCTTTGCATATATGTTTCTTAGACTATATAGAAGCAATATATACAATGATTTCAACAGTCTACCAGTTCCATTCATTGTTCTACTTGTCGAAATTTACAAATAATTTCCTTTAAAGGATTAACAATGGGGCTTGTTGTTCACTTCAACTTGAAGAACAAAAAATTGGCGAATGGTACTGTTTGGATGCTTTGCATATAGGTTTCTCAGACTATATGGAAGCAATATATACAAAGATTTCAACAGTCTACCTGTTCCATTCATTGTTCTACTTGTCGCAAGTTACAAATAATTTCCGTTAAAGTACTAACAATGGGGCTCGTAGTTCACTTAAACTTGAAGATCAAATAATTGGCGAATTGTACTGTTTGGACGCTTTGCATATATGTTTCATAGACTATATAGAAGCAATATATACAATGATTTCAACCGTCTACCTGTTCCAATCATTGTTCTACTTGTCGAAATTTACAAATAATTTCCGATAAAGGATTAACCATTGGGGCTCATTGCGCACTTAAACTTGAAGAACAAAAAATTGGCGAATGGTACTGTTTGGATGCTTTGCGTACATGTTTCTTAGACTATATGGAAGCAATATATACAAAGATTTCAACCGTCTACGTGTTCCAATCATTGTTCTACTTGTCGAAATTTACAAATAATTTCCTTTAAAGGATTAACAATGGGGCTCGTTGTTCACTTAAACTTGAAGATCAAATAATTGGCGAATTGTACTGTTTGGACGCTTTGCATATATGTTTCTTAGACTATATAGAAGCAATATATACAATGATTTCAACAGTCTACCAGTTCCATTCATTGTTCTACTTGTCGAAATTTACAAATAATTTCCTTTAAAGGATTAACAATGGGGCTCGTTGTTCACTTCAACTTGAAGAACAAAAAATTGGCGAATGGTACTGTTTGGATACTTTGCATATATGTTTCTTAGACTATATGGAAGCAATATATACAAAGATTTCAACCTTCTGTGTGTTCCAATCATTGTTCTACGTGTAGAAATTTACAATTAATTTCCGTTAAAGATTAACAATGGGGCTCGTAGTTCACTTAAACTTGAAGAACAAAAAATTGGCGAATTGTACTGTTTGGATGCTTTGCATATATGTTTCGTAGGCTATATAGAAGCAATATATACAATGATTTCAACCGTCTACATGATCCATTCATTGTTCTACTTGTCGAAATTTACAAATAATCACCGATAAAGGATTAACCATTGGGGCTCATTGTTCACTTAAACTTGAAGATCACAAAATTGGCGAATTGTACTGTTTGGATGCTTTGCATATATGTTTCTTAGACTATTTAGAAGCAATATATAGAAAGATTACACTCGTCTACCTGTACTATTCATTGTTCTACTTGTAGAAAGTTACAAATAATTTCCATTTCATGATTATCAATGGGGCTCGGTGTTCACTTAAACTTGAAGAACAAAAAATTGGCGAATGGTACTGTTTGGATGCTTTGCATATATGTTTCTTAGATTATATAGAAGAAATATATACAAAGATTTCAACCGTCTACCTGTTCCATTCATTGTTCTACTTGTCGAAAATTACAAATAATTTCCGATAAAGGATTAACCATTGGGGCTCATTGTTCACTTAAACCTGAAGAACAAAAAATTGGCGAATGGTACTGTTTGGATGCTTTGCGTACATGTTTCTTAGACTATATGGAAGCAATATATACAAAGATTTCAACCGTCTACGTGTTCCAATCATTGTTCTACTTGTCGAAATTTACAAATAATTTCCTTTAAAGGATTAACAATGGGGCTCGTTGTTCACTTAAACTTGAAGAACAAAAAAATTGCGAATGGTACTGTTTGGATGCTTTGTATATATGTTTCTTAGACTATATAGAAGAAATATATACATTGATTTCAACCGGCTACCTGTTCAATTCATTGTTCTACTTGTCGCAAATTACAAATAATTTCCGTTAAAGTATTAAGAATGGGGCTCGTAGTTCACTTAAACTTGAAGATCAAATAATTGGCGAATTGTACTGTTTGGACGCTTTGCATATATGTTTCTTAGACTATATAGAAGCAATATATACAATGATTTCAACAGTCTACCTGTTCCATTCATTGTTCTACTTGTCGCAAGTTACAAATAATTTCCGTTAAAGTACTAACAATGGGGCTCGTAGTTCACTTAAACTTGAAGATCAAATAATTGGCGAATTGTACTGTTTGGACGCTTTGCATATATGTTTCATAGACTATATAGAAGCAATATATACAATGATTTCAACCGTCTACCTGTTCCAATCATTGTTCTACTTGTCGAAATTTACAAATAATTTCCGATAAAGGATTAACCATTGGGGCTCATTGCGCACTTAAACTTGAAGAACAAAAAATTGGCGAATGGTACTGTTTGGATGCTTTGCGTACATGTTTCTTAGACTATATGGAAGCAATATATACAAAGATTTCAACCGTCTACGTGTTCCAATCATTGTTCTACCTGTCGAAATTTACAAATAATTTCCTTTAAAGGATTAACAATGGGGCTCGTTGTTCACTTAAACTTGAAGAACAAAAAAATTGCGAATGGTACTGTTTGGATGCTTTGCATATATGTTTCATAGACTATATAGAAGAAATATATACATTGATTTCAACCGGCTACCTGTTCCATTCATTGTTCTACTTGTCGAAATTTACAAATAATTTCCTTTAAAGTATTAACAATGGGGCTCGTAGTTCACTTAAACTTGAAGAACAAAAAATTGGCGAATTGTACTGTTTGGATGCTTTGCATATATGTTTCTTAGACTATTTAGAAGCAATATATAGAAAGATTACACCCGTCTACCTGTACTATTCATTGTTCTACTTGTAGAAAGTTACAAATAATTTCCATTTCATGATTATCAATGGGGCTCGCTGTTCACTTAAACTTGAAGAACAAAAAATTGGCGAATGGTACTGTTTGGATGCTTTGCATATATGTTTCTTAGATTATATAGAAGAAATATATACAAAGATTTCAACCGTCTACCTGTTCCATTCATTGTTCTACTTGTCGAAATTTAAAAATAATTTCCTTTAAAGGATTAACAATGGGGCTCGTTGTTCACTTAAACTTGAAGAACAAAAAAATTGCGAATGGTACTGTTTGGATGCTTTGCATATATGTTTCATAGACTATATAGAAGAAATATATACATTGATTTCAACCGGCTACCTGTTCCATTCATTGTTCTACTTGTCGCAAATTACAAATAATTTCCGTTAAAGTATTAAGAATGGGGCTCGTAGTTCACTTGAACTTGAAGAACAAAAAAATTGCGAATGGTACTGTTTGGATGCTTTGCATATATGTTTCTTAGACTATATAGAAGCAATATATACATTGATTTCAACCGGCTACCTGTTCCATTCATTGTTCTACTGGTCGCAAGTTACAAATAATTTCCGTTAAAGTATTAAAAATGGGGCTCGCTGTTCACTTAAACTTGAAGAACAAAAAAATTGCGAATGGTACTGTTTGGATGCTTTGCATATATGTTTCTTAGACTAAATAGAAGCAATATATACATTGATTTCAACCGGCTACCTGTTCCATTCATTGTTCTACTTGTCGCAAGTTACAAATAATTTCCGTTAAAGTATTAAAAATGGGGCTCGTAGTTCACTTAAACTTGAAGAACAAAAAATTGGCGAATGGTACTGTTTGGATGCTTTGCATATATGTTTCTTAGACTATATGGAAGCAATGTTTACAAAGATTTCAACCGTCTACCTGATCCATTCATTGTTCTACTTGTCGAAATTTACAAATAATTTCCTTTAAAGGATTAACAATGGGGCTCGTAGTTCACTTAAACTTGAAGAACAAAAAATTGGCGAATGGTACTGTTTGGATGCTTTGCATATATGTTTCTTAGACTATATAGAAGCAATATATACAAAGATTTCAACCGTCTACCTGTTCCATTCATTGTTCTACTTGTCGAAAGTTACAAATAATTTCCGATAAAGGATTAACAATGGGGCTCATTGTTCACTTAAACATGAAGATGAAATAATTGGCGAATGGTACCGTTTGGATGCTTTGCATATATGTTTCTTAGACTATATAGAAGCAATATATACAAAGATTTCAACCGTCTACCTGTTCCATTCAATGTTCTACTTGTCGAAATTTACAAATAATTTCCTTTAAAGGATTAACAATGGGGCTCGTAGTTCACATAAACTTGAAGAACAAAAAATTGGCGAATGGTACTGTTTGGATGCTTTGCATATATGTTTCTTAGACTATATGGAAGCAATATATACATTGATTTCAACCGTCTACCTGTTCCATTCATTGTTCTACTTGTCGAAAGTTACAAATAATTTCCGATAAAGGATTAACAATGGGGCTCATTGTTCACTTAAACATGAAGATGAAATAATTGGCGAATGGTACCGTTTGGATGCTTTGCATATATGTTTCTTAGACTATATAGAAGCAATATATACAAAGATTTCAACCGTCTACGTGTTCCAATCATTGTTCTACTTGTCGAAATTTACAAATAATTTCCTTTAAAGGATTAACAATGGGGCTCGTTGTTCACTTAAACTTGAAGAACAATAAATTGGCGAATTGTACTGTTTGGATGCTTTGCATATATGTTTCTTAGATTATATAGAAGCAATATATACAAAGATTTCAACCGTCTACCTGTTCCATTCATTGTTCTACTTGTCGAAAGTTACAAATAATTTCCGTCAAAGGATTAACAATGGGGCTCGTAGTTCACTTAAACTTGAAGTACAAAAAATTGGCGAATTGTACTGTTTGGATGCTTTGCATATATGTTTCTTAGACTATATAGAAGCAATGTATACAAAGATTTCAACCGTCTACCTGTTCCATTCATTGTTCTTCTTGTCGAAAGTAACAAACAATTTCCATTAACGGATTACCAGTGGGGCTCATTGTTCACTTAAACTTGAAGAACAAAAAATTGGCGAATGGTACTGCTTGGATGATTTGTATATATGTTTCATAGTCTATATATAAGCAATATATACAATGATTTCAACCGTCTACCTGTTCCATTCATTGTTCTACTTGTCGAAATTTACAAATAATTTCCGATAAAGGATTAACCATTGGGGCTCATTGTTCACTTAAACTTGAAGAACAAAAAATTGGCGAATGGTAATGTTTGGATGCTTTGCGTACATGTTTCTTAGACTATATGGAAGCATTATATACAAAGATTTCAACCGTCTACGTGTTCCAATCATTGTTCTACTTGTCGAAATTTACAAATAATTTCCTTTAAAGGATTAACAATGGGGCTCGTTGTTCACTTAAACTTGAAGTACAAAAAATTGTCGAATTGTACTATTTGGATGCTTTGCATATATGTTTCTTAGACTATATAGAAGCAATATATACAATGATTTCAACCGTCTACCTGTTCCATTCATTGTTCTACTTGTCGAAAATTACAAATAATTTCCGATAAAGGATTAACCATTGGGGCTCATTGTTCACTTAAACTTGAAGAACAAAAAATTGGCGAATGGTAATATTTGGATGCTTTGCGTACATGTTTCTTAGACTATATGGAAGCATTATATACAAAGATTTCAACCGTCTACCTGTTCCATTCATTGTTCTACTTGTCGAAAGTTACAAATAATTTCCGATAAAGGATTAACAATGGGGCACGTTGTTCAGTTAAACTTGAAGATGAAATAATTGGCGAATTGTACTGTTTGGATGCTTTGCATATATGTTTCTTAGATTATATAGTAGCAATATATACAAAGATTTCAACCGTCTACCTGTTCCATTCATTGTTCTACTTGTCGAAAGTTACAAATAATATCCGATAAAGGATTAACAATGGGGCTCATTGTTCACTTAAACTTGAAGAACAAAAAATTGGCGAATGGTACTGTTTGGATGCTTTGCATATATGTTTCTTAGTCTATATAGAAGCAATATATACATTGATTTCAACCGTCTACCTGTTCCATTCATTGTTCTACTTGTCGAAAGTTACAAATAATTTCCTTTAAAGGATTAACAATGGGGCTCGTAGTTCACTTAAACTTGAAGAACAAAAAATTGGCGAATTGCACTGCTTGGATGCTTTGCATATGTGTTTCTTAGACTATTTAGAAGCAATATATAGAAAGATTTCACCCGTCTACCTGTACTATTCATTGTTCTACTTGTAGAAAGTTACAAATAATTTCCGTTTCATGATTATCAATGGGCCTCGTTGTTCACTTAAACTTGAAGAACAAAAAATTGGCGACTGGTACTGTTTGGATGCTTTGCATATATGTTTCTTAGACTATATAGAAGCAATATATAAAAAGATTTCAACCGTCTACCAGTTCCATTCATTGTTCTACTTGTCGAAAGTTACAAATAATTTCCGATAAAGGATTAACAATGGGGCTCATTGTTCACTTAAACTTGAAGAACAAAAAATTGGCGAATGGTACTGTTTGGATGCTTTGCATACATGTTTCTTAGACTATATAGAAGCAACATATACATTGATTTCAACCGACTACCAGTTCCACTCATTGTTCTACTTGTCGCAAGTTACAAATAATTTCCGTTAAAGTATTAACAATGGGGCTCGTAGTTCACTTAAACTTGAAGATGAAATAATTGGCGAATTGTACTGTTTGGATGCTTTGCATATATGTTTCTTAGATTATATAGAAGCAATATATACAAAGATTTCAACCGTCTACCTGTTCCATTCATTGTTCTACTTGTCGAAAATTACAAATAATTTCCGATAAAGGATTAACCATTGGGGCTCATTGTACACTAAACTTGAAGAACAAAAAATTGTCGAATTGTACTATTTGGATGCTTTGCATATATGTTTCTTAGACTATATAGAAGCAATATAGACAATGATTTCAACCGTCTACCTGTTCCATTCATTGTTCTACTTGTCGAAAGTTACAAATAATTTCCGATAACGGATTAACCATTGGGGCTCATTGTTCACTTAAACTTGAAGAACAAAAAATTGGCGAATGGTACTGTTTGGATGCTTTGCGTACATGTTTCTTAGACTATATGGAAGCATTATATACAAAGATTTCAACCGTCTACCTGTTCCATTCATTGTTCTACTTGTCGAAAGTTACAAATAATTTCCGATAAAGGATTAACAATGGGGCACGTTGTTCAGTTAAACTTGAAGATGAAATAATTGGCGAATTGTACTGTTTGGATGCTTTGCATATATGTTTCTTAGATTATATAGTAGCAATATATACAAAGATTTCAACCGTCTACCTGTTCCATTCATTGTTCTACTTGTCGAAAGTTACAAATAATATCCGATAAAGGATTAACAATGGGGCTCATTGTTCACTTAAACTTGAAGAACAAAAAATTGGCGAATGGTACTGTTTGGATGCTTTGCATATATGTTTCTTAGTCTATATAGAAGCAATATATACATTGATTTCAACCGTCTACCTGTTCCATTCATTGTTCTACTTGTCGAAAGTTACAAATAATTTCCTTTAAAGGATTAACAATGGGGCTCGTAGTTCACTTAAACTTGAAGAACAAAAAATTGGCGAATTGCACTGCTTGGATGCTTTGCATATGTGTTTCTTAGACTATTTAGAAGCAATATATAGAAAGATTTCACCCGTCTACCTGTACTATTCATTGTTCTACTTGTAGAAAGTTACAAATAATTTCCGTTTCATGATTATCAATGGGCCTCGTTGTTCACTTAAACTTGAAGAACAAAAAATTGGCGACTGGTACTGTTTGGATGCTTTGCATATATGTTTCTTAGACTATATAGAAGCAATATATAAAAAGATTTCAACCGGCTACCAGTTCCATTCATTGTTCTACTTGTCGAAAGTTACAAATAATTTCCGATAAAGGATTAACAATGGGGCTCATTGTTCACTTAAACTTGAAGAACAAAAAATTGGCGAATGGTACTGTTTGGATGCTTTGCATACATGTTTCTTAGACTATATAGAAGCAACATATACATTGATTTCAACCGACTACCAGTTCCACTCATTGTTCTACTTGTCGCAAGTTACAAATAATTTCCGTTAAAGTATTAACAATGGGGCTCGTAGTTCACTTAAACTTGAAGATGAAATAATTGGCGAATTGTACTGTTTGGATGCTTTGCATATATGTTTCTTAGATTATATAGAAGCAATATATACAAAGATTTCAACCGTCTACCTGTTCCATTCATTGTTCTACTTGTCGAAAATTACAAATAATTTCCGATAAAGGATTAACCATTGGGGCTCATTGTACACTAAACTTGAAGAACAAAAAATTGTCGAATTGTACTATTTGGATGCTTTGCATATATGTTTCTTAGACTATATAGAAGCAATATAGACAATGATTTCAACCGTCTACCTGTTCCATTCATTGTTCTACTTGTCGAAAGTTACAAATAATTTCCGATAACGGATTAACCATTGGGGCTCATTGTTCACTTAAACTTGAAGAACAAAAAATTGGCGAATGGTACTGTTTGGATGCTTTGCGTACATGTTTCTTAGACTATTTAGAAGCAATATATAGAAAGATTTCACCCGTCTAACTGTACTATTCATTGTTCTACTTTTAGAAAGTTACAAATAATTTCCATTTCATGATTATCAATGGGGCTCGCTGTTCACTTAAACTTGAAGATCAAAAAATTGGCGATTGTTACTGTTTAGATGCTTTGCATATATGTTTCTTAGATTATATAGAAGCAATATGTACAAAGGTTTCAACCGTCTACCTGTTCCATTCATTGTTCTACTTGTCGAAAATTACAAATAATTTCCGATAAAGGATTAACCATTGGGGCTCATTGTTCACTTAAACTTGAAGAACAAAAAATTGGCGAATGGTACTGTTTGGATGCTTTGCGTACATGTTTCTTAGACTATATGGAAGCAATATATACAAAGATTTCAACCGTCTACGTGTTCCAATCATTGTTCTACTTGTCGAAATTTACAAATAATTTCCTTTAAAGGATTAACAATGGGGCTCGTTGTTCACTTAAACTTGAAGAACAATAAATTGGCGAATTGTACTGTTTGGATGCTTTGCATATATGTTTCTTAGATTATATAGAAGCAATATATACAAAGATTTCAACCGTCTACCTGTTCCATTCATTGTTCTACTTGTCGAAAGTTACAAATAATTTCCGATAAAGGATTAACCATGGGGCTCATTGTTCACTTAAACTTGAAGATCAATAAATTGGCGAATTGTACTGTTTGGATGCTTTGCATATATGTTTCTTAGACTATATAGAAGCAATATATACAAAGATTTCAACCGTCTACCTGTTCCATTCATTGTTCTACTTGTCGAAAGTTACAAATAATTTCCTTTAAAGGATTAACAATGGGACTCGTAGTTCAGTTAAACTTGAAGATGAAATAATTGGCGAATTGTACTGTTTGGATGCTTTGCATATATGTTTCTTAGATTATATAGAAGCAATATATACAAAGATTTCAACCGTCTACCTGTTCCATTCATTGTTCTACTTGTCGAAAATTACAAATAATTTCCGATAAAGGATTAACCATTGGGGCTCATTGTTCACTTAAACTTGAAGAACAAAAAATTGGCGAATGGTAATGTTTGGATGCTTTGCGTACATGTTTCTTAGACTATATGGAAGCATTATATACAAAGATTTCAACCGTCTACCTGTTCCATTCATTGTTCTACTTGTCGAAAGTTACAAATAATTTCCGATAAAGGATTAACCATGGGGCTCATTGTTCACTTAAACTTGAAGATCAATAAATTGGCGAATTGTACTGTTTGGATGCTTTGCATATATGTTTCTTAGACTTTATAGAAGCAATATATACAAAGATTTCAACCGTCTACCTGTTCCATTCATTGTTCTACTTGTCGAAAGTTACAAATAATTTCCGATAAAGGATTAACAATGGGGCTCGTAGTTCACTTAAACTTGAAGATGAAATAATTGGCGAATTGTACTGTTTGGATGCTTTGCATATATGTTTCTTAGATTATATAGAAGCAATATATACAAAGATTTCAACCGTCTACCTGTTCCATTCATTGTTCTACTTGTCGAAAATTACAAATAATTTCCGATAAAGGATTAACCATTGGGGCTCATTGTACACTAAACTTGAAGAACAAAAAATTGTCGAATTGTACTATTTGGATGCTTTGCATATATGTTTCTTAGACTATATAGAAGCAATATAGACAATGATTTCAACCGTCTACCTGTTCCATTCATTGTTCTACTTGTCGAAAGTTACAAATAATTTCCGATAACGGATTAACCATTGGGGCTCATTGTTCACTTAAACTTGAAGAACAAAAAATTGGCGAATGGTACTGTTTGGATGCTTTGCGTACATGTTTCTTAGTCTATTTAGAAGCAATATATAGAAAGATTTCACCCGTCTAACTGTACTATTCATTGTTCTACTTTTAGAAAGTTACAAATAATTTCCATTTCATGATTATCAATGGGGCTCGCTGTTCACTTAAACTTGAAGATCAAAAAATTGGCGATTGTTACTGTTTAGATGCTTTGCATATATGTTTCTTAGATTATATAGAAGCAATATGTACAAAGGTTTCAACCGTCTACCTGTTCCATTCATTGTTCTACTTGTCGAAAGTTACAAATAATTTCCGATAACGGATTAACCATTGGGGCTCATTGTTCACTTAAACTTGAAGAACAAAAAATTGGCGAATGGTACTGTTTGGATGCTTTGCGTACATGTTTCTTAGACTATTTAGAAGCAATATATAGAAAGATTTCACCCGTCTAACTGTACTATTCATTGTTCTACTTTTAGAAAGTTACAAATAATTTCCATTTCATGATTATCAATGGGGCTCGCTGTTCACTTAAACTTGAAGATCAAAAAATTGGCGATTGTTACTGTTTAGATGCTTTGCATATATGTTTCTTAGATTATATAGAAGCAATATGTACAAAGGTTTCAACCGTCTACCTGTTCCATTCATTGTTCTACTTGTCGAAAATTACAAATAATTTCCGATAAAGGATTAACCATTGGGGCTCATTGTTCACTTAAACTTGAAGAACAAAAAATTGGCGAATGGTACTGTTTGGATGCTTTGCGTACATGTTTCTTAGACTATATGGAAGCAATATATACAAAGATTTCAACCGTCTACGTGTTCCAATCATTGTTCTACTTGTCGAAATTTACAAATAATTTCCTTTAAAGGATTAACAATGGGGCTCGTTGTTCACTTAAACTTGAAGAACAATAAATTGGCGAATTGTACTGTTTGGATGCTTTGCATATATGTTTCTTAGATTATATAGAAGCAATATATACAAAGATTTCAACCGTCTACCTGTTCCATTCATTGTTCTACTTGTCGAAAGTTACAAATAATTTCCGATAAAGGATTAACCATGGGGCTCATTGTTCACTTAAACTTGAAGATCAATAAATTGGCGAATTGTACTGTTTGGATGCTTTGCATATATGTTTCTTAGACTATATAGAAGCAATATATACAAAGATTTCAACCGTCTACCTGTTCCATTCATTGTTCTACTTGTCGAAAGTTACAAATAATTTCCTTTAAAGGATTAACAATGGGACTCGTAGTTCAGTTAAACTTGAAGATGAAATAATTGGCGAATTGTACTGTTTGGATGCTTTGCATATATGTTTCTTAGATTATATAGAAGCAATATATACAAAGATTTCAACCGTCTACCTGTTCCATTCATTGTTCTACTTGTCGAAAATTACAAATAATTTCCGATAAAGGATTAACCATTGGGGCTCATTGTTCACTTAAACTTGAAGAACAAAAAATTGGCGAATGGTAATGTTTGGATGCTTTGCGTACATGTTTCTTAGACTATATGGAAGCATTATATACAAAGATTTCAACCGTCTACCTGTTCCATTCATTGTTCTACTTGTCGAAAGTTACAAATAATTTCCGATAAAGGATTAACCATGGGGCTCATTGTTCACTTAAACTTGAAGATCAATAAATTGGCGAATTGTACTGTTTGGATGCTTTGCATATATGTTTCTTAGACTTTATAGAAGCAATATATACAAAGATTTCAACCGTCTACCTGTTCCATTCATTGTTCTACTTGTCGAAAGTTACAAATAATTTCCGATAAAGGATTAACAATGGGGCTCGTAGTTCACTTAAACTTGAAGATGAAATAATTGGCGAATTGTACTGTTTGGATGCTTTGCATATATGTTTCTTAGATTATATAGAAGCAATATATACAAAGATTTCAACCGTCTACCTGTTCCATTCATTGTTCTACTTGTCGAAAATTACAAATAATTTCCGATAAAGGATTAACCATTGGGGCTCATTGTACACTAAACTTGAAGAACAAAAAATTGTCGAATTGTACTATTTGGATGCTTTGCATATATGTTTCTTAGACTATATAGAAGCAATATAGACAATGATTTCAACCGTCTACCTGTTCCATTCATTGTTCTACTTGTCGAAAGTTACAAATAATTTCCGATAACGGATTAACCATTGGGGCTCATTGTTCACTTAAACTTGAAGAACAAAAAATTGGCGAATGGTACTGTTTGGATGCTTTGCGTACATGTTTCTTAGTCTATTTAGAAGCAATATATAGAAAGATTTCACCCGTCTAACTGTACTATTCATTGTTCTACTTTTAGAAAGTTACAAATAATTTCCATTTCATGATTATCAATGGGGCTCGCTGTTCACTTAAACTTGAAGATCAAAAAATTGGCGATTGTTACTGTTTAGATGCTTTGCATATATGTTTCTTAGATTATATAGAAGCAATATGTACAAAGGTTTCAACCGTCTACCTGTTCCATTCATTGTTCTACTTGTCGAAAATTACAAATAATTTCCGATAAAGGATTAACCATTGGGGCTCATTGTTCACTTAAACTTGAAGAACAAAAAATTGGCGAATGGTACTGTTTGGATGCTTTGCATATATGTTTCTTAGTCTATATAGAAGCAATATATACATTGATTTCAACCGTCTACCTGTTCCATTCATTGTTCTACTTGTCGAAAGTTACAAATAATTTCCTTTAAAGGATTAACAATGGGGCTCGTAGTTCACTTAAACTTGAAGAACAAAAAATTGGCGAATTGCACTGCTTGGATGCTTTGCATATGTGTTTCTTAGACTATTTAGAAGCAATATATAGAAAGATTTCACCCGTCTACCTGTACTATTCATTGTTCTACTTGTAGAAAGTTACAAATAATTTCCGTTTCATGATTATCAATGGGCCTCGTTGTTCACTTAAACTTGAAGAACAAAAAATTGGCGACTGGTACTGTTTGGATGCTTTGCATATATGTTTCTTAGACTATATAGAAGCAATATATAAAAAGATTTCAACCGGCTACCAGTTCCATTCATTGTTCTACTTGTCGAAAGTTACAAATAATTTCCGATAAAGGATTAACAATGGGGCTCATTGTTCACTTAAACTTGAAGAACAAAAAATTGGCGAATGGTACTGTTTGGATGCTTTGCATACATGTTTCTTAGACTATATAGAAGCAACATATACATTGATTTCAACCGACTACCAGTTCCACTCATTGTTCTACTTGTCGCAAGTTACAAATAATTTCCGTTAAAGTATTAACAATGGGGCTCGTAGTTCACTTAAACTTGAAGATGAAATAATTGGCGAATTGTACTGTTTGGATGCTTTGCATATATGTTTCTTAGATTATATAGAAGCAATATATACAAAGATTTCAACCGTCTACCTGTTCCATTCATTGTTCTACTTGTCGAAAATTACAAATAATTTCCGATAAAGGATTAACCATTGGGGCTCATTGTACACTAAACTTGAAGAACAAAAAATTGTCGAATTGTACTATTTGGATGCTTTGCATATATGTTTCTTAGACTATATAGAAGCAATATAGACAATGATTTCAACCGTCTACCTGTTCCATTCATTGTTCTACTTGTCGAAAGTTACAAATAATTTCCGATAACGGATTAACCATTGGGGCTCATTGTTCACTTAAACTTGAAGAACAAAAAATTGGCGAATGGTACTGTTTGGATGCTTTGCGTACATGTTTCTTAGACTATTTAGAAGCAATATATAGAAAGATTTCACCCGTCTAACTGTACTATTCATTGTTCTACTTTTAGAAAGTTACAAATAATTTCCATTTCATGATTATCAATGGGGCTCGCTGTTCACTTAAACTTGAAGATCAAAAAATTGGCGATTGTTACTGTTTAGATGCTTTGCATATATGTTTCTTAGATTATATAGAAGCAATATGTACAAAGGTTTCAACCGTCTACCTGTTCCATTCATTGTTCTACTTGTCGAAAATTACAAATAATTTCCGATAAAGGATTAACCATTGGGGCTCATTGTTCACTTAAACTTGAAGAACAAAAAATTGGCGAATGGTACTGTTTGGATGCTTTGCGTACATGTTTCTTAGACTATATGGAAGCAATATATACAAAGATTTCAACCGTCTACGTGTTCCAATCATTGTTCTACTTGTCGAAATTTACAAATAATTTCCTTTAAAGGATTAACAATGGGGCTCGTTGTTCACTTAAACTTGAAGAACAATAAATTGGCGAATTGTACTGTTTGGATGCTTTGCATATATGTTTCTTAGATTATATAGAAGCAATATATACAAAGATTTCAACCGTCTACCTGTTCCATTCATTGTTCTACTTGTCGAAAGTTACAAATAATTTCCGATAAAGGATTAACCATGGGGCTCATTGTTCACTTAAACTTGAAGATCAATAAATTGGCGAATTGTACTGTTTGGATGCTTTGCATATATGTTTCTTAGACTATATAGAAGCAATATATACAAAGATTTCAACCGTCTACCTGTTCCATTCATTGTTCTACTTGTCGAAAGTTACAAATAATTTCCTTTAAAGGATTAACAATGGGACTCGTAGTTCAGTTAAACTTGAAGATGAAATAATTGGCGAATTGTACTGTTTGGATGCTTTGCATATATGTTTCTTAGATTATATAGAAGCAATATATACAAAGATTTCAACCGTCTACCTGTTCCATTCATTGTTCTACTTGTCGAAAATTACAAATAATTTCCGATAAAGGATTAACCATTGGGGCTCATTGTTCACTTAAACTTGAAGAACAAAAAATTGGCGAATGGTAATGTTTGGATGCTTTGCGTACATGTTTCTTAGACTATATGGAAGCATTATATACAAAGATTTCAACCGTCTACCTGTTCCATTCATTGTTCTACTTGTCGAAAGTTACAAATAATTTCCGATAAAGGATTAACCATGGGGCTCATTGTTCACTTAAACTTGAAGATCAATAAATTGGCGAATTGTACTGTTTGGATGCTTTGCATATATGTTTCTTAGACTTTATAGAAGCAATATATACAAAGATTTCAACCGTCTACCTGTTCCATTCATTGTTCTACTTGTCGAAAGTTACAAATAATTTCCGATAAAGGATTAACAATGGGGCTCGTAGTTCACTTAAACTTGAAGATGAAATAATTGGCGAATTGTACTGTTTGGATGCTTTGCATATATGTTTCTTAGATTATATAGAAGCAATATATACAAAGATTTCAACCGTCTACCTGTTCCATTCATTGTTCTACTTGTCGAAAATTACAAATAATTTCCGATAAAGGATTAACCATTGGGGCTCATTGTACACTAAACTTGAAGAACAAAAAATTGTCGAATTGTACTATTTGGATGCTTTGCATATATGTTTCTTAGACTATATAGAAGCAATATAGACAATGATTTCAACCGTCTACCTGTTCCATTCATTGTTCTACTTGTCGAAAGTTACAAATAATTTCCGATAACGGATTAACCATTGGGGCTCATTGTTCACTTAAACTTGAAGAACAAAAAATTGGCGAATGGTACTGTTTGGATGCTTTGCGTACATGTTTCTTAGTCTATTTAGAAGCAATATATAGAAAGATTTCACCCGTCTAACTGTACTATTCATTGTTCTACTTTTAGAAAGTTACAAATAATTTCCATTTCATGATTATCAATGGGGCTCGCTGTTCACTTAAACTTGAAGATCAAAAAATTGGCGATTGTTACTGTTTAGATGCTTTGCATATATGTTTCTTAGATTATATAGAAGCAATATGTACAAAGGTTTCAACCGTCTACCTGTTCCATTCATTGTTCTACTTGTCGAAAATTACAAATAATTTCCGATAAAGGATTAACCATTGGGGCTCATTGTTCACTTAAACTTGAAGAACAAAAAATTGGCGAATGGTACTGTTTGGATGCTTTGCGTACATGTTTCTTAGACTATATGGAAGCAATATATACAAAGATTTCAACCGTCTACGTGTTCCAATCATTGTTCTACTTGTCGAAATTTACAAATAATTTCCTTTAAAGGATTAACAATGGGGCTCGTTGTTCACTTAAACTTGAAGAACAATAAATTGGCGAATTGTACTGTTTGGATGCTTTGCATATATGTTTCTTAGATTATATAGAAGCAATATATACAAAGATTTCAACCGTCTACCTGTTCCATTCATTGTTCTACTTGTCGAAAGTTACAAATAATTTCCGATAAAGTATTAACCATGGGGCTCATTGTTCACTTAAACTTGAAGATCAATAAATTGGCGAATTGTACTGTTTGGATGCTTTGCATATATGTTTCTTAGACTATATAGAAGCAATATATACAAAGATTTCAACCGTCTACCTGTTCCATTCATTGTTCTACTTGTCGAAAGTTACAAATAATTTCCTTTAAAGGATTAACAATGGGACTCGTAGTTCAGTTAAACTTGAAGATGAAATAATTGGCGAATTGTACTGTTTGGATGCTTTGCATATATGTTTCTTAGATTATATAGAAGCAATATATACAAAGATTTCAACCGTCTACCTGTTCCATTCATTGTTCTACTTGTCGAAAATTACAAATAATTTCCGATAAAGGATTAACCATTGGGGCTCATTGTTCACTTAAACTTGAAGAACAAAAAATTGGCGAATGGTAATGTTTGGATGCTTTGCGTACATGTTTCTTAGACTATATGGAAGCATTATATACAAAGATTTCAACCGTCTACGTGTTCCAATCATTGTTCTACTTGTCGAAATTTACAAATAATTTCCTTTAAAGGATTAACAATGGGGCTCGTTGTTCACTTAAACTTGAAGTACAAAAAATTGTCGAATTGTACTGTTTGGATGCTTTGCATATATGTTTCTTAGATTATATAGTAGCAATATATACAAAGATTTCAACCGTCTACCTGTTCCATTCATTGTTCTACTTGTCGAAAGTTACAAATAATATCCGATAAAGGATTAACAATGGGGCTCATTGTTCACTTAAACTTGAAGAACAAAAAATTGGCGAATGGTACTGTTTGGATGCTTTGCATATATGTTTCTTAGTCTATATAGAAGCAATATATACATTGATTTCAACCGTCTACCTGTTCCATTCATTGTTCTACTTGTCGAAAGTTACAAATAATTTCCTTTAAAGGATTAACAATGGGGCTCGTAGTTCACTTAAACTTGAAGAACAAAAAATTGGCGAATTGCACTGCTTGGATGCTTTGCATATGTGTTTCTTAGACTATTTAGAAGCAATATATAGAAAGATTTCACCCGTCTACCTGTACTATTCATTGTTCTACTTGTAGAAAGTTACAAATAATTTCCGTTTCATGATTATCAATGGGCCTCGTTGTTCACTTAAACTTGAAGAACAAAAAATTGGCGACTGGTACTGTTTGGATGCTTTGCATATATGTTTCTTAGACTATATAGAAGCAATATATAAAAAGATTTCAACCGTCTACCAGTTCCATTCATTGTTCTACTTGTCGAAAGTTACAAATAATTTCCGATAAAGGATTAACAATGGGGCTCATTGTTCACTTAAACTTGAAGAACAAAAAATTGGCGAATGGTACTGTTTGGATGCTTTGCATACATGTTTCTTAGACTATATAGAAGCAACATATACATTGATTTCAACCGACTACCAGTTCCACTCATTGTTCTACTTGTCGCAAGTTACAAATAATTTCCGTTAAAGTATTAACAATGGGGCTCGTAGTTCACTTAAACTTGAAGATGAAATAATTGGCGAATTGTACTGTTTGGATGCTTTGCATATATGTTTCTTAGATTATATAGAAGCAATATATACAAAGATTTCAACCGTCTACCTGTTCCATTCATTGTTCTACTTGTCGAAAATTACAAATAATTTCCGATAAAGGATTAACCATTGGGGCTCATTGTACACTAAACTTGAAGAACAAAAAATTGTCGAATTGTACTATTTGGATGCTTTGCATATATGTTTCTTAGACTATATAGAAGCAATATAGACAATGATTTCAACCGTCTACCTGTTCCATTCATTGTTCTACTTGTCGAAAGTTACAAATAATTTCCGATAACGGATTAACCATTGGGGCTCATTGTTCACTTAAACTTGAAGAACAAAAAATTGGCGAATGGTACTGTTTGGATGCTTTGCGTACATGTTTCTTAGACTATTTAGAAGCAATATATAGAAAGATTTCACCCGTCTAACTGTACTATTCATTGTTCTACTTTTAGAAAGTTACAAATAATTTCCATTTCATGATTATCAATGGGGCTCGCTGTTCACTTAAACTTGAAGATCAAAAAATTGGCGATTGTTACTGTTTAGATGCTTTGCATATATGTTTCTTAGATTATATAGAAGCAATATGTACAAAGGTTTCAACCGTCTACCTGTTCCATTCATTGTTCTACTTGTCGAAAATTACAAATAATTTCCGATAAAGGATTAACCATTGGGGCTCATTGTTCACTTAAACTTGAAGAACAAAAAATTGGCGAATGGTACTGTTTGGATGCTTTGCGTACATGTTTCTTAGACTATATGGAAGCAATATATACAAAGATTTCAACCGTCTACGTGTTCCAATCATTGTTCTACTTGTCGAAATTTACAAATAATTTCCTTTAAAGGATTAACAATGGGGCTCGTTGTTCACTTAAACTTGAAGAACAATAAATTGGCGAATTGTACTGTTTGGATGCTTTGCATATATGTTTCTTAGATTATATAGAAGCAATATATACAAAGATTTCAACCGTCTACCTGTTCCATTCATTGTTCTACTTGTCGAAAGTTACAAATAATTTCCGATAAAGTATTAACCATGGGGCTCATTGTTCACTTAAACTTGAAGATCAATAAATTGGCGAATTGTACTGTTTGGATGCTTTGCATATATGTTTCTTAGACTATATAGAAGCAATATATACAAAGATTTCAACCGTCTACCTGTTCCATTCATTGTTCTACTTGTCGAAAGTTACAAATAATTTCCTTTAAAGGATTAACAATGGGACTCGTAGTTCAGTTAAACTTGAAGATGAAATAATTGGCGAATTGTACTGTTTGGATGCTTTGCATATATGTTTCTTAGATTATATAGAAGCAATATATACAAAGATTTCCACCGTCTACCTGTTCCATTCATTGTTCTACTTGTCGAAAATTACAAATAATTTCCGATAAAGGATTAACCATTGGGGCTCATTGTTCACTTAAACTTGAAGAACAAAAAATTGGCGAATGGTAATGTTTGGATGCTTTGCGTACATGTTTCTTAGACTATATGGAAGCATTATATACAAAGATTTCAACCGTCTACGTGTTCCAATCATTGTTCTACTTGTCGAAATTTACAAATAATTTCCTTTAAAGGATTAACAATGGGGCTCGTTGTTCACTTAAACTTGAAGTACAAAAAATTGTCGAATTGTACTATTTGGATGCTTTGCATATATGTTTCTTAGACTATATAGAAGCAATATATACAATGATTTCAACCGTCTACCTGTTCCATTCATTGTTCTACTTGTCGAAAATAACAAATAATTTCCGATAAAGGATTAACCATTGGGGCTCATTGTTCACTTAAACTTGAAGAACAAAAAATTGGCGAATGGTAATGTTTGGATGCTTTGCGTACATGTTTCTTAGACTATATGGAAGCATTATATACAAAGATTTCAACCGTCTACCTGTTCCATTCATTGTTCTACTTGTCGAAAGTTACAAATAATTTCCGATAAAGGATTAACAATGGGGCACGTTGTTCAGTTAAACTTGAAGATGAAATAATTGGCGAATTGTACTGTTTGGATGCTTTGCATATATGTTTCTTAGATTATATAGAAGCAATATATACAAAGATTTCAACCGTCTACCTGTTCCATTCATTGTTCTACTTGTCGAAAGTTACAAATAATATCCGATAAAGGATTAACAATGGGGCTCATTGTTCACTTAAACTTGAAGAACAAAGAATTGGCGAATGGTACTGTTTGGATGCTTTGCATATATGTTTCTTAGTCTATATAGAAGCAATATATACATTGATTTCAACCGTCTACCTGTTCCATTCATTGTTCTACTTGTCGAAAGTTACAAATAATTTCCTTTAAAGGATTAACAATGGGGCTCGTAGTTCACTTAAACTTGAAGAACAAAAAATTGGCGAATGGTACTGTTTGGATGCGTTGCATATATGTTTCTTAGACTATATAGAAGCAATATATACAAAGATTTCAACCGTCTACCTGTTCCATTCAATGTTCTACTTGTCGAAATTTACAAATAATTTCCTTTAAAGGATTAACAATGGGGCTCGTAATTCACTTAAACTTGAAGAACAAAAAATTGGCGAATTGCACTGCTTGGATGCTTTGCATATGTGTTTCTTAGACTATTTAGAAGCAATATATAGAAAGATTTCACCCGTCTACCTGTACTATTCATTGTTCTACTTGTAGAAAGTTACAAATAATTTCCGTTTCATGATTATCATTGGGCCTCGTTGTTCACTTAAACTTGAAGAACAAAAAATTGGCGACTGGTACTGTTTGGATGCTTTGCATATATGTTTCTTAGTCTATATAGAAGCAATATATCATTGATTTCAACCGTCTACCTGTTCCATTCATTGTTCTACTTGTCGAAAGTTACAAATAATTTCCTTTAAAGGATTAACAATGGGGCTCGTAGTTCACTTAAACTTGAAGAACAAAAAATTGGCGAATGGTACTGTTTGGATGCGTTGCATATATGTTTCTTAGACTATATAGAAGCAACATATACATTGATTTCAACCGACTACCTGTTCCACTCATTGTTCTACTTGTCGCAAGTTACAAATAATTTCCGTTAAAGTATTAACAATGGGGCTCGTAGTTCACTTAAACTTGAAGATGAAATAATTGGCGAATTGTACTGTTTGGATGCTTTGCATATATGTTTCTTAGATTATATAGAAGCAATATATACAAAGATTTCAACCGTCTACCTGTTCCATTCATTGTTCTACTTGTCGAAAATTACAAATAATTTCCGATAAAGGATTAACCATTGGGGCTCATTGTACACTAAACTTGAAGAACAAAAAATTGGCGAATGGTACTGTTTGGATGCTTTGCGTACATGTTTCTTAGACTATATGGAAGCAATATATACAAAGATTTCAACCGTCTACGTGTTCCAATCATTGTTCTACTTGTCGAAATTTACAAATAATTTCCTTTAAAGGATTAACAATGGGGCTCGTTGTTCACTTAAACTTGAAGAACAATAAATTGGCGAATTGTACTGTTTGGATGCTTTGCATATATGTTTCTTAGATTATATAGAAGCAATATATACAAAGATTTCAACCGTCTACCTGTTCCATTCATTGTTCTACTTGTCGAAAGTTACAAATAATTTCCGATAAAGGATTAACCATGGGGCTCATTGTTCACTTAAACTTGAAGATCAATAAATTGACGAAATGTACTGTTTGGATGCTTTGCATATATGTTTCTTAGACTATATAGAAGCAATATATACAAAGATTTCAACCGTCTACCTGTTCCATTCATTGTTCTACTTGTCGAAAGTTACAAATAATTTCCTTTAAAGGATTAACAATGGGACTCGTAGTTCAGTTAAACTTGAAGATGAAATAATTGGCGAATTGTACTGTTTGGATGCTTTGCATATATGTTTCTTAGATTATATAGAAGCAATATATACAAAGATTTCACCTGTCTACCTGTTCTATTCATTGTTCTACTTGTAGAAAGTTACAAATAATTTCCGATAAAGGATTAACAATGGGGCTCATTGTTCACTTAATCTTGAAGAACAAAAAATTGGCGAATGGGACTGTTTGGATGCTTTGGATATATGTTTTTTAGACTATATGGAAGCAATATATTCAAAGATTTCAACCGTCTACGTGTTCCAATCATTGTTCTACTTGTCGAAAGTTACAAATAATTTCCGATAAAGGATTAACAATGGGGCACGTTGTTCAGTTAAACTTGAAGATGAAATAATTGGCGAATTGTACTGTTTGGATGCTTTGCATATATGTTTCTTAGATTATATAGTAGCAATATATACAAAGATTTCAACCGTCTACCTGTTCCATTCATTGTTCTACTTGTCGAAAGTTACAAATAATTTCCGATAAAGGATTAACCATTGGGGCTCATTGTTCACTTAAACTTGAAGAACAAAAAATTGGCGAATGGTAATGTTTGGATGCTTTGCGTACATGTTTCTTAGACTATATGGAAGCAATATATTCAAAGATTTCAACCGTCTACGTGTTCCAATCATTGTTCTACTTGTCGAAGTTTACAAATAATTTCCTTTAAAGGATTAACAATGGGGCTCGTTGTTCACTTAAACTTGAAGAACAATAAATTGGCGAATTATACTGTTGGGATGCTTTGCATATATGTTTCTTAGACTATACAGAAGCAATATATATAAAGATTTCAACCGTCTACCTGTTCCATTCATTGTTCTACTTGTCGAAAGTTACATATAATTTCCGATAAAGGATTAACAATGGGGCACGTTGTTCAGTTAAACTTGAAGATGAAATAATTGGCGAATTGTACTGTTTGGATGCTTTGCATATATGTTTCTTAGATTATATAGTAGCAATATATACAAAGATTTCAACCGTCTACCTGTTCCATTCATTGTTCTACTTGTCGAAAGTTACAAATAATATCCGATAAAGGATTAACAATGGGGATCGTAGTTTACTTAAACTTGAAGAACGAAAAATTGGCGAATTGTACTGTTTGGATGCTTTGCATATATGTTTCTTAGACTATATAGAAGCAATATAGACAATGATTTCAACCGTCTACCTGTTCCATTCATTGTTCTACTTGTCGAAAGTTACAAATAATTTCCGATAACGGATTAACCATTGGGGCTCATTGTTCACTTAAACTTGAAGAACAAAAAATTGGCGAATGGTACTGTTTGGATGCTTTGCGTACATGTTTCTTAGACTATTTAGAAGCAATATATAGAAAGATTTCACCCGTCTAACTGTACTATTCATTCTTCTACTTTTAGAAAGTTACAAATAATTTCCATTTCATGATTATCAATGGGGCTCGCTGTTCACTTAAACTTGAAGATCAAAAAATTGGCGATTGTTACTGTTTAGATGCTTTGCATATATGTTTCTTAGATTATATAGAAGCAATATGTACAAAGGTTTCAACCGTCTACCTGTTCCATTCATTGTTCTACTTGTCGAAAATTACAAATAATTTCCGATAAAGGATTAACCATTGGGGCTCATTGTTCACTTAAACTTGAAGAACAAAAAATTGGCGAATGGTACTGTTTGGATGCTTTGCGTACATGTTTCTTAGACTATATGGAAGCAATATATACAAAGATTTCAACCGTCTACGTGTTCCAATCATTGTTCTACTTGTCGAAATTTACAAATAATTTCCTTTAAAGGATTAACAATGGGGCTCGTTGTTCACTTAAACTTGAAGAACAATAAATTGGCGAATTGTACTGTTTGGATGCTTTGCATATATGTTTCTTAGATTATATAGAAGCAATATATACAAAGATTTCAACCGTCTACCTGTTCCATTCATTGTTCTACTTGTCGAAAGTTACAAATAATTTCCGATAAAGGATTAACCATGGGGCTCATTGTTCACTTAAACTTGAAGATCAATAAATTGGCGAATTGTACTGTTTGGATGCTTTGCATATATGTTTCTTAGACTATATAGAAGCAATATATACAAAGATTTCAACCGTCTACCTGTTCCATTCATTGTTCTACTTGTCGAAAGTTACAAATAATTTCCTTTAAAGGATTAACAATGGGACTCGTAGTTCAGTTAAACTTGAAGATGAAATAATTGGCGAATTGTACTGTTTGGATGCTTTGCATATATGTTTCTTAGATTATATAGAAGCAATATATACAAAGATTTCAACCGTCTACCTGTTCCATTCATTGTTCTACTTGTCGAAAATTACAAATAATTTCCGATAAAGGATTAACCATTGGGGCTCATTGTTCACTTAAACTTGAAGAACAAAAAATTGGCGAATGGTAATGTTTGGATGCTTTGCGTACATGTTTCTTAGACTATATGGAAGCATTATATACAAAGATTTCAACCGTCTACGTGTTCCAATCATTGTTCTACTTGTCGAAATTTACAAATAATTTCCTTTAAAGGATTAACAATGGGGCTCGTTGTTCACTTAAACTTGAAGTACAAAAAATTGTCGAATTGTACTATTTGGATGCTTTGCATATATGTTTCTTAGACTATATAGAAGCAATATATACAATGATTTCAACCGTCTACCTGTTCCATTCATTGTTCTACTTGTCGAAAATAACAAATAATTTCCGATAAAGGATTAACCATTGGGGCTCATTGTTCACTTAAACTTGAAGAACAAAAAATTGGCGAATGGTAATGTTTGGATGCTTTGCGTACATGTTTCTTAGACTATATGGAAGCATTATATACAAAGATTTCAACCGTCTACCTGTTCCATTCATTGTTCTACTTGTCGAAAGTTACAAATAATTTCCGATAAAGGATTAACCATGGGGTTCATTGTTCACTTAAACTTGAAGATCAATAAATTGGCGAATTGTACTGTTTGGATGCTTTGCATATATGTTTCTTAGATTATATAGAAGCAATATATACAAAGATTTCAACCGTCTACCTGTTCCATTCATTGTTCTACTTGTCGAAAATTACAAATAATTTCCGATAAAGGATTAACCATTGGGGCTCATTGTACACTAAACTTGAAGAACAAAAAATTGTCGAATTGTACTATTTGGATGCTTTGCATATATGTTTCTTAGACTATATAGAAGCAATATAGACAATGATTTCAACCGTCTACCTGTTCCATTCATTGTTCTACTTGTCGAAAGTTACAAATAATTTCCGATAACGGATTAACCATTGGGGCTCATTGTTCACTTAAACTTGAAGAACAAAAAATTGGCGAATGGTACTGTTTGGATGCTTTGCGTACATGTTTCTTAGTCTATTTAGAAGAAATATATAGAAAGATTTCACCCGTCTAACTGTACTATTCATTGTTCTACTTTTAGAAAGTTACAAATAATTTCCATTTCATGATTATCAATGGGGCTCGCTGTTCACTTAAACTTGAAGATCAAAAAATTGGCGATTGTTACTGTTTAGATGCTTTGCATATATGTTTCTTAGATTATATAGAAGCAATATGTACAAAGGTTTCAACCGTCTACCTGTTCCATTCATTGTTCTACTTGTCGAAAATTACAAATAATTTCCGATAAAGGATTAACCATTGGGGCTCATTGTTCACTTAAACTTGAAGAACAAAAAATTGGCGAATGGTACTGTTTGGATGCTTTGCGTACATGTTACTTAGACTATATGGAAGCAATATATACAAAGATTTCAACCGTCTACGTGTTCCAATCATTGTTCTACTTGTCGAAATTTACAAATAATTTCCTTTAAAGGATTAACAATGGGGCTCGTTGTTCACTTAAACTTGAAGAACAATAAATTGGCGAATTGTACTGTTTGGATGCTTTGCATATATGTTTCTTAGATTATATAGAAGCAATATATACAAAGATTTCAACCGTCTACCTGTTCCATTCATTGTTCTACTTGTCGAAAGTTACAAATAATTTCCGATAAAGTATTAACCATGGGGCTCATTGTTCACTTAAACTTGAAGATCAATAAATTGGCGAATTGTACTGTTTGGATGCTTTGCATATATGTTTCTTAGATTATATAGAAGCAATATATACAAAGATTTCAACCGTCTACCTGTTCCATTCATTGTTCTACTTGTCGAAAATTACAAATAATTTCCGATAAAGGATTAACCATTGGGGCTCATTGTTCACTTAAACTTGAAGAACAAAAAATTGGCGAATGGTAATGTTTGGATGCTTTGCGTACATGTTTCTTAGACTATATGGAAGCATTATATACAAAGATTTCAACCGTCTACGTGTTCCAATCATTGTTCTACTTGTCGAAATTTACAAATAATTTCCTTTAAAGGATTAACAATGGGGCTCGTTGTTCACTTAAACTTGAAGTACAAAAAATTGTCGAATTGTACTATTTGGATGCTTTGCATATATGTTTCTTAGACTATATAGAAGCAATATATACAATGATTTCAACCGTCTACCTGTTCCATTCATTGTTCTACTTGTCGAAAATAACAAATAATTTCCGATAAAGGATTAACCATTGGGGCTCATTGTTCACTTAAACTTGAAGAACAAAAAATTGGCGAATGGTAATGTTTGGATGCTTTGCGTACATGTTTCTTAGACTATATGGAAGCATTATATACAAAGATTTCAACCGTCTACCTGTTCCATTCATTGTTCTACTTGTCGAAAGTTACAAATAATTTCCGATAAAGGATTAACAATGGGGCACGTTGTTCAGTTAAACTTGAAGATGAAATAATTGGCGAATTGTACTGTTTGGATGCTTTGCATATATGTTTCTTAGATTATATAGAAGCAATATATACAAAGATTTCAACCGTCTACCTGTTCCATTCATTGTTCTACTTGTCGAAAGTTACAAATAATATCCGATAAAGGATTAACAATGGGGCTCATTGTTCACTTAAACTTGAAGAACAAAAAATTGGCGAATGGTACTGTTTGGATGCTTTGCATATATGTTTCTTAGTCTATATAGAAGCAATATATACATTGATTTCAACCGTCTACCTGTTCCATTCATTGTTCTACTTGTCGAAAGTTACAAATAATTTCCTTTAAAGGATTAACAATGGGGCTCGTAGTTCACTTAAACTTGAAGAACAAAAAATTGGCGAATGGTACTGTTTGGATGCGTTGCATATATGTTTCTTAGACTATATAGAAGCAATATATACAAAGATTTCAACCGTCTACCTGTTCCATTCAATGTTCTACTTGTCGAAATTTACAAATAATTTCCTTTAAAGGATTAACAATGGGGCTCGTAATTCACTTAAACTTGAAGAACAAAAAATTGGCGAATTGCACTGCTTGGATGCTTTGCATATGTGTTTCTTAGACTATTTAGAAGTAATATATAGAAAGATTTCACCCGTCTACCTGTACTATTCATTGTTCTACTTGTAGAAAGTTACAAATAATTTCCGTTTCATGATTATCATTGGGCCTCGTTGTTCACTTAAACTTGAAGAACAAAAAATTGGCGACTGGTACTGTTTGGATGCTTTGCATATATGTTTCTTAGTCTATATAGAAGCAATATATACATTGATTTCAACCGTCTACCTGTTCCATTCATTGTTCTACTTGTCGAAAGTTACAAATAATTTCCTTTAAAGGATTAACAATGGGGCTCGTAGTTCACTTAATCTTGAAGAACAAAAAATTGGCGAATGGTACTGTTTGGATGCGTTGCATATATGTTTCTTAGACTATATAGAAGCAACATATACATTGATTTCAACCGACTACCTGTTCCACTCATTGTTCTACTTGTCGCAAGTTACAAATAATTTCCGTTAAAGTATTAACAATGGGGCTCGTAGTTCACTTAAACTTGAAGATGAAATAATTGGCGAATTGTACTGTTTGGATGCTTTGCATATATGTTTCTTAGATTATATAGAAGCAATATATACAAAGATTTCAACCGTCTACCTGTTCCATTCATTGTTCTACTTGTCGAAAGTTACAAATAATTTCCGATAAAGGATTAACCATGGGGCTCATTGTTCACTTAAACTTGAAGATCAATAAATTGGCGAAATGTACTGTTTGGATGCTTTGCATATATGTTTCTTAGACTATATAGAAGCAATATATACAAAGATTTCAACCGTCTACCTGTTCCATTCATTGTTCTACTTGTCGAAAGTTACAAATAATTTCCTTTAAAGGATTAACAATGGGACTCGTAGTTCAGTTAAACTTGAAGATGAAATAATTGGCGAATTGTACTGTTTGGATGCTTTGCATATATGTTTCTTAGATTATATAGAAGCAATATATACAAAGATTTCACCTGTCTACCTGTTCTATTCATTGTTCTACTTGTAGAAAGTTACAAATAATTTCCGATAAAGGATTAACAATGGGGCTCATTGTTCACTTAATCTTGAAGAACAAAAAATTGGCGAATGGGACTGTTTGGATGCTTTGGATATATGTTTTTTAGACTATATGGAAGCAATATATTCAAAGATTTCAACCGTCTACGTGTTCCAATCATTGTTCTACTTGTCGAAAGTTACAAATAATTTCCGATAAAGGATTAACAATGGGGCACGTTGTTCAGTTAAACTTGAAGATGAAATAATTGGCGAATTGTACTGTTTGGATGCTTTGCATATATGTTTCTTAGATTATATAGTAGCAATATATACAAAGATTTCAACCGTCTACCTGTTCCATTCATTGTTCTACTTGTCGAAAGTTACAAATAATTTCCGATAAAGGATTAACCATTGGGGCTCATTGTTCACTTAAACTTGAAGAACAAAAAATTGGCGAATGGTAATGTTTGGATGCTTTGCGTACATGTTTCTTAGACTATATGGAAGCAATATATTCAAAGATTTCAACCGTCTACGTGTTCCAATCATTGTTCTACTTGTCGAAATTTACAAATAATTTCCTTTAAAGGATTAACAATGGGGCTCGTTGTTCACTTAAACTTGAAGAACAATAAATTGGCGAATTATACTGTTGGGATGCTTTGCATATATGTTTCTTAGACTATACAGAAGCAATATATATAAAGATTTCAACCGTCTACCTGTTCCATTCATTGTTCTACTTGTCGAAAGTTACAAATAATTTCCGATAAAGGATTAACAATGGGGCACGTTGTTCAGTTAAACTTGAAGATGAAATAATTGGCGAATTGTACTGTTTGGATGCTTTGCATATATGTTTCTTAGATTATATAGTAGCAATATATACAAAGATTTCAACCGTCTACCTGTTCCATTCATTGTTCTACTTGTCGAAAGTTACAAATAATATCCGATAAAGGATTAACAATGGGGCTCATTGTTCACTTAAACTTGAAGAACAAAAAATTGGCGAATGGTACTGTTTGGATGCTTTGCATATATGTTTCTTAGTCTATATAGAAGCAATATATACATTGATTTCAACCGTCTACCTGTTCCATTCATTGTTCTACTTGTCGAAAGTTACAAATAATTTCCTTTAAAGGATTAACAATGGGGCTCGTAGTTCACTTAAACTTGAAGAACAAAAAATTGGCGAATTGCACTGCTTGGATGCTTTGCATATGTGTTTCTTAGACTATTTAGAAGCAATATATAGAAAGATTTCACCCGTCTACCTGTACTATTCATTGTTCTACTTGTAGAAAGTTACAAATAATTTCCGTTTCATGATTATCAATGGGCCTCGTTGTTCACTTAAACTTGAAGAACAAAAAATTGTCGACTGGTACTGTTTGGATGCTTTGCATATATGTTTCTTAGACTATATAGAAGCAATATATAAAAAGATTTCAACCGTCTACCAGTTCCATTCATTGTTCTACTTGTCGAAAGTTACAAATAATTTCCGATAAAGGATTAACAATGGGGCTCATTGTTCACTTAAACTTGAAGAACAAAAAATTGGCGAATGGTACTGTTTGGATGCTTTGCATACATATTTCTTAGACTATATAGAAGCAACATATACATTGATTTCAACCGACTACCAGTTCCACTCATTGTTCTACTTGTCGCAAGTTACAAATAATTTCCGTTAAAGTATTAACAATGGGGCTCGTAGTTCACTTAAACTTGAAGATGAAATAATTGGCGAATTGTACTGTTTGGATGCTTTGCATATATGTTTCTTAGATTATATAGAAGCAATATATACAAAGATTTCAACCGTCTACCTGTTCCATTCATTGTTCTACTTGTCGAAAATTACAAATAATTTCCGATAAAGGATTAACCATTGGGGCTCATTGTACACTAAACTTGAAGAACAAAAAATTGTCGAATTGTACTATTTGGATGCTTTGCATATATGTTTCTTAGACTATATAGAAGCAATATAGACAATGATTTCAACCGTCTACCTGTTCCATTCATTGTTCTACTTGTCGAAAGTTACAAATAATTTCCGATAACGGATTAACCATTGGGGCTCATTGTTCACTTAAACTTGAAGAACAAAAAATTGGCGAATGGTACTGTTTGGATGCTTTGCGTACATGTTTCTTAGACTATTTAGAAGCAATATATAGAAAGATTTCACCCGTCTAACTGTACTATTCATTGTTCTACTTTTAGAAAGTTACAAATAATTTCCATTTCATGGTTATCAATGGGGCTCGCTGTTCACTTAAACTTGAAGATCAAAAAATTGGCGATTGTTACTGTTTAGATGCTTTGCATATATGTTTCTTAGATTATATAGAAGCAATATGTACAAAGGTTTCAACCGTCTACCTGTTCCATTCATTGTTCTACTTGTCGAAAATTACAAACAATTTCCGATAAAGGATTAACCATTGGGGTTCATTGTTCACTTAAACTTGAAGAACAAAAAATTGGCGAATGGTACTGTTTGGATGCTTTGCGTACATGTTTCTTAGACTATATGGAAGCAATATATACAAAGATTTCAACCGTCTACGTGTTCCAATCATTGTTCTACTTGTCGAAATTTACAAATAATTTCCTTTAAAGGATTAACAATGGGGCTCGTTGTTCACTTAAACTTGAAGAACAATAAATTGGCGAATTGTACTGTTTGGATGCTTTGCATATATGTTTCTTAGATTATATAGAAGCAATATATACAAAGATTTCAACCGTCTACCTGTTCCATTCATTGTTCTACTTGTCGAAAGTTACAAATAATTTCCGATAAAGGATTAACAATGGGGCTCATTGTTCACTTAAACTTGAAGAACAAAAAATTGGCGAATGGTACTGTTTGGATGCTTTGCATACATATTTCTTAGACTATATAGAAGCAACATATACATTGATTTCAACCGACTACCAGTTCCACTCATTGTTCTACTTGTCGCAAGTTACAAATAATTTCCGTTAAAGTATTAACAATGGGGCTCGTAGTTCACTTAAACTTGAAGATGAAATAATTGGCGAATTGTACTGTTTGGATGCTTTGCATATATGTTTCTTAGATTATATAGAAGCAATATATACAAAGATTTCAACCGTCTACCTGTTCCATTCATTGTTCTACTTGTCGAAAATTACAAATAATTTCCGATAAAGGATTAACCATTGGGGCTCATTGTTCACTTAAACTTGAAGAACAAAAAATTGGCGAATGGTAATGTTTGGATGCTTTGCGTACATGTTTCTTAGACTATATGGAAGCATTATATACAAAGATTTCAACCGTCTACGTGTTCCAATCATTGTTCTACTTGTCGAAATTTACAAATAATTTCCTTTAAAGGATTAACAATGGGCCTCGTTGTTCACTTAAACTTGAAGTACAAAAAATTGTCGAATTGTACTATTTGGATGCTTTGCATATATGTTTCTTAGACTATATAGAAGCAATATATACAATGATTTCAACCGTCTACCTGTTCCATTCATTGTTCTACTTGTCGAAAATAACAAATAATTTCCGATAAAGGATTAACCATTGGGGCTCATTGTTCACTTAAACTTGAAGAACAAAAAATTGGCGAATGGTAATGTTTGGATGCTTTGCGTACATGTTTCTTAGACTATATGGAAGCATTATATACAAAGATTTCAACCGTCAACCTGTTCCATTCATTGTTCTACTTGTCGAAAGTTACAAATAATTTCCGATAAAGGATTAACCATGGGGCTCATTGTTCACTTAAACTTGAAGATCAATAAATTGGCGAATTGTACTGTTTGGATGCTTTGCATATATGTTTCTTAGACTATATAGAAGCAATATATACAAAGATTTCAACCGTCTACCTGTTCCATTCATTGTTCTACTTGTCGAAAGTTACAAATAATTTCCGATAAAGGATTAACAATGGGGCTCATTGTTCACTTAAACTTGAAGAACAAAAAATTGGCGAATGGTACTGTTTGGATGCTTTCCATACATGTTTCTTAGACTATATAGAAGCAACATATACATTGATTTCAACCGACTACCAGTTCCACTCATTGTTCTACTTGTCGCAAGTTACAAATAATTTCCGTTAAAGTATTAACAATGGGGCTCGTAGTTCACTTAAACTTGAAGATGAAATAATTGGCGAATTGTACTGTTTGGATGCTTTGCATATATGTTTCTTAGATTATATAGAAGCAATATATACAAAGATTTCAACCGTCTACCTGTTCCATTCATTGTTCTACTTGTCGAAAATTACAAATAATTTCCGATAAAGGATTAACCATTGGGGCTCATTGTACACTAAACTTGAAGAACAAAAAATTGTCGAATTGTACTATTTGGATGCTTTGCATATATGTTTCTTAGACTATATAGAAGCAATATAGACAATGATTTCAACCGTCTACCTGTTCCATTCATTGTTCTACTTGTCGAAAGTTACAAATAATTTCCGATAACGGATTAACCATTGGGGCTCATTGTTCACTTAAACTTGAAGAACAAAAAATTGGCGAATGGTACTGTTTGGATGCTTTGCGTACATGTTTCTTAGACTATTTAGAAGCAATATATAGAAAGATTTCACCCGTCTAACTGTACTATTCATTGTTCTACTTTTAGAAAGTTACAAATAATTTCCATTTCATGATTATCAATGGGGCTCGCTGTTCACTTAAACTTGAAGATCAAAAAATTGGCGATTGTTACTGTTTAGATGCTTTGCATATATGTTTCTTAGATTATATAGAAGCAATATGTACAAAGGTTTCAACCGTCTACCTGTTCCATTCATTGTTCTACTTGTCGAAAATTAGAAATAATTTCCGATAAAGGATTAACCATTGGGGCTCATTGTTCACTTAAACTTGAAGAACAAAAAATTGGCGAATGGTACTGTTTGGATGCTTTGCGTACATGTTTCTTAGACTATATGGAAGCAATATATACAAAGATTTCAACCGTCTACGTGTTCCAATCATTGTTCTACTTGTCGAAATTTACAAATAATTTCCTTTAAAGGATTAACAATGGGGCTCGTTGTTCACTTAAACTTGAAGAACAATAAATTGGCGAATTGTACTGTTTGGATGCTTTGCATATATGTTTCTTAGATTATATAGAAGCAATATATACAAAGATTTCAACCGTCTACCTGTTCCATTCATTGTTCTACTTGTCGAAAGTTACAAATAATTTCCGATAAAGGATTAACCATGGGGCTCATTGTTCACTTAAACTTAAAGATCAATAAATTGGCGAATTGTACTGTTTGGATGCTTTGCATATATGTTTCTTAGACTATATAGAAGCAATATATACAAAGATTTCAACCGTCTACCTGTTCCATTCATTGTTCTACTTGTCGAAAGTTACAAATAATTTCCTTTAAAGGATTAACAATGGGACTCGTAGTTCAGTTAAACTTGAAGATGAAATAATTGGCGAATTGTACTGTTTGGATGCTTTGCATATATGTTTCTTAGATTATATAGAAGCAATATATACAAAGATTTCAACCGTCTACCTGTTCCATTCATTGTTCTACTTGTCGAAAATTACAAATAATTTCCGATAAAGGATTAACCATTGGGGCTCATTGTTCACTTAAACTTGAAGAACAAAAAATTGGCGAATGGTAATGTTTGGATGCTTTGCGTACATGTTTCTTAGACTATATGGAAGCATTATATACAAAGATTTCAACCGTCTACGTGTTCCAATCATTGTTCTACTTGTCGAAATTTACAAATAATTTCCTTTAAAGGATTAACAATGGGGCTCGTTGTTCACTTAAACTTGAAGTACAAAAAATTGTCGAATTGTACTATTTGGATGCTTTGCATATATGTTTCTTAGACTATATAGAAGCAATATATACAATGATTTCAACCGTCTACCTGTTCCATTCATTGTTCTACTTGTCGAAAATAACAAATAATTTCCGATAAAGGATTAACCATTGGGGCTCATTGTTCACTTAAACTTGAAGAACAAAAAATTGGCGAATGGTAATGTTTGGATGCTTTGCGTACATGTTTCTTAGACTATATGGAAGCATTATATACAAAGATTTCAACCGTCTACCTGTTCCATTCATTGTTCTACTTGTCGAAAGTTACAAATAATTTCCGATAAAGGATTAACAATGGGGCACGTTGTTCAGTTAAACTTGAAGATGAAATAATTGGCGAATTGTACTGTATGGATGCTTTGCATATATGTTTCTTAGATTATATAGAAGCAATATATACAAAGATTTCAACCGTCTACCTGTTCCATTCATTGTTCTACTTGTCGAAAGTTACAAATAATATCCGATAAAGGATTAACAATGGGGCTCATTGTTCACTTAAACTTGAAGAACAAAAAATTGGCGAATGGTACTGTTTGGATGCTTTGCATATATGTTTCTTAGTCTATATAGAAGCAATATATACATTGATTTCAACCGTCTACCTGTTCCATTCATTGTTCTACTTGTCGAAAGTTACAAATAATTTCCTTTAAAGGATTAACAATGGGGCTCGTAGTTCACTTAAACTTGAAGAACAAAAAATTGGCGAATGGTACTGTTTGGATGCGTTGCATATATGTTTCTTAGACTATATAGAAGCAATATATACAAAGATTTCAACCGTCTACCTGTTCCATTCAATGTTCTACTTGTCGAAATTTACAAATAATTTCCTTTAAAGGATTAACAATGGGGCTCGTAATTCACTTAAACTTGAAGAACAAAAAATTGGCGAATTGCACTGCTTGGATGCTTTGCATATGTGTTTCTTAGACTATTTAGAAGCAATATATAGAAAGATTTCACCCGTCTACCTGTACTATTCATTGTTCTACTTGTAGAAAGTTACAAATAATTTCCGTTTCATGATTATCATTGGGCCTCGTTGTTCACTTAAACTTGAAGAACAAAAAATTGGCGACTGGTACTGTTTGGATGCTTTGCATATATGTTTCTTAGTCTATATAGAAGCAATATATACATTGATTTCAACCGTCTACCTGTTCCATTCATTGTTCTACTTGTCGAAAGTTACAAATAATTTCCTTTAAAGGATTAACAATGGGGCTCGTAGTTCACTTAAACTTGAAGAACAAAAAATTGGCGAATGGTACTGTTTGGATGCGTTGCATATATGTTTCTTAGACTATATAGAAGCAACATATACATTGATTTCAACCGACTACCTGTTCCACTCATTGTTCTACTTGTCGCAAGTTACAAATAATTTCCGTTAAAGTATTAACAATGGGGCTCGTAGTTCACTTAAACTTGAAGATGAAATAATTGGCGAATTGTACTGTTTGGATGCTTTGCATATATGTTTCTTAGATTATATAGAAGCAATATATACAAAGATTTCAACCGTCTACCTGTTCCATTCATTGTTCTACTTGTCGAAAATTACAAATAATTTCCGATAAAGGATTAACCATTGGGGCTCATTGTACACTAAACTTGAAGAACAAAAAATTGGCGAATGGTACTGTTTGGATGCGTTGCATATATGTTTCTTAGACTATATAGAAGCAACATATACATTGATTTCAACCGTCTACCTGTTCCATTCATTGTTCTACTTGTCGAAAGTTACAAATAATTTCCGATAACGGATTAACCATTGGGGCTCATTGTTCACTTAAACTTGAAGAACAAAAAATTGGCGAATGGTACTGTTTGGATGCTTTGCGTACATGTTTCTTAGACTATTTAGAAGCAATATATAGAAAGATTTCACCCGTCTAACTGTACTATTCATTGTTCTACTTTTAGAAAGTTACAAATAATTTCCATTTCATGATTATCAATGGGGCTCGCTGTTCACTTAAACTTGAAGATCAAAAAATTGGCGATTGTTACTGTTTAGATGCTTTGCATATATGTTTCTTAGATTATATAGAAGCAATATGTACAAAGGTTTCAACCGTCTACCTGTTCCATTCATTGTTCTACTTGTCGAAAATTACAAATAATTTCCGATAAAGGATTAACCATTGGGGCTCATTGTTCACTTAAACTTGAAGAACAAAAAATTGGCGAATGGTACTGTTTGGATGCTTTGCGTACATGTTTCTTAGACTATATGGAAGCAATATATACAAAGATTTCAACCGTCTACGTGTTCCAATCATTGTTCTACTTGTCGAAATTTACAAATAATTTCCTTTAAAGGATTAACAATGGGGCTCGTTGTTCACTTAAACTTGAAGAACAATAAATTGGCGAATTGTACTGTTTGGATGCTTTGCATATATGTTTCTTAGATTATATAGAAGCAATATATACAAAGATTTCAACCGTCTACCTGTTCCATTCATTGTTCTACTTGTCGAAAGTTACAAATAATTTCCGATAAAGGATTAACCATGGGGCTCATTGTTCACTTAAACTTGAAGATCAATAAATTGGCGAATTGTACTGTTTGGATGCTTTGCATATATGTTTCTTAGACTATATAGAAGCAATATATACAAAGATTTCAACCGTCTACCTGTTCCATTCATTGTTCTACTTGTCGAAAGTTACAAATAATTTCCTTTAAAGGATTAACAATGGGACTCGTAGTTCAGTTAAACTTGAAGATGAAATAATTGGCGAATTGTACTGTTTGGATGCTTTGCATATATGTTTCTTAGATTATATAGAAGCAATATCTACAAAGATTTCAACCGTCTACCTGTTCCATTCATTGTTCTACTTGTCGAAAATTACAAATAATTTCCGATAAAGGATTAACCATTGGGGCTCATTGTTCACTTAAACTTGAAGAACAAAAAATTGGCGAATGGTAATGTTTGGATGCTTTGCGTACATGTTTCTTAGACTATATGGAAGCATTATATACAAAGATTTCAACCGTCTACGTGTTCCAATCATTGTTCTACTTGTCGAAATTTACAAATAATTTCCTTTAAAGGATTAACAATGGGGCTCGTTGTTCACTTAAACTTGAAGTACAAAAAATTGTCGAATTGTACTATTTGGATGCTTTGCATATATGTTTCTTAGACTATATAGAAGCAATATATACAATGATTTCAACCGTCTACCTGTTCCATTCATTGTTCTACTTGTCGAAAATTACAAATAATTTCCGATAAAGGATTAACCATTGGGGCTCATTGTTCACGTAAACTTGAAGAACAAAAAATTGGCGAATGGTAATGTTTGGATGCTTTGCGTACATGTTTCTTAGACTATATGGAAGCATTATATACAAAGATTTCAACCGTCTACCTGTTCCATTCATTGTTCTACTTGTCGAAAGTTACAAATAATTTCCGATAAAGGATTAACAATGGGGCACGTTGTTCAGTTAAACTTGAAGATGAAATAATTGGCGAATTGTACTGTTTGGATGCTTTGCATATATGTTTCTTAGATTATATAGAAGCAATATATACAAAGATTTCAACCGTCTACCTGTTCCATTCATTGTTCTACTTGTCGAAAGTTACAAATAATATCCGATAAAGGATTAACAATGGGGCTCATTGTTCACTTAAACTTGAAGAACAAAAAATTGGCGAATGGTACTGTTTGGATGCTTTGCATATATGTTTCTTAGTCTATATAGAAGCAATATATACATTGATTTCAACCGTCTACCTGTTCCATTCATTGTTCTACTTGTCGAAAGTTACAAATAATTTCCTTTAAAGGATTAACAATGGGGCTCGTAGTTCACTTAAACTTGAAGAACAAAAAATTGGCGAATGGTACTGTTTGGATGCGTTGCATATATGTTTCTTAGACTATATAGAAGCAATATATACAAAGATTTCAACCGTCTACCTGTTCCATTCAATGTTCTACTTGTCGAAATTTACAAATAATTTCCTTTAAAGGATTAACAATGGGGCTCGTAATTCACTTAAACTTGAAGAACAAAAAATTGGCGAATTGCACTGCTTGGATGCTTTGCATATGTGTTTATTAGACTATTTAGAAGCAATATATAGAAAGATTTCACCCGTCTACCTGTACTATTCATTGTTCTACTTGTAGAAAGTTACAAATAATTTCCGTTTCATGATTATCAATGGGCCTCGTTGTTCACTTAAACTTGAAGAACAAAAAATTGGCGACTGGTACTGTTTGGATGCTTTGCATATATGTTTCTTAGACTATATAGAAGCAATATATAAAAAGATTTCACCTGTCTACCTGTTCTATTCATTGTTCTACTTGTAGAAAGTTACAAATAATTTCCGATAAAGGATTAACAATGGGGCTCATTGTTCACTTAATCTTGAAGAACAAAAAATTGGCGAATGGGACTGTTTGGATGCTTTGCATATATGTTTCTTAGTCTATATAGAAGCAATATATACATTGATTTCAACCGTCTACGTGTTCCAATCATTGTTCTACTTGTCGAAATTTACAAATAATTTCCTTTAAAGGATTAACAATGGGGCTCGTTGTTCACTTAAACTTGAAGAACAATAAATTGGCGAATTATACTGTTGGGATGCTTTGCATATATGTTTCTTAGACTATACAGAAGCAATATATATAAAGATTTCAACCGTCTACCTGTTCCATTCATTGTTCTACTTGTCGAAAGTTACAAATAATATCCGATAAAGGATTAACAATGGGGCTCATTGTTCACTTAAACTTGAAGAACAAAAAATTGGCGAATGGTACTGTTTGGATGCTTTGCATATATGTTTCTTAGTCTATATAGAAGCAATATATACATTGATTTCAACCGTCTACCTGTTCCATTCATTGTTCTACTTGTCGAAAGTTACAAATAATTTCCTTTAAAGGATTAACAATGGGGCTCGTAGTTCACTTAAACTTGAAGAACAAAAAATTGGCGAATGGTACTGTTGGGATGCTTTGCATATATGTTTCTTAGACTATACAGAAGCAATATATACAAAGATTTCAACCGTCTACGTGTTCCAATCATTGTTCTACTTGTCGAAAGTTACAAATAATCACCGATAAAGGATTAACCATTGGGGCTCATTGTTCACTTAAACTTGAAGATCATAAAATTGGCGAATTGTACTGTTTGGATGCTTTGCATATATGTTTCTTAGACTATTTAGAAGCAATATATAGAAAGATTACACTCGTCTACCTGTACTATTCATTGTTCTACTTGTCGAAATTTACAAATAATTTCCGATAAAGGATTAACAATGGGGCTCGTTGTTCACTTAAACTTGAAGAACAAAAAAATTGCGAATGGTACTGTTCGGATGCTTTGCATATATGTTTCTTAGACTATATAGAAGCAATATATACATTGATTTCAACCGGCTACCTGTTCCATTCATTGTTCTACTTGTCGCAAGTTACAAATAATTTCCGTTAAAGTATTAACAATGGGGCTCGTAGTTCACTTAAACTTGAAGATCAAATAATTGGCGAATTGTACTGTTTGGATGCTTTGCATATATGTTTCTTAGACTATTTAGAAGCAATATATAGAAAGATTACACTCGTCTACCTGTACTATTCATTGTTCTACTTGTAGAAAGTTACAAATAATTTCCATTTCATGATTATCAATGGGGCTCGCTGTTCACTTAAACTTGAAGAACAAAAAATTGGCGAATGGTACTGTTTGGATGCTTTGCATATATGTTTCTTAGATTATATAGAAGAAATATATACAAAGATTTCAACCGTCTACCTGTTCCATTCATTGTTCTACTTGTCGAAAATTACAAATAATTTCCGATAAAGGATTAACCATTGGGGCTCATTGTTCACTTAAACCTGAAGAACAAAAAATTGGCGAATGGTACTGTTTGGATGCTTTGCGTACATGTTTGTTAGACTATATGGAAGCCATATATACAAAGATTTCAACCGTCTACGTGTTCCAATCATTGTTCTACTTGTCGAAAGTTACAAATAATCACCGATAAAGGATTAACCATTGGGGCTCATTGTTCACTTAAACTTGAAGATCATAAAATTGGCGAATTGTACTGTTTGGATGCTTTGCATATATGTTTCTTAGACTATTTAGAAGCAATATATAGAAAGATTACACTCGTCTACCTGTACTATTCATTGTTCTACTTGTAGAAAGTTACAAATAATTTCCATTTCATGATTATCAATGGGGCTCGCTGTTCACTTAAACTTGAAGAACAAAAAATTGGCGAATGGTACTGTTTGGATGCTTTGCATATATGTTTCTTAGATTATATAGAAGAAATATATACAAAGATTTCAACCGTCTACCTGTTCCATTCATTGTTCTACTTGTCGAAAATTACAAATAATTTCCGATAAAGGATTAACCATTGGGGCTCATTGTTCACTTAAACTTGAAGATCATAAAATTGGCGATTGTTACTGTTTAGATGCTTTGCATATAGGTTTCGTAGACTATATAGAAGCAACATATACAAGGATTTCAACCGTCTACCTGTTCTATTCATTGTTCTACTTGTCGAAATTTACAAATAATTTCCTTTAAAGGATTAACAATGGGGCTCGTTGTTCACTTCAACTTGAAGAACAAAAAATTGGCGAATGGTACTGTTTGGATGCTTTGCATATATGTTTCTTAGACTATATGGAAGCAATATATACAAAGATTTCAACCGTCTGTGTGTTCCAATCATTGTTCTACGTGTAGAAAGTTACAATTAATTTCCGTTAAAGATTAACAATGGGGCTCGTAGTTCACTTAAACTTGAAGAACAAAAAATTAGCGAATTGTACTGTTTGGATGCTTTGCATATATGTTTCGTAGGCTATATAGAAGCAATATATACAATGATTTCAACCGTCTACATGATCCATTCATTGTTCTACTTGTCGAAATTTACAAATAATTTCCTTTAAAGTATTAACAATGGGGCTCGTAGTTCACTTAAACTTGAAGATCAAATAATTGGCGAATTGTACTGTTTGGATGCTTTGCATATATGTTTCTTAGACTATTTAGAAGCAATATATAGAAAGATTACACTCGTCTACCTGTACTATTCATTGTTCTACTTGTAGAAAGTTAGAAATAATTTCCATTTCATGATTATCAATGGGGCTCGCTGTTCACTTAAACTTGAAGAACAAAAAATTGGCGAATGGTACTGTTTGGATGCTTTGCATATATGTTTCTTAGATTATATAGAAGAAATATATACAAAGATTTCAACCGTCTACCTGTTCCATTCATTGTTCTACTTGTCGAAAATTACAAATAATTTCCGATAAAGGATTAACCATTGGGGCTCATTGTTCACTTAAACCTGAAGAACAAAAAATTGGCGAATGGTACTGTTTGGATGCTTTGCGTACATGTTTCTTAGACTATATGGAAGCCATATATACAAAGATTTCAACCGTCTACGTGTTCCAATCATTGTTCTACTTGTCGAAAGTTACAAATAATCACCGATAAAGGATTAACCATTGGGGCTCATTGTTCACTTAAACTTGAAGATCATAAAATTGGCGAATTGTACTGTTTGGATGCTTTGCATATATGTTTCTTAGACTATTTAGAAGCAATATATAGAAAGATTACACTCGTCTACCTGTACTATTCATTGTTCTACTTGTCGAAATTTACAAATAATTTCCTTTAAAGGATTAACAATGGGGCTCGTAATTCACTTAAACTTGAAGAACAAAAAATTGGCGAATTGCACTGCTTGGATGCTTTGCATATGTGTTTCTTAGACTATTTAGAAGCAATATATAGAAAGATTTCACCCGTCTACCTGTACTATTCATTGTTCTACTTGTAGAAAGTTACAAATAATTTCCGTTTCATGATTATCATTGGGCCTCGTTGTTCACTTAAACTTGAAGAACAAAAAATTGGCGACTGGTACTGTTTGGATGCTTTGCATATATGTTTCTTAGTCTATATAGAAGCAATATATACATTGATTTCAACCGTCTACCTGTTCCATTCATTGTTCTACTTGTCGAAAGTTACAAATAATTTCCTTTAAAGGATTAACAATGGGGCTCGTAGTTCACTTAAACTTGAAGAACAAAAAATTGGCGAATGGTACTGTTTGGATGCGTTGCATATATGTTTCTTAGACTATATAGAAGCAACATATACATTGATTTCAACCGACTACCTGTTCCACTCATTGTTCTACTTGTCGCAAGTTACAAATAATTTCCGTTAAAGTATTAACAATGGGGCTCGTAGTTCACTTAAACTTGAAGATGAAATAATTGGCGAATTGTACTGTTTGGATGCTTTGCATATATGTTTCTTAGATTATATAGAAGCAATATATACAAAGATTTCAACCGTCTACCTGTTCCATTCATTGTTCTACTTGTCGAAAATTACAAATAATTTCCGATAAAGGATTAACCATTGGGGCTCATTGTACACTAAACTTGAAGAACAAAAAATTGGCGAATGGTACTGTTTGGATGCGTTGCATATATGTTTCTTAGACTATATAGAAGCAACATATACATTGATTTCAACCGTCTACCTGTTCCATTCATTGTTCTACTTGTCGAAAGTTACAAATAATTTCCGATAACGGATTAACCATTGGGGCTCATTGTTCACTTAAACTTGAAGAACAAAAAATTGGCGAATGGTACTGTTTGGATGCTTTGCGTACATGTTTCTTAGACTATTTAGAAGCAATATATAGAAAGATTTCACCCGTCTAACTGTACTATTCATTGTTCTACTTTTAGAAAGTTACAAATAATTTCCATTTCATGATTATCAATGGGGCTCGCTGTTCACTTAAACTTGAAGATCAAAAAATTGGCGATTGTTACTGTTTAGATGCTTTGCATATATGTTTCTTAGATTATATAGAAGCAATATGTACAAAGGTTTCAACCGTCTACCTGTTCCATTCATTGTTCTACTTGTCGAAAATTACAAATAATTTCCGATAAAGGATTAACCATTGGGGCTCATTGTTCACTTAAACTTGAAGAACAAAAAATTGGCGAATGGTACTGTTTGGATGCTTTGCGTACATGTTTCTTAGACTATATGGAAGCAATATATACAAAGATTTCAACCGTCTACGTGTTCCAATCATTGTTCTACTTGTCGAAATTTACAAATAATTTCCTTTAAAGGATTAACAATGGGGCTCGTTGTTCACTTAAACTTGAAGAACAATAAATTGGCGAATTGTACTGTTTGGATGCTTTGCATATATGTTTCTTAGATTATATAGAAGCAATATATACAAAGATTTCAACCGTCTACCTGTTCCATTCATTGTTCTACTTGTCGAAAGTTACAAATAATTTCCGATAAAGGATTAACCATGGGGCTCATTGTTCACTTAAACTTGAAGATCAATAAATTGGCGAATTGTACTGTTTGGATGCTTTGCATATATGTTTCTTAGACTATATAGAAGCAATATATACAAAGATTTCAACCGTCTACCTGTTCCATTCATTGTTCTACTTGTCGAAAGTTACAAATAATTTCCTTTAAAGGATTAACAATGGGACTCGTAGTTCAGTTAAACTTGAAGATGAAATAATTGGCGAATTGTACTGTTTGGATGCTTTGCATATATGTTTCTTAGATTATATAGAAGCAATATATACAAAGATTTCAACCGTCTACCTGTTCCATTCATTGTTCTACTTGTCGAAAATTACAAATAATTTCCGATAAAGGATTAACCATTGGGGCTCATTGTTCACTTAAACTTGAAGAACAAAAAATTGGCGAATGGTAATGTTTGGATGCTTTGCGTACATGTTTCTTAGACTATATGGAAGCATTATATACAAAGATTTCAACCGTCTACGTGTTCCAATCATTGTTCTACTTGTCGAAATTTACAAATAATTTCCTTTAAAGGATTAACAATGGGGCTCGTTGTTCACTTAAACTTGAAGTACAAAAAATTGTCGAATTGTACTATTTGGATGCTTTGCATATATGTTTCTTAGACTATATAGAAGCAATATATACAATGATTTCAACCGTCTACCTGTTCCATTCATTGTTCTACTTGTCGAAAATTACAAATAATTTCCGATAAAGGATTAACCATTGGGGCTCATTGTTCACTTAAACTTGAAGAACAAAAAATTGGCGAATGGTAATGTTTGGATGCTTTGCGTACATGTTTCTTAGACTATATGGAAGCATTATATACAAAGATTTCAACCGTCTACCTGTTCCATTCATTGTTCTACTTGTCGAAAGTTACAAATAATTTCCGATAAAGGATTAACAATGGGGCACGTTGTTCAGTTAAACTTGAAGATGAAATAATTGGCGAATTGTACTGTTTGGATGCTTTGCATATATGTTTCTTAGATTATATAGAAGCAATATATACAAAGATTTCAACCGTCTACCTGTTCCATTCATTGTTCTACTTGTCGAAAGTTACAAATAATATCCGATAAAGGATTAACAATGGGGCTCATTGTTCACTTAAACTTGAAGAACAAAAAATTGGCGAATGGTAATGTTTGGATGCTTTGCGTACATGTTTCTTAGACTATATGGAAGCCATATATACAAAGATTTCAACCGTCTACGTGTTCCAATCATTGTTCTACTTGTCGAAAGTTACAAATAATCACCGATAAAGGATTAACCATTGGGGCTCATTGTTCACTTAAACTTGAAGATCATAAAATTGGCGAATTGTACTGTTTGGATGCTTTGCATATATGTTTCTTAGACTATTTAGAAGCAATATATAGAAAGATTACACTCGTCTACCTGTACTATTCATTGTTCTACTTGTCGAAATTTACAAATAATTTCCGATAAAGGATTAACAATGGGGCTCGTTGTTCACTTAAACTTGAAGAACAAAAAAATTGCGAATGGTACTGTTCGGATGCTTTGCATATATGTTTCTTAGACTATATAGAAGCAATATATACATTGATTTCAACCGGCTACCTGTTCCATTCATTGTTCTACTTGTCGCAAGTTACAAATAATTTCCGTTAAAGTATTAACAATGGGGCTCGTAGTTCACTTAAACTTGAAGATCAAATAATTGGCGAATTGTACTGTTTGGATGCTTTGCATATATGTTTCTTAGACTATTTAGAAGCAATATATAGAAAGATTACACTCGTCTACCTGTACTATTCATTGTTCTACTTGTAGAAAGTTACAAATAATTTCCATTTCATGATTATCAATGGGGCTCGCTGTTCACTTAAACTTGAAGAACAAAAAATTGGCGAATGGTACTGTTTGGATGCTTTGCATATATGTTTCTTAGATTATATAGAAGAAATATATACAAAGATTTCAACCGTCTACCTGTTCCATTCATTGTTCTACTTGTCGAAAATTACAAATAATTTCCGATAAAGGATTAACCATTGGGGCTCATTGTTCACTTAAACCTGAAGAACAAAAAATTGGCGAATGGTACTGTTTGGATGCTTTGCGTACATGTTTGTTAGACTATATGGAAGCCATATATACAAAGATTTCAACCGTCTACGTGTTCCAATCATTGTTCTACTTGTCGAAAGTTACAAATAATCACCGATAAAGGATTAACCATTGGGGCTCATTGTTCACTTAAACTTGAAGATCATAAAATTGGCGAATTGTACTGTTTGGATGCTTTGCATATATGTTTCTTAGACTATTTAGAAGCAATATATAGAAAGATTACACTCGTCTACCTGTACTATTCATTGTTCTACTTGTAGAAAGTTACAAATAATTTCCATTTCATGATTATCAATGGGGCTCGCTGTTCACTTAAACTTGAAGAACAAAAAATTGGCGAATGGTACTGTTTGGATGCTTTGCATATATGTTTCTTAGATTATATAGAAGAAATATATACAAAGATTTCAACCGTCTACCTGTTCCATTCATTGTTCTACTTGTCGAAAATTACAAATAATTTCCGATAAAGGATTAACCATTGGGGCTCATTGTTCACTTAAACTTGAAGATCATAAAATTGGCGATTGTTACTGTTTAGATGCTTTGCATATAGGTTTCGTAGACTATATAGAAGCAACATATACAAGGATTTCAACCGTCTACCTGTTCTATTCATTGTTCTACTTGTCGAAATTTACAAATAATTTCCTTTAAAGGATTAACAATGGGGCTCGTTGTTCACTTCAACTTGAAGAACAAAAAATTGGCGAATGGTACTGTTTGGATGCTTTGCATATATGTTTCTTAGACTATATGGAAGCAATATATACAAAGATTTCAACCGTCTGTGTGTTCCAATCATTGTTCTACGTGTAGAAAGTTACAATTAATTTCCGTTAAAGATTAACAATGGGGCTCGTAGTTCACTTAAACTTGAAGAACAAAAAGTTAGCGAATTGTACTGTTTGGATGCTTTGCATATATGTTTCGTAGGCTATATAGAAGCAATATATACAATGATTTCAACCGTCTACATGATCCATTCATTGTTCTACTTGTCGAAATTTACAAATAATTTCCTTTAAAGTATTAACAATGGGGCTCGTAGTTCACTTAAACTTGAAGATCAAATAATTGGCGAATTGTACTGTTTGGATGCTTTGCATATATGTTTCTTAGACTATTTAGAAGCAATATATAGAAAGATTACACTCGTCTACCTGTACTATTCATTGTTCTACTTGTAGAAAGTTAGAAATAATTTCCATTTCATGATTATCAATGGGGCTCGCTGTTCACTTAAACTTGAAGAACAAAAAATTGGCGAATGGTACTGTTTGGATGCTTTGCATATATGTTTCTTAGATTATATAGAAGAAATATATACAAAGATTTCAACCGTCTACCTGTTCCATTCATTGTTCTACTTGTCGAAAATTACAAATAATTTCCGATAAAGGATTAACCATTGGGGCTCATTGTTCACTTAAACCTGAAGAACAAAAAATTGGCGAATGGTACTGTTTGGATGCTTTGCGTACATGTTTCTTAGACTATATGGAAGCCATATATACAAAGATTTCAACCGTCTACGTGTTCCAATCATTGTTCTACTTGTCGAAAGTTACAAATAATCACCGATAAAGGATTAACCATTGGGGCTCATTGTTCACTTAAACTTGAAGATCATAAAATTGGCGAATTGTACTGTTTGGATGCTTTGCATATATGTTTCTTAGACTATTTAGAAGCAATATATAGAAAGATTACACTCGTCTACCTGTACTATTCATTGTTCTACTTGTCGAAATTTACAAATAATTTCCGATAAAGGATTAACAATGGGGCTCGTTGTTCACTTAAACTTGAAGAACAAAAAAATTGCGAATGGTACTGTTCGGATGCTTTGCATATATGTTTCTTAGACTATATAGAAGCAATATATACATTGATTTCAACCGGCTACCTGTTCCATTCATTGTTCTACTTGTCGCAAGTTACAAATAATTTCCGTTAAAGTATTAACAATGGGGCTCGTAGTTCACTTAAACTTGAAGATCAAATAATTGGCGAATTGTACTGTTTGGATGCTTTGCATATATGTTTCTTAGACTATTTAGAAGCAATATATAGAAAGATTACACTCGTCTACCTGTACTATTCATTGTTCTACTTGTAGAAAGTTACAAATAATTTCCATTTCATGATTATCAATGGGGCTCGCTGTTCACTTAAACTTGAAGAACAAAAAATTGGCGAATGGTACTGTTTGGATGCTTTGCATATATGTTTCTTAGATTATATAGAAGAAATATATACAAAGATTTCAACCGTCTACCTGTTCCATTCATTGTTCTACTTGTCGAAAATTACAAATAATTTCCGATAAAGGATTAACCATTGGGGCTCATTGTTCACTTAAACCTGAAGAACAAAAAATTGGCGAATGGTACTGTTTGGATGCTTTGCGTACATGTTTCTTAGACTATATGGAAGCCATATATACAAAGATTTCAACCGTCTACGTGTTCCAATCATTGTTCTACTTGTCGAAAGTTACAAATAATCACCGATAAAGGATTAACCATTGGGGCTCATTGTTCACTTAAACTTGAAGATCATAAAATTGGCGAATTGTACTGTTTGGATGCTTTGCATATATGTTTCTTAGACTATTTAGAAGCAATATATAGAAAGATTACACTCGTCTACCTGTACTATTCATTGTTCTACTTGTCGAAATTTACAAATAATTTCCGATAAAGGATTAACAATGGGGCTCGTTGTTCACTTAAACTTGAAGAACAAAAAAATTGCGAATGGTACTGTTCGGATGCTTTGCATATATGTTTCTTAGACTATATAGAAGCAATATATACATTGATTTCAACCGGCTACCTGTTCCATTCATTGTTCTACTTGTCGCAAGTTACAAATAATTTCCGTTAAAGTATTAACAATGGGGCTCGTAGTTCACTTAAACTTGAAGATCAAATAATTGGCGAATTGTACTGTTTGGATGCTTTGCATATATGTTTCTTAGACTATTTAGAAGCAATATATAGAAAGATTACACTCGTCTACCTGTACTATTCATTGTTCTACTTGTAGAAAGTTACAAATAATTTCCATTTCATGATTATCAATGGGGCTCGCTGTTCACTTAAACTTGAAGAACAAAAAATTGGCGAATGGTACTGTTTGGATGCTTTGCATATATGTTTCTTAGATTATATAGAAGAAATATATACAAAGATTTCAACCGTCTACCTTTTCCATTCATTGTTCTACTTGTCGAAAATTACAAATAATTTCCGATAAAGGATTAACCATTGGGGCTCATTGTTCACTTAAACCTGAAGAACAAAAAATTGGCGAATGGTACTGTTTGGATGCTTTGCGTACATGTTTCTTAGACTATATGGAAGCCATATATACAAAGATTTCAACCGTCTACGTGTTCCAATCATTGTTCTACTTGTCGAAAGTTACAAATAATCACCGATAAAGGATTAACCATTGGGGCTCATTGTTCACTTAAACTTGAAGATCATAAAATTGGCGAATTGTACTGTTTGGATGCTTTGCATATATGTTTCTTAGACTATTTAGAAGCAATATATAGAAAGATTACACTCGTCTACCTGTACTATTCATTGTTCTACTTGTCGAAATTTACAAATAATTTCCGATAAAGGATTAACAATGGGGCTCGTTGTTCACTTAAACTTGAAGAACAAAAAAATTGCGAATGGTACTGTTCGGATGCTTTGCATATATGTTTCTTAGACTATATAGAAGCAATATATACATTGATTTCAACCGGCTACCTGTTCCATTCATTGTTCTACTTGTCGCAAGTTACAAATAATTTCCGTTAAAGTATTAACAATGAGGCTCGTAGTTCACTTAAACTTGAAGATCAAATAATTGGCGAATTGTACTGTTTGGATGCTTTGCATATATGTTTCTTAGACTATTTAGAAGCAATATATAGAAAGATTACACTCGTCTACCTGTACTATTCATTGTTCTACTTGTAGAAAGTTACAAATAATTTCCATTTCATGATTATCAATGGGGCTCGCTGTTCACTTAAACTTGAAGAACAAAAAATTGGCGAATGGTACTGTTTGGATGCTTTGCATATATGTTTCTTAGATTATATAGAAGAAATATATACAAAGATTTCAACCGTCTACCTGTTCCATTCATTGTTCTACTTGTCGAAAATTACAAATAATTTCCGATAAAGGATTAACCATTGGGGCTCATTGTTCACTTAAACCTGAAGAACAAAAAATTGGCGAATGGTACTGTTTGGATGCTTTGCGTACATGTTTCTTAGACTATATGGAAGCCATATATACAAAGATTTCAACCGTCTACGTGTTCCAATCATTGTTCTACTTGTCGAAAGTTACAAATAATCACCGATAAAGGATTAACCATTGGGGCTCATTGTTCACTTAAACTTGAAGATCATAAAATTGGCGAATTGTACTGTTTGGATGCTTTGCATATATGTTTCTTAGACTATTTAGAAGCAATATATAGAAAGATTACACTCGTCTACCTGTACTATTCATTGTTCTCCTTGTAGAAAGTTACAAATAATTTCCATTTCATGATTATCAATGGGGCTCGCTGTTCACTTAAACTTGAAGAACAAAAAATTGGCGAATGGTACTGTTTGGATGCTTTGCATATATGTTTCTTAGATTATATATAAGAAATAGATACAAAGATTTCAACCGTCTACCTGTTCCATTCATTGTTCTACTTGTCGAAAATTACAAATAATTTCCGATAAAGGATTAACCATTGGGGCTCATTGTTCACTTAAACCTGAAGAACAAAAAATTGGCGAATGGTACTGTTTGGATGCTTTGCGTACATGTTTCTTAGACTTATTGGAAGCAATATATACAAAGATTTCAACCGTCTACGTGTTCCAATCATTGTTCTACTTGTCGAAATTTACAAATAATTTCCTTTAAAGGATTAACAATGGGGCTCGTTGTTCACTTAAACTTGAAGAACAAAAAAATTGCGAATGGTACTGTTTGGATGCTTTGTATATATGTTTCTTAGACTATATAGAAGAAATATATACATTGATTTCAACCGGCTACCTGTTCAATTCATTGTTCTACTTGTCGCAAATTACAAATAATTTCCGTTAAAGTATTAAGAATGGGGCTCGTAGTTCACTTAAACTTGAAGATCAAATAATTGGCGAATTGTACTGTTTGGACGCTTTGCATATATGTTTCTTAGACTATATAAAAGCAATATATACAATGATTTCAACAGTCTACCTGTTCCATTCATTGTTCTACTTGTCGCAAGTTACAAATAATTTCCGTTAAAGTACTAACAATGGGGCTCGTAGTTCACTTAAACTTGAAGATCAAATAATTGGCGAATTGTACTGTTTGGACGCTTTGCATATATGTTTCATAGACTATATAGAAGCAATATATACAATGATTTCAACCGTCTACCTGTTCCAATCATTGTTCTACTTGTCGAAAGTTACAAATAATTTCCGATAAAGGATTAACCATTGGGGCTCATTGTGCACTTAAACTTGAAGAACAAAAAATTGGCGAATGGTACTGTTTGGATGCTTTGCGTACATGTTTCTTAGACTATATGGAAGCAATATATACAAAGATTTCAACCGTCTACGTGTTCCAATCATTGTTCTACCTGTCGAAATTTACAAATAATTTCCTTTAAAGGATTACCAATGGGGCTCGTTGTTCACTTAAACTTGAAGAACAAAAAAATTGCGAATGGTACTGTTCGGATGCTTTGCATATATGTTTCTTAGACTATATAGAAGCAATATATACATTGATTTCAACCGGCTACCTGTTCCGTTCATTGTTCTACTTGTCGCAAGTTACAAATAATTTCCGTTAAAGTATTAACAATGGGGCTCGTAGTTCACTTAAACTTGAAGATCAAATAATTGGCGAATTGTACTATTTGGACGCTTTGCATATATGTTTCTTAGACTATATAGAAGCAATATATACAATGATTTCAACAGTCTACCAGTTCCATTCATTGTTCTACTTGTCGAAATTTACAAATAATTTCCTTTAAAGGATTAACAATGGGGCTCGTTGTTCACTTCAACTTGAAGAACAAAAAATTGGCGAATGGTACTGTTTGGATGCTTTGCATATATGTTTCTTAGACTATATGGAAGCAATATATACAAAGATTTCAACCTTCTGTGTGTTCCAATCATTGTTCTACGTGTAGAAATTTACAATTAATTTCCGTTAAAGATTAACAATGGGGCTCGTAGTTCACTTAAACTTGAAGAACAAAAAATTGGCGAATTGTACTGTTTGGATGCTTTGCATATATGTTTCGTAGGCTATATAGAAGCAATATATACAATGATTTCAACCGTCTACATGATCCATTCATTGTTCTACTTGTCGAAATTTACAAATAATCACCGATAAAGGATTAACCATTGGTGCTCATTGTTCACTTAAACTTGAAGATCATAAAATTGGCGAATTGTACTGTTTGGATGCTTTGCATATATGTTTCTTAGACTATTTAGAAGCAATATATAGAAAGATTACACTCGTCTACCTGTACTATTCATTGTTCTACTTGTAGAAAGTTACAAATAATTTCCATTTCATGATTATCAATGGGGCTCGCTGTTCACTTAAACTTGAAGAACAAAAAATTGGCGAATGGTACTGTTTGGATGCTTTGCATATATGTTTCTTAGATTATATAGAAGAAATATATACAAAGATTTCAACCGTCTACCTGTTCCATTCATTGTTCTACTTGTCGAAAATTACAAATAATTTCCGATAAAGGATTAACCATTGGGGCTCATTGTTCACTTAAACCTGAAGAACAAAAAATTGGCGAATGGTACTGTTTGGATGCTTTGCGTACATGTTTCTTAGACTATATGGAAGCAATATATACAAAGATTTCAACCGTCTACGTGTTCCAATCATTGTTCTACTTGTCGAAATTTACAAATAATTTCCTTTAAAGGATTAACAATGGGGCTCGTTGTTCACTTAAACTTGAAGAACAAAAAAATTGCGAATGGTACTGTTTGGATGCTTTGTATATATGTTTCTTAGACTATATAGAAGAAATATATACATTGATTTCAACCGGCTACCTGTTCAATTCATTGTTCTACTTGTCGCAAATTACAAATAATTTCCGTTAAAGTATTAAGAATGGGGCTCGTAGTTCACTTAAACTTGAAGAACAAAAAATTGGCGAATGGTACTGTTTGGATGCTTTGCATATATGTTTCTTAGACTATATGGAAGCAATGTATACAAAGATTTCAACCGTCTACCTGATCCATTCATTGTTCTACTTGTCGAAATTTACAAATAATTTCCTTTAAAGGATTAACGATGGGGCTCGTAGTTCACTTAAACTTGAAGAACAAAAAATTGGCGAATGGTACTGTTTGGATGCTTTGCATATATGTTTCTTAGACTATATAGAAGCAATATATACAAAGATTTCAACCGTCTACCAGTTCCATTCATTGTTCTACTTGTCGAAAGTTACAAATAATTTCCGATAACGGATTAACCATTGGGGCTCATTGTTCACTTAAACTTGAAGAACAAAAAATTGGCGAATTGTACTGTTTGGATGCTTTGCATATACGTTTCTTATACTATATAGAAGCAATATATACAAAGATTTCAACCGTCTACCTGTTCCATTCAATGTTCTACTTGTCGAAATTTACAAATAATTTCCTTTAAAGGATTAACAATGGGGCTCGTAGTTCACATAAACTTGAAGAACAAAAAATTGGCGAATGGTACTGTTTGGATGCTTTGCATATATGTTTCTTAGACTATATGGAAGCAATATATACATTGATTTCAACCGTCTACCTGTTCCATTCATTGTTCTACTTGTCGAAAGTTACAAATAATTTCCGATAAAGGATTAACAATGGGGCTCATTGTTCACTTAAACATGAAGATGAAATAATTGGCGAATGGTACCGTTTGGATGCTTTGCATATATGTTTCTTAGACTATATAGAAGCAATATATACAAAGATTTCAACCGTCTACCTGTTCCATTCATTGTTCTACTTGTCGAAAGTTACAAATAATTTCCGATAACGGATTAACCATTGGGGCTCATTGTTCACTTAAACTTGAAGAACAAAAAATTGGCGAATTGTACTGTTTGGATGCTTTGCATGTATGTTTCTTATACTATATAGAAGCAATATATACAAAGATTTCAACCGTCTACCTGTTCCATTCAATGTTCTACTTGTCGAAATTTACAAATAATTTCCTTTAAAGGATTAACAATGGGGCTCGTAGTTCAATTAAACTTGAAGATCAAAAAATTGGCGAATGTTACTGTTTAGATGCTTTGCATATAGGTTTCTTAGACTATATAGAAGCAACATATACAAAGATTTCAACCGTCTACCTGTTCTATTCATTGTTCTTCTTGTCGAAAGTTACAAATAATTTCCGATAAAGGATTAACAATGGGGCTCATTGTTCACTAAACTTGAAGAACAAAAAATTGTCGAATTGTACTGTTTGGATGCTTTGCATATATGTTTCTTAGATTATATAGAAGCAATATATACAAAGATTTCAACCGTCTACCTGTTCCATTCATTGTTCTACTTGTCGAAAGTTACAAATAATTTCCGATAAAGGATTAACAATGGGGCTCATTGTTCACTTAAACTTGAAGAACAAAAAATTGGCGAACGGTACTGCTTGGATGCTTTGCGTACATGTTTCTTAGACTATATGGAAGCAATATATACAAAGATTTCAACCGTCTACGTGTTCCAATCATTGTTCTACTTGTCGAAATTTACAAATAATTTCGTTTAAAGGATTAACAATGGGGCTCGTTGTTCACTTAAACTTGAAGAACAAAAAATTGTCGAATTGTACTGTTTGGATGCTTTGCATATATGTTTCTTCGACTATATAGAAGCAATATATACAATGATTTCAACCGTCTACCAGTTCCATTCATTGTTCTACTTGTCGAAAGTTACAAATAATTTCCGATAAAGGATTAACAATGGGGCTCATTGTTCACTTAAACTTGAAGAACAAAAAATTGGCGAATGGTACTGTTTGGATGCTTTGCATATATGTTTCTTAGACTATATAGAAGCAATATATACATTGATTTCAACCGTCTACCTGTTCCATTCATTGTTCTACTTGTCGAAAGTTACAAATAATTTCCGATAAAGGATTAACAATGGGGCTCATTGTTCACTTAAACATGAAGATGAAATAATTGGCGAATGGTACCGTTTGGATGCTTTGCATATATGTTTCTTAGACTATATAGAAGCAATATATACAAAGATTTCAACCGTCTACCTGTTCCATTCATTGTTCTACTTGTCGAAAGTTACAAATAATTTCCGATAACGGATTAACCATTGGGGCGCATTGTTCACTTAAACTTGAAGAACAAAAAATTGGCGAATTGTACTGTTTGGATGCTTTGCATATATGTTTCTTAGACTATATAGAAGCAATATATACAAAGATTTCAACCGTCTACCTGTTCCATTCATTGTTCTACTTGTCGAAAGTTACAAATAATTTCCGATAAAGGATTAACCATTGGGGCTCATTGTTCACTTAAACTTGAAGAACAAAAAATTGGCGAATTGTACTGTTTGGATGCTTTGCATATATGTTTCTTATACTATATAGAAGCAATATATACAAAGATTTCAACCGTCTACCTGTTCCATTCACTGTTCTACTTGTCGAAAGTTACAAATAATTTCCGTTAAGGGATTAACAATGGGGATCCTAGTTTACTTAAACTTGAAGAACAAAAAATTGGCGAATTGTACTGTTTGGATGCTTTGCATAAGTGTTTCTTAGACTATATAGAAGCAATATATACAATGATTTCAACAGTCTACCTGTTCCATTCATTGTTCTACATGTCGAAATTTACAAATAATTTCCTTTAAAGGATTAACAATGGGGCTCATTGTTCACTTAAACTTGAAGAACAAAAAATTGGCGAATGGTACTGTCTGGATGCCTTGCATATATGTTTCTTAGACTATATGGAAGCAACATATACAAAGATTACAACCGTCTGCGTGTTCCAATCATTGTTCTACTTGTAGAAAGTTACAATTAATTTCCGTTAAAGGATTAACAATGGGGCTCGTAGTTCACTTAAACTTGAAGAACAAAAAATTGGCGAATTGTACTGTTTGGATGCTTTGCATATATGTTTCGTAGGTTATATAGAAGCAATATATACAATGATTTCAACCGTCTACCTGATCCATTCATTGTTCTACTTGTCGAAATTTACAAATAATTTCCTTTAAAGGATTAACAATGGGACTCGTTGTTCACTTAAACTAGAAGAACAAAAAATTGGCGAATGGTACTGATTGGATGCTTTGCATATATGTTTCTTAGATTATATAGAAGCAATATATACAAAGATTTCAACCGTCTACCTGTTCCATTCATTGTTCTACTTGTCGAAAATTACAAATAATTTCCGATAAAGGATTAACCATTGGGGCTCATTGTTCACTAAACTTGAAGAACAAAGAATTGTCGAATTGTACTGTTTGTATGCTTTGCATATATGTTTCTTAGACTATATAGAAGCAATATATACAATGATTTCAACCGTCTACCTGTTCCATTCATTGTTCTACTTGTCGAAAGTTAGAAATAAATTCCGTCAAGGGGTGAACAATGGGGATCGTAGTTTACTCAAACTTGAAGAACAAAAAATTGGCGTATTGTACTGATGGATGCTTTGCATATATGTTTCTTAGACTATTTGGAAGCAATATATACAATGATTTCAACAGTCTACCTGTTCCATTCATTGTTCTACTTGTCGAAATTTACAAATAATTTCCTTTAAAGGATTAACAATGGGGCTCGTAGTTCACTTAAACTTGAAGAACAAAAAAATGGCGAATGGTACTGTTTGGATGCTTTGCATATATGTTTCTTAGACTATATAGAAGCAATATATACAAAGATTTCAACCATCTACCTGTTCCATTCATTGTTCTACTTGTCGAAATTTACAAATAATTTCCTTTAAAGTATTAACAATGGGGCTCGTAGTTCACTTAAACTTGAAGAACAAAAAATTGGCGAATTGTACTGTTTGGATGCTTTGCATATATGTTTCGTAGGTTATATAGAAGCAATATATACAATGATTTCAACCGTCTACCTGATCCATTCATTGTTCTACTTGTCGAAATTTACAAATAATTTCCTTTAAAGGATTAACAATGGGACTCGTTGTTCACTTAAACTAGAAGAACAAAAAATTGGCGAATGGTGCTGATTGGATGCTTTGCATATATGTTTCTTAGATTATATAGAAGCAATATATACAAAGATTTCAACCGTCTACCTGTTCCATTCATTGTTCTACTTGTCGAAAATTACAAATAATTTCCGATAAAGGATTAACCATTGGGGCTCATTGTTCACTAAACTTGAAGAACAAAGAATTGTCGAATTGTACTGTTTGTATGCTTTGCATATATGATTCTTAGACTATATAGAAGCAATATATACAATGATTTCAACCGTCTACCTGTTCCATTCATTGTTCTACTTGTCGAAAGTTAGAAATAAATTCCGTCAAGGGATGAACAATGGGGATCGTAGTTTACTCAAACTTGAAGAACAAAAAATTGGCGTATTGTACTGTTTGGATGCTTTGCATATATGTTTCTTAGACTATTTAGAAGCAATATATACAATGATTTCAACAGTCTACCTGTTCCATTCATTGTTCTACTTGTCGAAATTTACAAATAATTTCCTTTAAAGGATTAACAATGGGGCTCGTAGTTCACTTAAACTTGAAGAACAAAAAAATGGCGAATGGTACTGTTTGGATGCTTTGCATATATGTTTCTTAGACTATATAGAAGCAATATATACAAAGATTTCAACCATCTACCTGTTCCATTCATTGTTCTACTTGTCGAAATTTACAAATAATTTCCTTTAAAGTATTAACAATGGGGCTCGTAGTTCACTTAAACTTGAAGAACAAAAAATTGGCGAATTGTACTGTTTGGATGCTTTGCATATATGTTTCTTAGACTATTTAGAAGCAATATATAGAAAGATTACACCCGTCTACCTGTACTATTCATTGTTCTACTTGTAGAAAGTTACAAATAATTTCCATTTCATGATTATCAATGGGGCTCGCTGTTCACTTAAACTTGAAGAACAAAAAATTGGCGAATGGTACTGTTTGGATGCTTTGCATATATGTTTCTTAGATTATATAGAAGAAATATATACAAAGATTTCAACCGTCTACCTGTTCCATTCATTGTTCTACTTGTCGAAAGTTACAAATAATTTACGATAACGGATTAACCATTGGGGCTCATTGTTCACTTAAACTTGAAGAACAAAAAATTGGCGAATTGTACTGTTTGGATGCTTTGCATATATGTTTCTTATACTATAAAGAAGCAATATATACAAAGATTTCAACCGTCTACCTGTTCCATTCACTGTTCTACTTGTCGAAAGTTACAAATAATTTCCGTTAAGGGATTAACAATGGGGATCGTAGTTCACTTAAACTTGAAGATCAAATAATTGGCGAATTGTACTGTTTGGATGCTTTGCATATATGTTTCTTAGACTATTTAGAAGCAATATATACAATGATTTCAACCGTCTACCTATTCCATTCATTGTTCTACTTGCCGAAATTTACAAATAATTTCCTTTAAAGGATTAACAATGGGGCTCGTAGTTCACTTAAACTTGAAGAGCAAAAAATTGTCGAATTGTACCGTTTGGATGCTTTGCATATATGTTTCTTAGACTATATAGAAGCAATATATACAAAGATTTCAACCGTCTGCGTGTTCCAATCATTGTTCTACTTGTAGAAAGTTACAATTAATTTCCGTTAAAGGATTAACAATGGGGCTCGTAGTTCACTTAAACTTGAAGAACAAAAAATTGGCGAATTGTACTGTTTGGATGCTTTGCATATATGTTTCTTATACTATAAAGAAGCAATATATACAAAGATTTCAACCGTCTACCTGTTCCATTCACTGTTCTACTTGTCGAAAGTTACAAATAATTTCCGTTAAGGGATTAACAATGGGGATCGTAGTTCACTTAAACTTGAAGATCAAATAATTGGCGAATTGTACTGTTTGGATGCTTTGCATATATGTTTCTTAGACTATTTAGAAGCAATATATACAATGATTTCAACCGTCTACCTATTCCATTCATTGTTCTACTTGCCGAAATTTACAAATAATTTCCTTTAAAGGATTAACAATGGGGCTCGTAGTTCACTTAAACTTGAAGAGCAAAAAATTGTCGAATTGTACTGTTTGGATGCTTTGCATATATGTTTCTTAGACTATATAGAAGCAATATATACAAAGATTTCAACCGTCTGCGTGTTCCAATCATTGTTCTACTTGTAGAAAGTTACAATTAATTTCCGTTAAAGGATTAACAATGGGGCTCGTAGTTCACTTAAACTTGAAGAACAAAAAATTGGCGAATTGTACTGTTTGGATGCTTTGCATATATGTTTCGTAGGTTATATAGAAGCAATATATACAATGATTTCAACCGTCTACCTGATCCATTCATTGTTCTACTTGTCGAAATTTACAAATAATTTCCTTTAAAGGTTTAACAATGGGACTCGTTGTTCACTTAAACTAGAAGAACAAAAAATTGGCGAATGGTACTGATTGGATGCTTTGCATATATGTTTCTTAGATTATATAGAAGCAATATATACAAAGATTTCAACCGTCTACCTGTTCCATTCATTGTTCTACTTGTCGAAATTTACAAATAATTTCCTTTAAAGGATTAACAATGGGGCTCGTAGTTCACTTAAACTTGAAGAACAAAAAAATGGCGAATGGTACTGTTTGGGTGCTTTGCATATATGTTTCTTAGACTATATAGAAGCAATATATACAAAGATTTCAACCATCTACCTGTTCCATTCATTGTTCTACTTGTCGAAAGTTACAAATAATTTCCGTTAAGGGATTAACAATGGGGATCGTATTTCACTTAAACTTGAAGATCAAATAATTGGCGAATTGTACTGTTTGGAAGCTTTGCATATATGTTTCTTAGACTATTTAGAAGCAATATATACAATGATTTCAACCGTCTACCTATTCCATTCATTGTTCTACTTGCCGAAATTTACAAATAATTTCCTTTAAAGGATTAACAATGGGGCTCGTAGTTCACTTAAACTTGAAGAGCAAAAAATTGTCGAATTGTACTGTTTGGATGCTTTGCATATATGTTTCTTAGACTATATAGAAGCAATATATACAAAGATTTCAAACGTCTACCTGTTCCATTCACTGTTCTACTTGTCGAAAGTTACAAATAATTTCCGTTAAGGGATTAACAATGGGGATCGTAGTTCACTTAAACTTGAAGATCAAATAATTGGCGAATTGTACTGTTTGGATGCTTTGCATATATGTTTCTTAGACTATTTAGAAGCAATATATACAATGATTTCAACCGTCTACCTATTCCATTCATTGTTCTACTTGCCGAAATTTACAAATAATTTCCTTTAAAGGATTAACAATGGGGCTCGTAGTTCACTTAAACTTGAAGAGCAAAAAATTGTCGAATTGTACTGTTTGGATGCTTTGCATATATGTTTCTTAGACTATATAGAAGCAATATATACAAAGATTTCAACCGTCTGCGTGTTCCAATCATTGTTCTACTTGTAGAAAGTTACAATTAATTTCCGTTAAAGGATTAACAATGGGGCTCGTAGTTCACTTAAACTTGAAGAACAAAAAATTGGCGAATTGTACTGTTTGGATGCTTTGCACATATGTTTCGTAGGCTATATAGAAGCAATATATACAATGATTTGAACCGTCTACATGATCCATTCATTGTTCTACTTGTCGAAATTTACAAATAATTTCCTTTAAAGTATTAACAATGGGGCTCGCAGTTCACTTAAACTTGAAGAACAAAAAATTGGCGAATTGTACTGTTTGGATGCTTTGCATATATGTTTCTTAGACTATTTAGAAGCAATATATAGAAAGATTACACCCGTCTACCTGTACTATTCATTGTTCTACTTGTAGAAAGTTACAAATAATTTCCATTTCATGATTATCAATGGGGCTCGCTGTTCACTTAAACTTGAAGAACAAAAAATTGGCGAATGGTACTGTTTGGATGCTTTGCATATATGTTTCTTAGATTATATAGAAGAAATATATACAAAGATTTCAACCGTCTACCTGTTCCAATCATTGTTCTACCTGTCGAAAATTACAAATAATTTCCGATAAAGGATTAACCATTGGGGCTCATTGTTCACTTAAACCTGAAGAACAAAAAATTGGCGAATGGTACTGTTTGGATGCTTTGCGTACATGTTTCTTAGACTATATGGAAGCAATATATACAAAGATTTCAACCGTCTACGTGTTCCAATCATTGTTCTACTTGTCGAAATTTACAAATAATTTCCTTTAAAGGATTAACAATGGGGCTCGTTGTTCACTTAAACTTGAAGATCAAATAATTGGCGAATTGTACTGTTTGGACGCTTTGCATATATGTTTCTTAGACTATATAGAAGCAATATATACAATGATTTCAACAGTCTACCAGTTCCATTCATTGTTCTACTTGTCGAAATTTACAAATAATTTCCTTTAAAGGATTAACAATGGGGCTCGTAGTTCACTTAAACTTGAAGAACAAAAAAATGGCGAATGGTACTGTTTGGGTGCTTTGCATATATGTTTCTTAGACTATATAGAAGCAATATATACAAAGATTTCAACCATCTACCTGTTCCATTCATTGTTCTACTTGTCGAAAGTTACAAATAATTTCCGTTAAGGGATTAACAATGGGGATCGTATTTCACTTAAACTTGAAGATCAAATATTTGGCGAATTGTACTGTTTGGAAGCTTTGCATATATGTTTCTTAGACTATTTAGAAGCAATATATACAATGATTTCAACCGTCTACCTATTCCATTCATTGTTCTACTTGCCGAAATTTACAAATAATTTCCTTTAAAGGATTAACAATGGGGCTCGTAGTTCACTTAAACTTGAAGAGCAAAAAATTGTCGAATTGTACTGTTTGGATGCTTTGCATATATGTTTCTTAGACTATATAGAAGCAATATATACAAAGATTTCAAACGTCTACCTGTTCCATTCACTGTTCTACTTGTCGAAAGTTACAAATAATTTCCGTTAAGGGATTAACAATGGGGATCGTAGTTCACTTAAACTTGAAGATCAAATAATTGGCGAATTGTACTGTTTGGATGCTTTGCATATATGTTTCTTAGACTATTTAGAAGCAATATATACAATGATTTCAACCGTCTACCTATTCCATTCATTGTTCTACTTGCCGAAATTTACAAATAATTTCCTTTAAAGGATTAACAATGGGGCTCGTAGTTCACTTAAACTTGAAGAGCAAAAAATTGTCGAATTGTACTGTTTGGATGCTTTGCATATATGTTTCTTAGACTATATAGAAGCAATATATACAAAGATTTCAACCGTCTGCGTGTTCCAATCATTGTTCTACTTGTAGAAAGTTACAATTAATTTCCGTTAAAGGATTAACAATGGGGCTCGTAGTTCACTTAAACTTGAAGAACAAAAAATTGGCGAATTGTACTGTTTGGATGCTTTGCATATATGTTTCGTAGGTTATATAGAAGCAATATATACAATGATTTCAACCGTCTACCTGATCCATTCATTGTTCTACTTGTCGAAATTTACAAATAATTTCCTTTAAAGGATTAACAATGGGACTCGTTGTTCACTTAAACTAGAAGAACAAAAAATTGGCGAATGGTACTGATTGGATGCTTTGCATATATGTTTCTTAGATTATATAGAAGCAATATATACAAAGATTTCAACCGTCTACCTGTTCCATTCATTGTTCTACTTGTCGAAAATTACAAATAATTTCCGATAAAGGATTAACCATTGGGGCTCATTGTTCACTAAACTTGAAGAACAAAGAATTGTCGAATTGTACTGTTTGTATGCTTTGCATATATGTCTCTTAGACTATATAGAAGCAATATGTACAATGATTTCAACCGTCTACCTGTTCCATTCATTGTTCTACTTGTCGAAAGTTAGAAATAAATTCCGTCAAGGGATGAACAATGGGGATCGTAGTTTACTCAAACTTGAAGAACAAAAAATTGGCGTATTGTACTGTTTGGATGCTTTGCATATATGTTTCTTAGACTATTTAGAAGCAATATATACAATGATTTCAACAGTCTACCTGTTCCATTCATTGTTCTACTTGTCGAAATTTACAAATAATTTCCTTTAAAGGATTAACAATGGGGCTCGTAGTTCACTTAAACTTGAAGAACAAAAAAATGGCGAATGGTACTGTTTGGATGCTTTGCATATATGTTTCTTAGACTATATAGAAGCAATATATACAAAGATTTCAACCATCTACCTGTTCCATTCATTGTTCTACTTGTCGAAAGTTACAAATAATTTCCGATAACGGAATAACAATGGGGATCGTAGTTCACTTAAACTTGAAGATCAAATAATTGGCGAATTGTACTGTTTGGATGCTTTGCATATATGTTTCTTAGACTATATAGAAGCAATATATACAAAGATTTCAACCGTCTACCTGTTCCATTCATTGTTCTACTTGTCGAAAGTTACAAATAATTTCCTTTAAAGGATTAACAATGGGGCTCGTTGTTCACTTAAACTTGAAGAACAATAAATTGGCGAATTGTACTGTTTGGATGCTTTGCATATATGTTTCTTAGACTATATAGAAGCAATATATACAAATATTTCAACCGTCTACCTGTTCCATTCATTGTTCTACTTGTCGAAATTTACAAATAATTTCCGATAAAGGATTAACAATGGGGCTCGTTGTTCACTTAAACTTGAAGAACAAAAAAATTGCGAATGGTACTGTTCGGATGCTTTGCATATATGTTTCTTAGACTATATGGAAGCAATATATACAAAGATTTCAACCTTCTGTGTGTTCCAATCATTGTTCTACGTGTAGAAATTTACAATTAATTTCCGTTAAAGATTAACAATGGGGCTCGTAGTTCACTTAAACTTGAAGAACAAAAAATTGGCGAATTATACTGTTTGGATGCTTTGCATATATGTTTCGTAGGCTATATAGAAGCAATATATACAATGATTTCAACCGTCTACATGATCCATTCATTGTTCTACTTGTCGAAATTTACAAATAATCACCGATAAAGGATTAACCATTGGGGCTCATTGTTCACTTAAACTTGAAGATCATAAAATTGGCGAATTGTACTGTTTGGATGCTTTGCATATATGTTTCTTAGACTATTTAGAAGCAATATATAGAAAGATTACACTCGTCTACCTGTACTATTCATTGTTCTACTTGTAGAAAGTTACAAATAATTTCCATTTCATGATTATCAATGGGGCTCGCTGTTCACTTAAACTTGAAGAACAAAAAATTGGCGAATGGTACTGTTTGGATGCTTTGCATATATGTTTCTTAGATTATATAGAAAAAATATATACAAAGATTTCAACCGTCTACCTGTTCCATTCATTGTTCTACTTGTCGAAAATTACAAATAATTTCCGATAAAGGATTAACCATTGGGGCTCATTGTTCACATAAACCTGAAGAACAAAAAATTGGCGAATGGTACTGTTTGGATGCTTTGCGTACATGTTTCTTAGACTATATGGAAGCAATATATACAAAGATTTCAACCGTCTACGTGTTCCAATCATTGTTCTACTTGTCGAAATTTACAAATAATTTCCTTTAAAGGATTAACAATGGGGCTCGTTGTTCACTTAAACTTGAAGAACAAAAAAATTGCGAATGGTACTGTTTGGATGCTTTGTATATATGTTTCTTAGACTATATAGAAGAAATATATACATTGATTTCAACCGGCTACCTGTTCAATTCATTGTTCTACTTGTCGCAAATTACAAATAATTTCCGTTAAAGTATTAAGAATGGGGCTCGTAGTTCACTTAAACTTGAAGATCAAATAATTGGCGAATTGTACTGTTTGGACGCTTTGCATATATGTTTCTTAGACTATATAGAAGCAATATATACAATGATTTCAACAGTCTACCTGTTCCATTCATTGTTCTACTTGTCGCAAGTTACAAATAATTTCCGTTAAAGTACTAACAATGGGGCTCGTAGTTCACTTAAACTTGAAGATCAAATAATTGGCGAATTGTACTGTTTGGACGCTTTGCATATATGTTTCATAGACTATATAGAAGCAATATATACAATGATTTCAACCGTCTACCTGTTCCAATCATTGTTCTACTTGGCGAAAGTTACAAATAATTTCCGTTAAAGTACTAACAATGGGGCTCGTAGTTCACTTAAACTTGAAGATCAAATAATTGGCGAATTGTACTGTTTGGACGCTTTGCATATATGTTTCTTAGACTATATAGAAGCAATATATACAATGATTTCAACCGTCTACCTGTTCCAATCATTGTGCTACTTGTCGAAAGTTACAAATAATTTCCGATAAAGGATTAACCATTGGGGCTCATTGTTCACTTAAACTTTAAGAACAAAAAATTGGCGAATGGTACTGTTTGGATGCTTTGCGTAGATGTTTCTTAGACTATATGGAAGCAATATATACAAAGATTTCAACCGTCTACGTGTTCCAATCATTGTTCTACTTGTCGAAATTTACAAATCATTTCCTTTAAAGGATTAACAATGGGGCTCGTTGTTCACTTAAACTTGAAGAACAAAAAAATTGCGAATGGCACTGTTTGGATGCTTTGCATATATGTTTCTTAGACTATTTAGAAGCAATATATAGAAAGATTTCACCCGTCTACCTGTACTATTCATTGTTCTACTTGTAGAAAGTTACAAATAATTTCCATTTGATGATTATCAATGGGGCTCGCTGTTCACTTAAACTTGAAGATCAAAAAATTGGCGATTGTTACTGTTTAGATGCTTTGCATATAGGTTTCTTAGACTATATAGTAGCAACATATACAAAGATTTCAACCGTCTACCTGTTCTATTCATTGTTCTACTTGTAGAAAGTTTCAAATAATTTCCGTTTCATGATTATCAATGGGGCTCGCTGTTCACTTAAACTTGAAGAACAAAAAATTGGCGAATGGTACTGTTTGCATGCTTTGCATATATGTTTCTTAGATTATATAGAAGCAATATATACAAAGATTTCAACCGTCTACCTGTTCCATTCATTGTTCTACTTGTCGAAAATTACAAATAATTTCCGATAAAGGATTAACAATGGGGCTCGTTGTTCACTTAAACTTGAAGAACAAAAAAATTGCGAATGGTACTGTTTGGATGCTTTGCATATATGTTTCTTAGACTATATAGAAGCAATATATACATTGATTTCAACCGGCTACCTGTTCCATTCATTGTTCTACTTGTCGCAAGTTACAAATAATTTCCGTTAAAGTATTAAAAATGGGGCTCGCTGTTCACTTAAACTTGAAGAACAAAAAAATTGCGAATGGTACTGTTTGGATGCTTTGCATATATGTTTCTTAGACTAAATAGAAGCAATATATACATTGATTTCAACCGGCTACCTGTTCCATTCATTGTTCTACTTGTCGCAAGTTACAAATAATTTCCGTTAAAGTATTAAAAATGGGGCTCGTAGTTCACTTAAACTTGAAGAACAAAAAATTGGCGAATGGTACTGTTTGGATGCTTTGCATATATGTTTCTTAGACTATATGGAAGCAATGTATACAAAGATTTCAACCGTCTACCTGATCCATTCATTGTTCTACTTGTCGAAAGTTACAAATAATTTCCGATAACGGATTAACCATTGGGGCTCATTGTTCACTTAAACTTGAAGAACAAAAAATTGGCGAATGGTACTGTTTGGATGCTTTGCATATATGTTTCTTAGACTATATAGAAGCAATATATACAAAGATTTCAACCGTCTACCAGTTCCATTCATTGTTCTACTTGTCGAAAGTTACAAATAATTTCCGATAACGGATTAACCATTGGGGCTCATTGTTCACTTAAACTTGAAGAACAAAAAATTGGCGAATTGTACTGTTTGGATGCTTTGCATATATGTGTCTTATACTATATAGAAGCAATATATACAAAGATTTCAACCGTCTACCTGTTCCATTCAATGTTCTACTTGTCGAAATTTACAAATAATTTCCTTTAAAGGATTAACAATGGGGCTCGTAGTTCAATTAAACTTGAAGATCAAAAAATTGGCGAATGTTACTGTTTAGATGCTTTGCATATAGGTGTCTTAGACTATATAGAAGCAACATATACAAAGATTTCAACCGTCTACCTGTTCTATTCATTGTTCTTCTTGTCGAAAGTTACAAATAATTTCCGATAAAGGATTAACAATGGGGCTCATTGTTCACTAAACTTGAAGAACAAAAAATTGTCGAATTGTACTGTTTGGATGCTTTGCATATATGTTTCTTAGATTATATAGAAGCAATATATACAAAGATTTCAACCGTCTACCTGTTCCATTCATTGTTCTACTTGTCGAAAGTTACAAATAATTTCCGATAAAGGATTAACAATGGGGCTCATTGTTCACTTAAACTTGAAGAACAAAAAATTGGCGAACGGTACTGCTTGGATGCTTTGCGTACATGTTTCTTAGACTATATGGAAGCAATATATACAAAGATTTCAACCGTCTACGTGTTCCAATCATTGTTCTACTTGTCGAAATTTACAAATAATTTCGTTTAAAGGATTAACAATGGGGCTCGTTGTTCACTTAAACTTGAAGAACAAAAAATTGTCGAATTGTACTGTTTGGATGCTTTGCATATATGTTTCTTCGACTATATAGAAGCAATATATACAATGATTTCAACCGTCTACCAGTTCCATTCATTGTTCTACTTGTCGAAAGTTACAAATAATTTCCGATAAAGGATTAACAATGGGGCTCATTGTTCACTTAAACTTGAAGAACAAAAAATTGGCGAATTGTACTGTTTGGATGCTTTGCATATATGTTTCTTAGACTATATAGAAGCAATATATACAAAGATTTCAACCGTCTACCTGTTCCATTCATTGTTCTACTTGTCGAAAGTTACAAATAATTTCAGATAAAGGATTAACCATTGGGGCTCATTGTTCACTTAAACTTGAAGAACTAAAAATTGGCGAATTGTACTGTTTGGATGCTTTGCATATATGTTTCTTATACTATATAGAAGCAATATATACAAAGATTTCAACCGTCTACCTGTTCCATTCACTGTTCTACTTGTCGAAAGTTACAAATAATTTCCGTTAAGGGATTAACAATGGGGATCCTAGTTTACTTAAACTTGAAGAACAAAAAATTGGCGAATTGTACTGTTTGGATGCTTTGCATAAGTGTTTCTTAGACTATATAGAAGCAATATATACAATGATTTCAACAGTCTACCTGTTCCATTCATTGTTCTACTTGTCGAAATTTACAAATAATTTCCTTTAAAGGATTAACAATGGGGCTCATTGTTCACTTAAACTTGAAGAACAAAAAATTGGCGAATGGTACTGTCTGGATGCCTTGCATATATGTTTCTTAGACTATATGGAAGCAACATATACAAAGATTTCAACCGTCTGCGTGTTCCAATCATTGTTCTACTTGTAGAAAGTTACAATTAATTTCCGTTAAAGGATTAACAATGGGGCTCGTAGTTCACTTAAACTTGAAGAACAAAAAATTGGCGAATTGTACTGTTTGGATGCTTTGCATATATGTTTCGTAGGTTATATAGAAGCAATATATACAATGATTTCAACCGTCTACCTGATCCATTCATTGTTCTACTTGTCGAAATTTACAAATAATTTCCTTTAAAGGATTAACAATGGGACTCGTTGTTCACTTAAACTAGAAGAACAAAAAATTGGCGAATGGTACTGATTGGATGCTTTGCATATATGTTTCTTAGATTATATAGAAGCAATATATACAAAGATTTCAACCGTCTACCTGTTCCATTCATTGTTCTACTTGTCGAAAATTACAAATAATTTCCGATAAAGGATTAACCATTGGGGCTCATTGTTCACTAAACTTGAAGAACAAAGAATTGTCGAATTGTACTGTTTGTATGCTTTGCATATATGTTTCTTAGACTATATAGAAGCAATATATACAATGATTTCAACCGTCTACCTGTTCCATTCATTGTTCTACTTGTCGAAAGTTAGAAATAAATTCCGTCAAGTGATGAACAATGGGGATCGTAGTTTACTCAAACTTGAAGAACAAAAAATTGGCGTATTGTACTGTTTGGATGCTTTGCATATATGTTTCTTAGACTATTTATAAGCAATATATACAATGATTTCAACAGTCTACCTGTTCCATTCATTGTTCTACTTGTCGAAATTTACAAATAATTTCCTTTAAAGGATTAACAATGGGGCTCGTAGTTCACTTAAACTTGAAGAACAAAAAAATGGCGAATGGTACTGTTTGGATGCTTTGCATATATGTTTCTTAGACTATATAGAAGCAATATATACAAAGATTTCAACCATCTACCTGTTCCATTCATTGTTCTACTTCTCGAAAGTTACAAATAATTTCCGATAACGGATTAACCATTGGTGCTCATTGTTCACTTAAACTTGAAGAACAAAAAATTGGCGAATTGTACTGTTTGGATGCTTTGCACATATGTTTCTTATACTATAAAGAAGCAATATATACAAAGATTTCAACCGTCTACCTGTTCCATTCACTGTTCTACTTGTCGAAAGTTACAAATAATTTCCGTTAAGGGATTAACAATGGGGATCGTAGTTCACTTAAACTTGAAGATCAAATAATTGGCGAATTGTACTGTTTGGATGCTTTGCATATATGTTTCTTAGACTATTTAGAAGCAATATATACAATGATTTCAACCGTCTACCTATTCCATTCATTGTTCTACTTGCCGAAATTTACAAATAATTTCCTTTAAAGGATTAACAATGGGGCTCGTAGTTCACTTAAACTTGAAGAGCAAAAAATTGTCGAATTGTACTGTTTGGATGCTTTGCATATATGTTTCTTAGACTATATAGAAGCAATATATACAATGATTTCAACCGTCTACCTGTTCCATTCATTGTTCTATTTGTCGAAATTTACAAATAATTTCCGATAAAGGATTAACCATTGGGGCTCATTGTTCACTTAAACTTGAAGAACAAAAAATTGGCGAATTGTACTGTTTGGATGCTTTGCATATATGTTTCTTAGACTATATAGAAGCAATATATACAAAGATTTCAACCGTCTACCTGTTCCATTCAACGTTCTACTTGTCGAAAGTTACAAATAATTTCCGATAAAGGATTAACAATGGGGCTCATTGTTCACTTAAACTTGAAGAACTAAAAATTGGCGAATAGTACTGTTTGGATGCTTTGCATATATGTTTCTTAGACTATATGGAAGCAATGTATACAAAGATTACAACCGTCTACCTGATCCATTCATTGTTCTACTTGTCGAAATTTACAAATAATTTCCTTTAAAGGATTAACTATGGGGCTCGTAGTTCACTTAAACTTGAAGAACAAAAAATTGGCGAATGGTACTGATTGGATGCTTTGCATATATGTTTCTTAGACTATATAGAAGCAATATATACAAAGATTTCAACCGTCTACCAGTTCCATTCGTTGTTCTACTTGTCGAAAGTTACAAATAATTTCCGATAACGGATTAACCATTGGGGCTCATAGTTCACTTAAACTTGAAGAACAAAAAATTGGCGAATTGTACTGTTTGGATGCTTTGCATATATGTTTCTTATACTATATAGAAGCAATATATACAAAGATTTCAACCGTCTACCTGTTCCATTCAATGTTCTACTTGTCGAAATTTACAAATAATTTCCTTTAAAGGATTAACAGTGGGGCTCGTAGTTCACATAAACTTGAAGAACAAAAAATTGGCGAATGGTACTGTTTGGATGCTTTGCATATATGTTTCTTAGACTATATAGAAGCAATATATACATTGATTTCAACCGTCTACGTGTTCCAATCATTGTTCTACTTGTCGAAATTTACAAATAATTTCCTTTAAAGGATTAACAATGGGGCTCGTTGTTCACTTAAACTTGAAGAACAAAAAAATTGCGAATGGTACTGTTTGGATGCTTTGTATATATGTTTCTTAGACTATATAGAAGAAATATATACATTGATTTCAACCGGCTACCTGTTCAATTCATTGTTCTACTTGTCGCAAATTACAAATAATTTCCGTTAAAGTATTAAGAATGGGGCTCGTAGTTCACTTAAACTTGAAGATCAAATAATTGGCGAATTGTACTGTTTGGACGCTTTGCATATATGTTTCTTAGACTATATAGAAGCAATATATACAATGATTTCAACAGTCTACCTGTTCCATTCATTGTTCTACTTGTCGCAAGTTACAAATAATTTCCGTTAAAGTACTAACAATGGGGCTCGTAGTTCACTTAAACTTGAAGATCAAATAATTGGCGAATTGTACTGTTTGGACGCTTTGCATATATGTTTCATAGACTATATAGAAGCAATATATACAATGATTTCAACCGTCTACCTGTTCCAATCATTGTTCTACTTGGCGAAAGTTACAAATAATTTCCGTTAAAGTACTAACAATGGGGCTCGTAGTTCACTTAAACTTGAAGATCAAATAATTGGCGAATTGTACTGTTTGGACGCTTTGCATATATGTTTCTTAGACTATATAGAAGCAATATATACAATGATTTCAACCGTCTACCTGTTCCAATCATTGTGCTACTTGTCGAAAGTTACAAATAATTTCCGATAAAGGATTAACCATTGGGGCTCATTGTTCACTTAAACTTTAAGAACAAAAAATTGGCGAATGGTACTGTTTGGATGCTTTGCGTAGATGTTTCTTAGACTATATGGAAGCAATATATACAAAGATTTCAACCGTCTACGTGTTCCAATCATTGTTCTACTTGTCGAAATTTACAAATCATTTCCTTTAAAGGATTAACAATGGGGCTCGTTGTTCACTTAAACTTGAAGAACAAAAAAATTGCGAATGGCACTGTTTGGATGCTTTGCATATATGTTTCTTAGACTATTTAGAAGCAATATATAGAAAGATTTCACCCGTCTACCTGTACTATTCATTGTTCTACTTGTAGAAAGTTACAAATAATTTCCATTTGATGATTATCAATGGGGCTCGCTGTTCACTTAAACTTGAAGATCAAAAAATTGGCGATTGTTACTGTTTAGATGCTTTGCATATAGGTTTCTTAGACTATATAGTAGCAACATATACAAAGATTTCAACCGTCTACCTGTTCTATTCATTGTTCTACTTGTAGAAAGTTTCAAATAATTTCCGTTTCATGATTATCAATGGGGCTCGCTGTTCACTTAAACTTGAAGAACAAAAAATTGGCGAATGGTACTGTTTGCATGCTTTGCATATATGTTTCTTAGATTATATAGAAGCAATATATACAAAGATTTCAACCGTCTACCTGTTCCATTCATTGTTCTACTTGTCGAAAATTACAAATAATTTCCGATAAAGGATTAACAATGGGGCTCGTTGTTCACTTAAACTTGAAGAACAAAAAAATTGCGAATGGTACTGTTTGGATGCTTTGCATATATGTTTCTTAGACTATATAGAAGCAATATATACATTGATTTCAACCGGCTACCTGTTCCATTCATTGTTCTACTTGTCGCAAGTTACAAATAATTTCCGTTAAAGTATTAAAAATGGGGCTCGCTGTTCACTTAAACTTGAAGAACAAAAAAATTGCGAATGGTACTGTTTGGATGCTTTGCATATATGTTTCTTAGACTAAATAGAAGCAATATATACATTGATTTCAACCGGCTACCTGTTCCATTCATTGTTCTACTTGTCGCAGGTTACAAATAATTTCCGTTAAAGTATTAAAAATGGGGCTCGTAGTTCACTTAAACTTGAAGAACAAAAAATTGGCGAATGGTACTGTTTGGATGCTTTGCATATATGTTTCTTAGACTATATGGAAGCAATGTATACAAAGATTTCAACCGTCTACCTGATCCATTCATTGTTCTACTTGTCGAAATTTACAAATAATTTCCGTTAAAGTATTAAGAATGGGGCTCGTAGTTCACTTAAACTTGAAGATCAAATAATTGGCGAATTGTACTGTTTGGACGCTTTGCATATATGTTTCTTAGACTAAATAGAAGCAATATATACATTGATTTCAACCGGCTACCTGTTCCATTCATTGTTCTACTTGTCGCAAGTTACAAATAATTTCCGTTAAAGTATTAAAAATGGGGCTCGTAGTTCACTTAAACTTGAAGAACAAAAAATTGGCGAATGGTACTGTTTGGATGCTTTGCATATATGTTTCTTAGACTATATGGAAGCAATGTATACAAAGATTTCAACCGTCTACCTGATCCATTCATTGTTCTACTTGTCGAAATTTACAAATAATTTCCTTTAAAGGATTAACAATGGGGCTCGTAGTTCACTTAAACTTGAAGAACAAAAAATTGGCGAATGGTACTGTTTGGATGCTTTGCATATATGTTTCTTAGACTATATAGAAGCAATATATACAAAGATTTCAACCGTCTACCAGTTCCATTCATTGTTCTACTTGTCGAAAGTTACAAATAATTTCCGATAACGGATTAACCATTGGGGCTCATTGTTCACTTAAACTTGAAGAACAAAAAAATTGCGAATGGTACTGTTTGGATGCTTTGCATATATGTTTCTTAGACTATATAGAAGCAATATATACATTGATTTCAACCGGCTACCTGTTCCATTCATTGTTCTACTTGTCGCAAGTTACAAATAATTTCCGTTAAAGTATTAAAAATGGGGCTCGCTGTTCACTTAAACTTGAAGAACAAAAAAATTGCGAATGGTACTGTTTGGATGCTTTGCATATATGTTTCTTAGACTAAATAGAAGCAATATATACATTGATTTCAACCGGCTACCTGTTCCATTCATTGTTCTACTTGTCGCAAGTTACAAATAATTTCCGTTAAAGTATTAAAAATGGGGCTCGTAGTTCACTTAAACTTGAAGAACAAAAAATTGGCGAATGGTACTGTTTGGATGCTTTGCATATATGTTTCTTAGACTATATGGAAGCAATGTATACAAAGATTTCAACCGTCTACCTGATCCATTCATTGTTCTACTTGTCGAAATTTACAAATAATTTCCTTTAAAGGATTAACAATGGGGCTCGTAGTTCACTTAAACTTGAAGAACAAAAAATTGGCGAATGGTACTGTTTGGATGCTTTGCATATATGTTTCTTAGACTATATAGAAGCAATATATACAAAGATTTCAACCGTCTACCAGTTCCATTCATTGTTCTACTTGTCGAAAGTTACAAATAATTTCCGATAACGGATTAACCATTGGGGCTCATTGTTCACTTAAACTTGAAGAACAAAAAATTGGCGAATTGTACTGTTTGGATGCTTTGCATATATGTGTCTTATACTATATAGAAGCAATATATACAAAGATTTCAACCGTCTACCTGTTCCATTCAATGTTCTACTTGTCGAAATTTACAAATAATTTCCTTTAAAGGATTAACAATGGGGCTCGTAGTTCACATAAACTTGAAGAACAAAAAATTGGCGAATGGTACTGTTTGGATGCTTTGCATATATGTTTCTTAGACTATATGGAAGCAATATATACATTGATTTCAACCGTCTACCTGTTCCATTCATTGTTCTACTTGTCGAAAGTTACAAATAATTTCCGATAAAGGATTAACAATGGGGCTCATTGTTCACTTAAACATGAAGATGAAATAATTGGCGAATGGTTCCGTTTGGATGCTTTGCATATATGTTTCTTAGACTATATAGAAGCAATATATACAAAGATTTCAACCGTCTACCTGTTCCATTCATTGTTCTACTTGTCGAAAGTTACAAATAATTTCCGATAACGGATTAACCATTTGGGGCTCATTGTTCACTTAAACTTGAAGAACAAAAAATTGGCGAATTGTACTGTTTGGATGCTTTGCATGTATGTTTCTTATACTATATAGAAGCAATATATACAAAGATTTCGACCGTCTACCTGTTCCATTCAATGTTCTACTTGTCGAAATTTACAAATAATTTCCTTTAAAGGATTAACAATGGGGCTCGTAGTTCAATTAAACTTGAAGATCAAAAAATTGGCGAATGTTACTGTTTAGATGCTTTGCATATAGGTGTCTTAGACTATATAGAAGCAACATATACAAAGATTTCAACCGTCTACCTGTTCTATTCATTGTTCTTCTTGTCGAAAGTTACAAATAATTTCCGATAAAGGATTAACAATGGGGCTCATTGTTCACTAAACTTGAAGAACAAAAAATTGTCGAATTGTACTGTTTGGATGCTTTGCATATATGTTTCTTAGATTATATAGAAGCAATATATACAAAGATTTCAACCGTCTACCTGTTCCATTCATTGTTCTACTTGTCGAAAGTTACAAATAATTTCCGATAAAGGATTAACAATGGGGCTCATTGTTCACTTAAACTTGAAGAACAAAAATTGGCGAACGGTACTGCTTGGATGCTTTGCGTACATGTTTCTTAGACTATATGGAAGCAATATATACAAAGATTTCAACCGTCTACGTGTTCCAATCATTGTTCTACTTGTCGAAATTTACAAATAATTTCGTTTAAAGGATTAACAATGGGGCTCATTGTTCACTTAAACTTGAAGAACAAAAAATTGGCGAATTGTACTGTTTGGATGCTTTGCATATATGTTTCTTATACTATATAGAAGCAATATATACAAAGATTTCAACCGTCTACCTGTTCCATTCACTGTTCTACTTGTCGAAATTTACAAATAATTTCCTTTAAAGGATTAACAATGGGGCTCATTGTTCACTTAAACTTGAAGAACAAAAAATTGGCGAATGGTACTGTCTGGATGCCTTGCATATATGTTTCTTAGACTATATGGAAGCAACATATACAAAGATTTCAACCGTCTGCGTGTTCCAATCATTGTTCTACTTGTAGAAAGTTACAATTAATTTCCGTTAAAGGATTAACAATGGGGCTCGTAGTTCACTTAAACTTGAAGAACAAAAAATTGGCGAATTGTACTGTTTGGATGCTTTGCATATATGTTTCGTAGGTTATATAGAAGCAATATATACAATGATTTCAACCGTCTACCTGATCCATTCATTGTTCTACTTGTCGAAATTTACAAATAATTTCCTTTAAAGGATTAACAATGGGACTCGTTGTTCACTTAAACTAGAAGAACAAAAAATTGGCGAATGGTACTGATTGGATGCTTTGCATATATGTTTCTTAGATTATATAGAAGCAATATATACAAAGATTTCAAGCGTCTACCTGTTCCATTCATTGTTCTACTTGTCGAAAATTACAAATAATTTCCGATAAAGGATTAACCATTGGGGCTCATTGTTCACTAAACTTGAAGAACAAAGAATTGTCGAATTGTACTGTTTGTATGCTTTGCATATATGTTTCTTAGACTATATAGAAGCAATATATACAATGATTTCAACCGTCTACCTGTTCCATTCATTGTTCTACTTGTCGAAAGTTAGAAATAAATTCCGTCAAGGGATGAACAATGGGGATCGTAGTTTACTCAAACTTGAAGAACAAAAAATTGGCGTATTGTACTGTTTGGATGCTTTGCATATATGTTTCTTAGACTATTTAGAAGCAATATATACAATGATTTCAACAGTCTACCTGTTCCATTCATTGTTCTACTTGTCGAAATTTACAAATAATTTCCTTTAAAGGATTAACAATGGGGCTCGTAGTTCACTTAAACTTGAAGAACAAAAAAATGGCGAATGGTACTGTTTGGATGCTTTGCATATATGTTTCTTAGACTATATAGAAGCAATATATACAAAGATTTCAACCATCTACCTGTTCCATTCATTGTTCTACTTCTCGAAAGTTACAAATAATTTCCGATAACGGATTAACCATTGGGGCTCATTGTTCACTTAAACTTGAAGAACAAAAAATTGGCGAATTGTACTGTTTGGATGCTTTGCATATATGTTTCTTATACTATAAAGAAGCAATATATACAAAGATTTCAACCGTCTACCTGTTCCATTCACTGTTCTACTTGTCGAAAGTTACAAATAATTTCCGTTAAGGGATTAACAATGGGGATCGTAGTTCACTTAAACTTGAAGATCAAATAATTGGCGAATTGTACTGTTTGGATGCTTTGCATATATGTTTCTTAGACTATTTAGAAGCAATATATACAATGATTTCAACCGTCTACCTATTCCATTCATTGTTCTACTTGCCGAAATTTACAAATAATTTCCTTTAAAGGATTAACAATGGGGCTCGTAGTTCACTTAAACTTGAAGAGCAAAAAATTGTCGAATTGTACTGTTTGGATGCTTTGCATATATGTTTCTTAGACTATATAGAAGCAATATATACAATGATTTCAACCGTCTACCTGTTCCATTCATTGTTCTATTTGTCGAAATTTACAAATAATTTCCGATAAAGGATTAACCATTGGGGCTCATTGTTCACTTAAACTTGAAGAGCAAAAAATTGGCGAATTGTACTGTTTGGATGCTTTGCATATATGTTTCTTAGACTATATAGAAGCAATATATACAAAGATTTCAACCGTCTACCTGTTCCATTCAACGTTCTACTTGTCGAAAGTTACAAATAATTTCCGATAAAGGATTAACAATGGGGCTCATTGTTCACTTAAACTTGAAGAACAAAAAATTGGCGAATAGTACTGTTTGGATGCTTTGCATATATGTTTCTTAGACTATATGGAAGCAATGTATACAAAGATTACAACCGTCTACCTGATCCATTCATTGTTCTACTTGTCGAAATTTACAAATAATTTCCTTTAAAGGATTAACAATGGGGCTCGTAGTTCACTTAAACTTGAAGAACAAAAAATTGGCGAATGGTACTGATTGGATGCTTTGCATATATGTTTCTTAGACTATATAGAAGCAATATATACAAAGATTTCAACCGTCTACCAGTTCCATTCATTGTTCTACTTGTCGAAAGTTACAAATAATTTCCGATAACGGATTAACCATTGGGGCTCATAGTTCACTTAAACTTGAAGAACAAAAAATTGGCGAATTGTACTGTTTGGATGCTTTGCATATATGTTTCTTATACTATATAGAAGCAATATATACAAAGATTTCAACCGTCTACCTGTTCCATTCAATGTTCTACTTGTCGAAATTTACAAATAATTTCCTTTAAAGGATTAACAGTGGGGCTCGTAGTTCACATAAACTTGAAGAACAAAAAATTGGCGAATGGTACTGTTTGGATGCTTTGCATATATGTTTCTTAGACTATATAGAAGCAATATATACATTGATTTCAACCGTCTACCTGTTCCACTCATTGTTCTACTTGTCGCAAGTTACAAATAATTTCCGTTAAAGTATTAACAATGGGGCTCGTAGTTCACTTAAACTTGAAGATGAAATAATTGGCGAATTGTACTGTTTGGATGCTTTGCATATATGTTTCTTAGACTATATAGAAGCAATATATACAATGATTTCAACCGTCTACCAGTTCCATTCATTGTTCTACTTGTCGAAAGTTACAAATAATTTCCGATAACGGATTAACCATTGGGGCTCATTGTTCACTTAAACTTGAAGAACAAAAAATTGGCGAATTGTACTGTTTGGATGCTTTGCATATATGTTTCTTAGACTATATAGAAGCAATATATACATTGATTTCAACCGGCTACCTGTTCCATTCATTGTTCTACTTGTCGCAAGTTACAAATAATTTCCGTTAAAGTATTAAAAATGGGGCTCGCTGTTCACTTAAACTTGAAGAACAAAAAAATTGCGAATGGTACTGTTTGGATGCTTTGCATATATGTTTCTTAGACTAAATAGAAGCAATATATACATTGATTTCAACCGGCTACCTGTTCCATTCATTGTTCTACTTGTCGCAAGTTACAAATAATTTCCGTTAAAGTATTAAAAATGGGGCTCGTAGTTCACTTAAACTTGAAGAACAAAAAATTGGCGAATGGTACTGTTTGGATGCTTTGCATATATGTTTCTTAGACTATATGGAAGCAATGTATACAAAGATTTCAACCGTCTACCTGATCCATTCATTGTTCTACTTGTCGAAATTTACAAATAATTTCCTTTAAAGGATTAACAATGGGGCTCGTAGTTCACTTAAACTTGAAGAACAAAAAATTGGCGAATGGTACTGTTTGGATGCTTTGCATATATGTTTCTTAGACTATATAGAAGCAATATATACAAAGATTTCAACCGTCTACCAGTTCCATTCATTGTTCTACTTGTCGAAAGTTACAAATAATTTCCGATAACGGATTAACCATTGGGGCTCATTGTTCACTTAAACTTGAAGAACAAAAAATTGGCGAATTGTACTGTTTGGATGCTTTGCATATATGTGTCTTATACTATATAGAAGCAATATATACAAAGATTTCAACCGTCTACCTGTTCCATTCAATGTTCTACTTGTCGAAATTTACAAATAATTTCCTTTAAAGGATTAACAATGGGGCTCGTAGTTCACATAAACTTGAAGAACAAAAAATTGGCGAATGGTACTGTTTGGATGCTTTGCATATATGTTTTTTAGACTATATGGAAGCAATATATACATTGATTTCAACCGTCTACCTGTTCCATTCATTGTTCTACTTGTCGAAAGTTACAAATAATTTCCGATAAAGGATTAACAATGGGGCTCATTGTTCACTTAAACATGAAGATGAAATAATTGGCGAATGGTTCCGTTTGGATGCTTTGCATATATGTTTCTTAGACTATATAGAAGCAATATATACAAAGATTTCAACCGTCTACCTGTTCCATTCATTGTTCTACTTGTCGAAAGTTACAAATAATTTCCGATAACGGATTAACCATTTGGGGCTCATTGTTCACTTAAACTTGAAGAACAAAAAATTGGCGAATTGTACTGTTTGGATGCTTTGCATGTATGTTTCTTATACTATATAGAAGCAATATATACAAAGATTTCGACCGTCTACCTGTTCCATTCAATGTTCTACTTGTCGAAATTTACAAATAATTTCCTTTAAAGGATTAACAATGGGGCTCGTAGTTCAATTAAACTTGAAGATCAAAAAATTGGCGAATGTTACTGTTTAGATGCTTTGCATATAGGTGTCTTAGACTATATAGAAGCAACATATACAAAGATTTCAACCGTCTACCTGTTCTATTCATTGTTCTTCTTGTCGAAAGTTACAAATAATTTCCGATAAAGGATTAACAATGGGGCTCATTGTTCACTAAACTTGAAGAACAAAAAATTGTCGAATTGTACTGTTTGGATGCTTTGCATATATGTTTCTTAGATTATATAGAAGCAATATATACAAAGATTTCAACCGTCTACCTGTTCCATTCATTGTTCTACTTGTCGAAAGTTACAAATAATTTCCGATAAAGGATTAACAATGGGGCTCATTGTTCACTTAAACTTGAAGAACAAAAATTGGCGAACGGTACTGCTTGGATGCTTTGCGTACATGTTTCTTAGACTATATGGAAGCAATATATACAAAGATTTCAACCGTCTACGTGTTCCAATCATTGTTCTACTTGTCGAAATTTACAAATAATTTCGTTTAAAGGATTAACAATGGGGCTCATTGTTCACTTAAACTTGAAGAACAAAAAATTGGCGAATTGTACTGTTTGGATGCTTTGCATATATGTTTCTTATACTATATAGAAGCAATATATACAAAGATTTCAACCGTCTACCTGTTCCATTCACTGTTCTACTTGTCGAAATTTACAAATAATTTCCTTTAAAGGATTAACAATGGGGCTCATTGTTCACTTAAACTTGAAGAACAAAAAATTGGCGAATGGTACTGTCTGGATGCCTTGCATATATGTTTCTTAGACTATATGGAAGCAACATATACAAAGATTTCAACCGTCTGCGTGTTCCAATCATTGTTCTACTTGTAGAAAGTTACAATTAATTTCCGTTAAAGGATTAACAATGGGGCTCGTAGTTCACTTAAACTTGAAGAACAAAAAATTGGCGAATTGTACTGTTTGGATGCTTTGCATATATGTTTCGTAGGTTATATAGAAGCAATATATACAATGATTTCAACCGTCTACCTGATCCATTCATTGTTCTACTTGTCGAAATTTACAAATAATTTCCTTTAAAGGATTAACAATGGGACTCGTTGTTCACTTAAACTAGAAGAACAAAAAATTGGCGAATGGTACTGATTGGATGCTTTGCATATATGTTTCTTAGATTATATAGAAGCAATATATACAAAGATTTCAAGCGTCTACCTGTTCCATTCATTGTTCTACTTGTCGAAAATTACAAATAATTTCCGATAAAGGATTAACCATTGGGGCTCATTGTTCACTAAACTTGAAGAACAAAGAATTGTCGAATTGTACTGTTTGTATGCTTTGCATATATGTTTCTTAGACTATATAGAAGCAATATATACAATGATTTCAACCGTCTACCTGTTCCATTCATTGTTCTACTTGTCGAAAGTTAGAAATAAATTCCGTCAAGGGATGAACAATGGGGATCGTAGTTTACTCAAACTTGAAGAACAAAAAATTGGCGTATTGTACTGTTTGGATGCTTTGCATATATGTTTCTTAGACTATTTAGAAGCAATATATACAATGATTTCAACAGTCTACCTGTTCCATTCATTGTTCTACTTGTCGAAATTTACAAATAATTTCCTTTAAAGGATTAACAATGGGGCTCGTAGTTCACTTAAACTTGAAGAACAAAAAAATGGCGAATGGTACTGTTTGGATGCTTTGCATATATGTTTCTTAGACTATATAGAAGCAATATATACAAAGATTTCAACCATCTACCTGTTCCATTCATTGTTCTACTTCTCGAAAGTTACAAATAATTTCCGATAACGGATTAACCATTGGGGCTCATTGTTCACTTAAACTTGAAGAACAAAAAATTGGCGAATTGTACTGTTTGGATGCTTTGCATATATGTTTCTTATACTATAAAGAAGCAATATATACAAAGATTTCAACCGTCTACCTGTTCCATTCACTGTTCTACTTGTCGAAAGTTACAAATAATTTCCGTTAAGGGATTAACAATGGGGATCGTAGTTCACTTAAACTTGAAGATCAAATAATTGGCGAATTGTACTGTTTGGATGCTTTGCATATATGTTTCTTAGACTATTTAGAAGCAATATATACAATGATTTCAACCGTCTACCTATTCCATTCATTGTTCTACTTGCCGAAATTTACAAATAATTTCCTTTAAAGGATTAACAATGGGGCTCGTAGTTCACTTAAACTTGAAGAGCAAAAAATTGTCGAATTGTACTGTTTGGATGCTTTGCATATATGTTTCTTAGACTATATAGAAGCAATATATACAATGATTTCAACCGTCTACCTGTTCCATTCATTGTTCTATTTGTCGAAATTTACAAATAATTTCCGATAAAGGATTAACCATTGGGGCTCATTGTTCACTTAAACTTGAAGAGCAAAAAATTGGCGAATTGTACTGTTTGGATGCTTTGCATATATGTTTCTTAGACTATATAGAAGCAATATATACAAAGATTTCAACCGTCTACCTGTTCCATTCAACGTTCTACTTGTCGAAAGTTACAAATAATTTCCGATAAAGGATTAACAATGGGGCTCATTGTTCACTTAAACTTGAAGAACAAAAAATTGGCGAATAGTACTGTTTGGATGCTTTGCATATATGTTTCTTAGACTATATGGAAGCAATGTATACAAAGATTACAACCGTCTACCTGATCCATTCATTGTTCTACTTGTCGAAATTTACAAATAATTTCCTTTAAAGGATTAACAATGGGGCTCGTAGTTCACTTAAACTTGAAGAACAAAAAATTGGCGAATGGTACTGATTGGATGCTTTGCATATATGTTTCTTAGACTATATAGAAGCAATATATACAAAGATTTCAACCGTCTACCAGTTCCATTCATTGTTCTACTTGTCGAAAGTTACAAATAATTTCCGATAACGGATTAACCATTGGGGCTCATAGTTCACTTAAACTTGAAGAACAAAAAATTGGCGAATTGTACTGTTTGGATGCTTTGCATATATGTTTCTTATACTATATAGAAGCAATATATACAAAGATTTCAACCGTCTACCTGTTCCATTCAATGTTCTACTTGTCGAAATTTACAAATAATTTCCTTTAAAGGATTAACAGTGGGGCTCGTAGTTCACATAAACTTGAAGAACAAAAAATTGGCGAATGGTACTGTTTGGATGCTTTGCATATATGTTTCTTAGACTATATAGAAGCAATATATACATTGATTTCAACCGTCTACCTGTTCCACTCATTGTTCTACTTGTCGCAAGTTACAAATAATTTCCGTTAAAGTATTAACAATGGGGCTCGTAGTTCACTTAAACTTGAAGATGAAATAATTGGCGAATTGTACTGTTTGGATGCTTTGCATATATGTTTCTTAGACTATATAGAAGCAATATATACAATGATTTCAACCGTCTACCAGTTCCATTCATTGTTCTACTTGTCGAAAGTTACAAATAATTTCCGATAACGGATTAACCATTGGGGCTCATTGTTCACTTAAACTTGAAGAACAAAAAATTGGCGAATTGTACTGTTTGGATGCTTTGCATATATGTTTCTTAGACTATATAGAAGCAATATATACATTGATTTCAACCGGCTACCTGTTCCATTCATTGTTCTACTTGTCGCAAGTTACAAATAATTTCCGTTAAAGTATTAAAAATGGGGCTCGCTGTTCACTTAAACTTGAAGAACAAAAAAAATGCGAATGGTACTGTTTGGATGCTTTGCATATATGTTTCTTAGACTAAATAGAAGCAATATATACATTGATTTCAACCGGCTACCTGTTCCATTCATTGTTCTACTTGTCGCAAGTTACAAATAATTTCCGTTAAAGTATTAAAAATGGGGCTCGTAGTTCACTTAAACTTGAAGAACAAAAAATTGGCGAATGGTACTGTTTGGATGCTTTGCATATATGTTTCTTAGACTATATGGAAGCAATGTATACAAAGATTTCAACCGTCTACCTGATCCATTCATTGTTCTACTTGTCGAAAGTTACAAATAATTTCCGATAACGGATTAACCATTGGGGCTCATTGTTCACTTAAACTTGAAGAACAAAAAATTGGCGAATGGTACTGTTTGGATGCTATGCATATATGTTTCTTAGACTATATAGAAGCAATATATACAAAGATTTCAACCGTCTACCAGTTCCATTCATTGTTCTACTTGTCGAAAGTTACAAATAATTTCCGATAACGGATTAACCATTGGGGCTCATTGTTCACTTAAACTTGAAGAACAAAAAATTGGCGAATTGTACTGTTTGGATGCTTTGCATATATGTGTCTTATACTATATAGAAGCAATATATACAAAGATTTCAACCGTCTACCTGTTCCATTCAATGTTCTACTTGTCGAAATTTACAAATAATTTCCTTTAAAGGATTAACAATGGGGCTCGTAGTTCAATTAAACTTGAAGATCAAAAAATTGGCGAATGTTACTGTTTAGATGCTTTGCATATAGGTGTCTTAGACTATATAGAAGCAACATATACAAAGATTTCAACCGTCTACCTGTTCTATTCATTGTTCTTCTTGTCGAAAGTTACAAATAATTTCCGATAAAGGATTAACAATGGGGCTCATTGTTCACTAAACTTGAAGAACAAAAAATTGTCGAATTGTACTGTTTGGATGCTTTGCATATATGTTTCTTAGATTATATAGAAGCAATATATACAAAGATTTCAACCGTCTACCTGTTCCATTCATTGTTCTACTTGTCGAAAGTTACAAATAATTTCCGATAAAGGATTAACAATGGGGCTCATTGTTCACTTAAACTTGAAGAACAAAAAATTGGCGAACGGTACTGCTTGGATGCTTTGCGTACATGTTTCTTAGACTATATGGAAGCAATATATACAAAGATTTCAACCGTCTACGTGTTCCAATCATTGTTCTACTTGTCGAAATTTACAAATAATTTCGTTTAAAGGATTAACAATGGGGCTCGTTGTTCACTTAAACTTGAAGAACAAAAAATTGTCGAATTGTACTGTTTGGATGCTTTGCATATATGTTTCTTCGACTATATAGAAGCAATATATACAATGATTTCAACCGTCTACCAGTTCCATTCATTGTTCTACTTGTCGAAAGTTACAAATAATTTCCGATAAAGGATTAACAATGGGGCTCATTGTTCACTTAAACTTGAAGAACAAAAAATTGGCGAATTGTACTGTTTGGATGCTTTGCATATATGTTTCTTAGACTATATAGAAGCAATATATACAAAGATTTCAACCGTCTACCTGTTCCATTCATTGTTCTACTTGTCGAAAGTTACAAATAATTTCCGATAAAGGATTAACCATTGGGGCTCATTGTTCACTTAAACTTGAAGAACAAAAAATTGGCGAATTGTACTGTTTGGATGCTTTGCATATATGTTTCTTAGACTATATAGAAGCAATATATACAAAGATTTCAACCGTCTACCTGTTCCATTCACTGTTCTACTTGTCGAAAGTTACAAATAATTTCCGTTAAGGGATTAACAATGGGGATCCTAGTTTACTTAAACTTGAAGAACAAAAAATTGGCGAATTGTACTGTTTGGATGCTTTGCATAAGTGTTTCTTAGACTATATAGAAGCAATATATACAATGATTTCAACAGTCTACCTGTTCCATTCATTGTTCTACTTGTCGAAATTTACAAATAATTTCCTTTAAAGGATTAACAATGGGGCTCATTGTTCACTTAAACTTGAAGAACAAAAAATTGGCGAATGGTACTGTCTGGATGCCTTGCATATATGTTTCTTAGACTATATGGAAGCAACATATACAAAGATTTCAACCGTCTGCGTGTTCCAATCATTGTTCTACTTGTAGAAAGTTACAATTAATTTCCGTTAAAGGATTAACAATGGGGCTCGTAGTTCACTTAAACTTGAAGAACAAAAAATTGGCGAATTGTACTGTTTGGATGCTTTGCATATATGTTTCGTAGGTTATATAGAAGCAATATATACAATGATTTCAACCGTCTACCTGATCCATTCATTGTTCTACTTGTCGAAATTTACAAATAATTTCCTTTAAAGGATTAACAATGGGACTCGTTGTTCACTTAAACTAGAAGAACAAAAAATTGGCGAATGGTACTGATTGGATGCTTTGCATATATGTTTCTTAGATTAAATAGAAGCAATATATACAAAGATTTCAACCGTCTACCTGTTCCATTCATTGTTCTACTTGTCGAAAATTACAAATAATTTCCGATAAAGGATTAACCATTGGGGCTCATTGTTCACTAAACTTGAAGAACAAAGAATTGTCGAATTGTACTGTTTGTATGCTTTGCATATATGTTTCTTAGACTATATAGAAGCAATATATACAATGATTTCAACCGTCTACCTGTTCCATTCATTGTTCTACTTGTCGAAAGTTAGAAATAAATTCCGTCAAGGGATGAACAATGGGGATCGTAGTTTACTCAAACTTGAAGAACAAAAAATTGGCGTATTGTACTGTTTGGATGCTTTGCATATATGTTTCTTAGACTATTTATAAGCAATATATACAATGATTTCAACAGTCTACCTGTTCCATTCATTGTTCTACTTGTCGAAATTTACAAATAATTTCCTTTAAAGGATTAACAATGGGGCTCGTAGTTCACTTAAACTTGAAGAACAAAAAAATGGCGAATGGTACTGTTTGGATGCTTTGCATATATGTTTCTTAGACTATATAGAAGCAATATATACAAAGATTTCAACCATCTACCTGTTCCATTCATTGTTCTACTTCTCGAAAGTTACAAATAATTTCCGATAACGGATTAACCATTGGTGCTCATTGTTCACTTAAACTTGAAGAACAAAAAATTGGCGAATTGTACTGTTTGGATGCTTTGCACATATGTTTCTTATACTATAAAGAAGCAATATATACAAAGATTTCAACCGTCTACCTGTTCCATTCACTGTTCTACTTGTCGAAAGTTACAAATAATTTCCGTTAAGGGATTAACAATGGGGATCGTAGTTCACTTAAACTTGAAGATCAAATAATTGGCGAATTGTACTGTTTGGATGCTTTGCATATATGTTTCTTAGACTATTTAGAAGCAATATATACAATGATTTCAACCGTCTACCTATTCCATTCATTGTTCTACTTGCCGAAATTTACAAATAATTTCCTTTAAAGGATTAACAATGGGGCTCGTAGTTCACTTAAACTTGAAGAGCAAAAAATTGTCGAATTGTACTGTTTGGATGCTTTGCATATATGTTTCTTAGACTATATAGAAGCAATATATACAATGATTTCAACCGTCTACCTGTTCCATTCAACGTTCTACTTGTCGAAAGTTACAAATAATTTCCGATAAAGGATTAACAATGGGGCTCATTGTTCACTTAAACTTGAAGAACAAAAAATTGGCGAATAGTACTGTTTGGATGCTTTGCATATATGTTTCTTAGACTATATGGAAGCAATGTATACAAAGATTACAACCGTCTACCTGATCCATTCATTGTTCTACTTGTCGAAATTTACAAATAATTTCCTTTAAAGGATTAACAATGGGGCTCGTAGTTCACTTAAACTTGAAGAACAAATAATTGGCGAATTGTACTGTTTGGACGCTTTGCATATATGTTTCTTAGACTATATAGAAGCAATATATACAATGATTTCAACAGTCTACCTGTTCCATTCATTGTTCTACTTGTCGCAAGTTACAAATAATTTCCGTTAAAGTACTAACAATGGGGCTCGTAGTTCACTTAAACTTGAAGATCAAATAATTGGCGAATTGTACTGTTTGGACGCTTTGCATATATGTTTCATAGACTATATAGAAGCAATATATACAATGATTTCAACCGTCTACCTGTTCCAATCATTGTTCTACTTGGCGAAAGTTACAAATAATTTCCGTTAAAGTACTAACAATGGGGCTCGTAGTTCACTTAAACTTGAAGATCAAATAATTGGCGAATTGTACTGTTTGGACGCTTTGCATATATGTTTCTTAGACTATATAGAAGCAATATATACAATGATTTCAACCGTCTACCTGTTCCAATCATTGTGCTACTTGTCGAAAGTTACAAATAATTTCCGATAAAGGATTAACCATTGGGGCTCATTGTTCACTTAAACTTTAAGAACAAAAAATTGGCGAATGGTACTGTTTGGATGCTTTGCGTAGATGTTTCTTAGACTATATGGAAGCAATATATACAAAGATTTCAACCGTCTACGTGTTCCAATCATTGTTCTACTTGTCGAAATTTACAAATCATTTCCTTTAAAGGATTAACAATGGGGCTCGTTGTTCACTTAAACTTGAAGAACAAAAAAATTGCGAATGGCACTGTTTGGATGCTTTGCATATATGTTTCTTAGACTATTTAGAAGCAATATATAGAAAGATTTCACCCGTCTACCTGTACTATTCATTGTTCTACTTGTAGAAAGTTACAAATAATTTCCATTTGATGATTATCAATGGGGCTCGCTGTTCACTTAAACTTGAAGATCAAAAAATTGGCGATTGTTACTGTTTAGATGCTTTGCATATAGGTTTCTTAGACTATATAGTAGCAACATATACAAAGATTTCAACCGTCTACCTGTTCTATTCATTGTTCTACTTGTAGAAAGTTTCAAATAATTTCCGTTTCATGATTATCAATGGGGCTCGCTGTTCACTTAAACTTGAAGAACAAAAAATTGGCGAATGGTACTGTTTGCATGCTTTGCATATATGTTTCTTAGATTATATAGAAGCAATATATACAAAGATTTCAACCGTCTACCTGTTCCATTCATTGTTCTACTTGTCGAAAATTACAAATAATTTCCGATAAAGGATTAACAATGGGGCTCGTTGTTCACTTAAACTTGAAGAACAAAAAAATTGCGAATGGTACTGTTTGGATGCTTTGCATATATGTTTCTTAGACTATATAGAAGCAATATATACATTGATTTCAACCGGCTACCTGTTCCATTCATTGTTCTACTTGTCGCAAGTTACAAATAATTTCCGTTAAAGTATTAAAAATGGGGCTCGCTGTTCACTTAAACTTGAAGAACAAAAAAATTGCGAATGGTACTGTTTGGATGCTTTGCATATATGTTTCTTAGACTAAATAGAAGCAATATATACATTGATTTCAACCGGCTACCTGTTCCATTCATTGTTCTACTTGTCGCAAGTTACAAATAATTTCCGTTAAAGTATTAAAAATGGGGCTCGTAGTTCACTTAAACTTGAAGAACAAAAAATTGGCGAATGGTACTGTTTGGATGCTTTGCATATATGTTTCTTAGACTATATGGAAGCAATGTATACAAAGATTTCAACCGTCTACCTGATCCATTCATTGTTCTACTTGTCGAAATTTACAAATAATTTCCTTTAAAGGATTAACAATGGGGCTCGTAGTTCACTTAAACTTGAAGAACAAAAAATTGGCGAATGGTACTGTTTGGATGCTTTGCATATATGTTTCTTAGACTATATAGAAGCAATATATACATTGATTTCAACCGGCTACCTGTTCCATTCATTGTTCTACTTGTCGCAAGTTACAAATAATTTCCGTTAAAGTATTAAAAATGGGGCTCGCTGTTCACTTAAACTTGAAGAACAAAAAAATTGCGAATGGTACTGTTTGGATGCTTTGCATATATGTTTCTTAGACTAAATAGAAGCAATATATACATTGATTTCAACCGGCTACCTGTTCCATTCATTGTTCTACTTGTCGCAAGTTACAAATAATTTCCGTTAAAGTATTAAAAATGGGGCTCGTAGTTCACTTAAACTTGAAGAACAAAAAATTGGCGAATGGTACTGTTTGGATGCTTTGCATATATGTTTCTTAGACTATATGGAAGCAATGTATACAAAGATTTCAACCGTCTACCTGATCCATTCATTGTTCTACTTGTCGAAATTTACAAATAATTTCCTTTAAAGGATTAACAATGGGGCTCGTAGTTCACTTAAACTTGAAGAACAAAAAATTGGCGAATGGTACTGTTTGGATGCTTTGCATATATGTTTCTTAGACTATATAGAAGCAATATATACAAAGATTTCAACCGTCTACCAGTTCCATTCATTGTTCTACTTGTCGAAAGTTACAAATAATTTCCGATAACGGATTAACCATTGGGGCTCATTGTTCACTTAAACTTGAAGAACAAAAAAATTGCGAATGGTACTGTTTGGATGCTTTGCATATATGTTTCTTAGACTATATAGAAGCAATATATACATTGATTTCAACCGGCTACCTGTTCCATTCATTGTTCTACTTGTCGCAAGTTACAAATAATTTCCGTTAAAGTATTAAAAATGGGGCTCGCTGTTCACTTAAACTTGAAGAACAAAAAAATTGCGAATGGTACTGTAGGGCCGAGAAGTTTATCTCGCAGCCGAATACGCACGCGAGCTTATCGTGCGGCGGAACGAAAGAATAACGTTTGAGAATCCGCCGCCGAAACAACTGCGTGTGCCGCTGTTGCGTTGCCGAGGCGAAATCCTCGGAAGTGTGTGCGTGTGTGTGTGTATGCAAGGAATAGTATGATTGTGTGCTGCCGATGCGACGAGGGCATAGGAAAAAGATCGGCAGTAGCTGGTAGAAAGACGCACCGGGAGGTCGTTTTTGCTCAGCGATAGGTATATGTAAAACGCCAATAAAGATTTCCTTTAGTTTTTGTTTCTTTTTGTTAAATAAGAGTGTTACTCCGTTTTTTTTTCTTTTTGTCTTTTCCCCTCTCCCACAAATTGGGGGCTCAGCCGGGATAGAGTGTGATAAAGTGTAGTAAGTACTGCGGATTAGAACTGAGTGTTTGGTAAATAACAATTTAAAGACAAAAGTTGTCAGCAGTAGTGACAAGTGTGAAGTGCACTAAGTATAAACTAATCGTGAGTATCGGTAAACGCACGTGGAAATCGTGTCAACATGACAGAACCTGTGGAGGCTGATTTGGATAAAATGCTCGTTCAACAGCTCAAGGAGTTATTGAAGAGTATGGACCTGCCAATCGACGGCAATAAGGCTGATTTGCGCGAACGGCTACGAACGGCATTAAAGGACAGTAAAGTCGTTTATGAGGATGCCGAAAGTCGTGCAGGCGGATCGGATTCCGAGGACAGCGGAAGAGAGGCTCGTGCAGTACGTAGAACAGCATGTCAGCCACTTTCTTTCAAGGATGTGGAAGATTCACTGCGAACATTTAGTGGTGACGATAAACAACGAATTAAAAAATGGGTGGAAGATTTTGAGGAAACGAGCGAAATATGCTTGTGGACGGAATCGCAGAAGATAATCTATGCTAAGAAGCTCTTGCGCGGTTCCGCGAAACTCTTCGTTATGTACGAAGAATGTGCCAAGACGTGGGGGCGATTGAGAGAATCGTTAATAGAAGAATTCGGAAAAACGGTCAACAGCAGGGATGTGCACCGGGAATTGGCGCGTACGAAGAAAAGACCAGAGGAGACGTATCAGGAATACGTTTATAAAATGTTGGAGATAGCCAGTCAGACTGACATGGAAACAGAAGCGAAGATACAGTACGTAATCGATGGAATCCAAGATGAACCGGTAAACAAAACCATTTTGTACGGCGCGCGTAATATTAAGGACTTGAGGACCAGGCTGTCGCAGTACGAAGCTATGAAGAAAAGTTCGGGACCGAAGTCAAGAATGACAGGTATGGGACCGAGAAGAGAAATGGAGAGGGGACCACAACGGGACGAAGGATCCAGGGGAGCAGACTACAAGCGTTACGGCAATTTCAGGAACAGGGAATACCAAGGCGCGAGCAGCGCATACAAGGAAAGGATCGTGAAGTGCTTCGAGTGCGGGGAACCAGGACATATAGCCGCGAGATGCAATAAGAGAGACGCCGCGAAGCAAGTAAACGAGTGTAGGGCTCTTGCGTCGCGAGACTCAAAAGTCTACAAAACAGTCACAATCTCCGGTAAGTGTATCGTAGCACTTTTAGATACAGGCAGCGATCTGCACCTGATGAGGGCCGAACAATATATTCGACTAGGTTCGCCACCTTTGACGGGATCGGAGATCACGTGCAAAAGCTTAGCGTCGGAAAGCGTCGGTACGCTGGGAAGCTTTATAACGAACGTCCAGATAGACGGCGATTCTTTTCCGCTTCCGATACACGTCGTGTCAGACGCGTTCTTGAATTATAATCTACTTTTGGGTTCCGGTCTATTGAAATTCGCCGATATTAATCTGAAAGGGTCGGTCGCGAAAATTCAAAAACGCGATAATGGAAGCGAGACGGCATTAAACGCGGATATCGTTCCAGAGATTTTCTGTATCGATACATTCGATTCGGCGATTGATAACGATGACTCGCAACAAGCGCGCGTAGATCTTAGCAACGTAGAAAAGCCGGAATTGCAACGCGAAATACAAGAGATGGTTAGGAAGTACGAACCGAAAGCGAATAAAGAAATAAATATAAAGATGCAAATCGTAGTGAAAGATGAAATACCCGTGTATCAACATCCGCGAAGACTTTCGCCGTCGGAAAGAGAACAAGTGAATCGACAGATAGATACGTGGTTGACCGACGGAACTGTAAGACCGAGTACATCCGAATATGCAAGTCCGGTGGTATTAGTTAAGAAAAAGGACGGCAGTATGCGGCTTTGTGTCGATTACCGGAAGTTAAATAAAAAGATTTTTAAAGATCGCTATCCGTTGCCACTGATAGAAGATCAGTTGGATCGGTTACAAGGGGCAACAATATTTAGTGTGTTAGATTTAAAAGATGGTTTTTTTCACGTTCCAATAGATAAAGATAGCTGCAAATTTACGGCCTTCATAGTGCCGGATGGACATTATGAATTCCTTAAAACACCGTTCGGTCTGTGCAATTCTCCCGCCACTTTTCAGAAATTTATAAATGCGATATTTCGAGAACTTTCGGCAAAAGGTACAGTGTTAACGTATCTCGACGATTTAATCATTCCCTCCCGTAGCGAGGAGGAAGGTGTGAATAATTTACGCGTAGTTCTGACAACCGCGAGCGATTATGGGCTAAGGATTAATTGGAAGAAGTGTCGACTCTTACAACGTCGGATCGAATATCTTGGATATATCATTGAGTGCGGATGCGTGCGGCCGTCGGAGCGAAAGACAGTCGCGGTAGTAAACTTTCCGACTCCTACCTGCACCAAGCAGATTCAAAGTTTTTTAGGACTCACGGGATACTTTAGGAAATTCGTTCCGAATTATTCCCTGATAGCGCGACCACTTTCAAATTTATTGAAAAATAACGCGAAATTCCAATTCGGCGATGAACAAGAGTGCTCATTCAGACAACTGAAAATGATTTTGAGTAGAGATCCAGTTTTAAAACTTTACCGTTCCAGTGCAGAAACAGAACTGCATACAGACGCTTCAAGCTTAGGCCTCGGAGCGATTTTATTGCAAAAGGATTCGACTGATAAACTTTTTCATCCGGTACATTATGCTAGTTGGAAAACAACGGAAGCTGAGTCTAAATATACTAGCTATGAATTAGAGGTTCTTGCTATTGTAAAGTCATTGAGTAAATTTCGTATCTACTTGTTGGGGATACATTTCAAAATAGTTACGGATTGTCAAGCTTTTTCTTTAACTATGAACAAGAGGGATTTGTGCGTACGGGTCGCACGATGGGCGTTGTTGCTGGAAGAGTTTGATTACGTGATAGAGCACCGACCGGGAAGAGCTATGGCTCATGTGGATGCTCTTAGTCGAAATCCCATAAGCGTTATGTTAGTACGCGAGGAAAATGTCGGTTTTCTAGTGCGACTGTCGGACGCACAACGCCAAGATGATAATTTAAAACCTATATTTGAATTAATTCGACATGAGGTTTGTAATGACTTTGCGTTACAACATAATTTATTATATAAGAAATGCGGTGATGACCTGCGACTAGTTGTGCCAAAAGCGATGCAGCGCGAAATTATTAGTCGAGCGCACGATGCCGGACATTTTTCTGTAAAGAAAGTAGAGCAAATTCTTAAACGAGAGTATTGGTTTGCTCAAATGAGAGATAAGATCGAGAAAATCGTGAAAAACTGTATATCTTGTATTCTCGCGGAGCGGAAAAGCGGCAGACAAGAAGGATATTTGCGACCCATCCCAAAAGGGGAGCTGCCACTGGAAACCTATCATGTCGATTTTTTGGGACCGATTCCGAGCACGAAGAAGTGCTACGCGCATTTATTAGTAGTAGTTGATGGTTTTACGAAGTACACGTGGCTGTATCCTACAAAATCGACATCTTCCGACGAAGTAATCTCACGGTTAACGAAGCAGGCGTCTATATTCGGAAATCCCCATCGGATTGTAACTGATAGAGGTACTGCGTTTACGTCGCAGTCTTTTCGAAATTATTGCGCTGAAGAAAATATTAAGCATATACTGGTCACGACAGGAGTACCACGTGGTAACGGTCAGGTGGAACGAATGAACCGCATAATTATTCCGATTTTGACGAAACTCTCGGCACCCAAACCCGCAACTTGGCATAAATACGTTGATCGAGTGCAACAATATGTGAACGCGTCACCTTCTCGCAGTACCGGGTTATCGCCGTTTGAATTATTAATCGGCAAGACTATGCGATTCAAAGAACATTTAGATTTACGCACGTTAATCGAAGACGAGCTTATTTTCAGTGTACAGCAGGAACGCGATGAAATGCGAGATCGTGCTAAGAGGTCTATTGAAAAAATTCAGCGCGAAAATAAAGCTACTTATAATAAGAAAAGAAAGAAAGCGGACGTTTACAATGTCGGTGATTTAGTTGCGGTTAAGCGGACGCAGTTTGCGACGGGTAGCAAACTGTATACAAAGTATTTAGGGCCGTATAAGATTTGTAAGCGATTGTGTGAGGATCGCTACGCGGTGGAGAAAGTCGGCGAACATGAAGGCCCGCAATCGACAACCACGTCTGTCGATCACATGAAACGGTGGTCATCGACCATAGATTCCGAAACCGATGATGACAATGTATCCGGCGACGATGCGTACGATGAGTCTGAAAACGAACATCGGGGGCCGATGTTGGCTCAGGATGGCCGAACTGTAGGGCCGAGAAGTTTATCTCGCAGCCGAATACGCACGCGAGCTTATCGTGCGGCGGAACGAAAGAATAACGTTTGAGAATCCGCCGCCGAAACAACTGCGTGTGCCGCTGTTGCGTTGCCGAGGCGAAATCCTCGGAAGTGTGTGCGTGTGTGTGTGTATGCAAGGAATAGTATGATTGTGTGCTGCCGATGCGACGAGGGCATAGGAAAAAGATCGGCAGTAGCTGGTAGAAAGACGCACCGGGAGGTCGTTTTTGCTCAGCGATAGGTATATGTAAAACGCCAATAAAGATTTCCTTTAGTTTTTGTTTCTTTTTGTTAAATAAGAGAGTTACTCCGTTTTTTTTTCTTTTTGTCTTTTCCCCTCTCCCACAGTACTGTTTGGATGCTTTGCATATATGTTTCTTAGACTAAATAGAAGCAATATATACATTGATTTCAACCGGCTACCTGTTCCATTCATTGTTCTACTTGTCGCAAGTTACAAATAATTTCCGTTAAAGTATTAAAAATGGGGCTCGTAGTTCACTTAAACTTGAAGAACAAAAAATTGGCGAATGGTACTGTTTGGATGCTTTGCATATATGTTTCTTAGACTATATGGAAGCAATGTATACAAAGATTTCAACCGTCTACCTGATCCATTCATTGTTCTACTTGTCGAAATTTACAAATAATTTCCTTTAAAGGATTAACAATGGGGCTCGTAGTTCACTTAAACTTGAAGAACAAAAAATTGGCGAATGGTACTGTTTGGATGCTTTGCATATATGTTTCTTAGACTATATAGAAGCAATATATACAAAGATTTCAACCGTCTACCAGTTCCATTCATTGTTCTACTTGTCGAAAGTTACAAATAATTTCCGATAACGGATTAACCATTGGGGCTCATTGTTCACTTAAACTTGAAGAACAAAAAATTGGCGAATTGTACTGTTTGGATGCTTTGCATATATGTGTCTTATACTATATAGAAGCAATATATACAAAGATTTCAACCGTCTACCTGTTCCATTCAATGTTCTACTTGTCGAAATTTACAAATAATTTCCTTTAAAGGATTAACAATGGGGCTCGTAGTTCACATAAACTTGAAGAACAAAAAATTGGCGAATGGTACTGTTTGGATGCTTTGCATATATGTTTCTTAGACTATATAGAAGCAATATATACAAAGATTTCAACCGTCTACCTGTTCCATTCATTGTTCTACTTGTCGAAAGTTACAAATAATTTCCGATAAAGGATTAACCATTGGGGCTCATTGTTCACTTAAACTTGAAGAACAAAAAATTGGCGAATTGTACTGTTTGGATGCTTTGCATATATGTTTCTTATACTATATAGAAGCAATATATACAAAGATTTCAACCGTCTACCTGTTCCATTCACTGTTCTACTTGTCGAAAGTTACAAATAATTTCCGTTAAGGGATTAACAATGGGGATCCTAGTTTACTTAAACTTGAAGAACAAAAAATTGGCGAATTGTACTGTTTGGATGCTTTGCATAAGTGTTTCTTAGACTATATAGAAGCAATATATACAAAGATTTCAACCGTCTACCTGTTCCATTCAATGTTCTACTTGTCGAAATTTACAAATAATTTCCTTTAAAGGATTAACAATGGGGCTCGTAGTTCAATTAAACTTGAAGATCAAAAAATTGGCGAATGTTACTGTTTAGATGCTTTGCATATAGGTGTCTTAGACTATATAGAAGCAACATATACAAAGATTTCAACCGTCTACCTGTTCTATTCATTGTTCTTCTTGTCGAAAGTTACAAATAATTTCCGATAAAGGATTAACAATGGGGCTCATTGTTCACTAAACTTGAAGAACAAAAAATTGTCGAATTGTACTGTTTGGATGCTTTGCATATATGTTTCTTAGATTATATAGAAGCAATATATACAAAGATTTCAACCGTCTACCTGTTCCATTCATTGTTCTACTTGTCGAAAGTTACAAATAATTTCCGATAAAGGATTAACAATGGGGCTCATTGTTCACTTAAACTTGAAGAACAAAAAATTGGCGAACGGTACTGCTTGGATGCTTTGCGTACATGTTTCTTAGACTATATGGAAGCAATATATACAAAGATTTCAACCGTCTACGTGTTCCAATCATTGTTCTACTTGTCGAAATTTACAAATAATTTCGTTTAAAGGATTAACAATGGGGCTCGTTGTTCACTTAAACTTGAAGAACAAAAAATTGTCGAATTGTACTGTTTGGATGCTTTGCATATATGTTTCTTCGACTATATAGAAGCAATATATACAATGATTTCAACCGTCTACCAGTTCCATTCATTGTTCTACTTGTCGAAAGTTACAAATAATTTCCGATAAAGGATTAACAATGGGGCTCATTGTTCACTTAAACTTGAAGAACAAAAAATTGGCGAATTGTACTGTTTGGATGCTTTGCATATATGTTTCTTAGACTATATAGAAGCAATATATACAAAGATTTCAACCGTCTACCTGTTCCATTCATTGTTCTACTTGTCGAAAGTTACAAATAATTTCCGATAAAGGATTAACCATTGGGGCTCATTGTTCACTTAAACTTGAAGAACAAAAAATTGGCGAATTGTACTGTTTGGATGCTTTGCATATATGTTTCTTATACTATATAGAAGCAATATATACAAAGATTTCAACCGTCTACCTGTTCCATTCACTGTTCTACTTGTCGAAAGTTACAAATAATTTCCGTTAAGGGATTAACAATGGGGATCCTAGTTTACTTAAACTTGAAGAACAAAAAATTGGCGAATTGTACTGTTTGGATGCTTTGCATAAGTGTTTCTTAGACTATATAGAAGCAATATATACAATGATTTCAACAGTCTACCTGTTCCATTCATTGTTCTACTTGTCGAAATTTACAAATAATTTCCTTTAAAGGATTAACAATGGGGCTCATTGTTCACTTAAACTTGAAGAACAAAAAATTGGCGAATGGTACTGTCTGGATGCCTTGCATATATGTTTCTTAGACTATATGGAAGCAACATATACAAAGATTTCAACCGTCTGCGTGTTCCAATCATTGTTCTACTTGTAGAAAGTTACAATTAATTTCCGTTAAAGGATTAACAATGGGGCTCGTAGTTCACTTAAACTTGAAGAACAAAAAATTGGCGAATTGTACTGTTTGGATGCTTTGCATATATGTTTCGTAGGTTATATAGAAGCAATATATACAATGATTTCAACCGTCTACCTGATCCATTCATTGTTCTACTTGTCGAAATTTACAAATAATTTCCTTTAAAGGATTAACAATGGGACTCGTTGTTCACTTAAACTAGAAGAACAAAAAATTGGCGAATGGTACTGATTGGATGCTTTGCATATATGTTTCTTAGATTATATAGAAGCAATATATACAAAGATTTCAAGCGTCTACCTGTTCCATTCATTGTTCTACTTGTCGAAAATTACAAATAATTTCCGATAAAGGATTAACCATTGGGGCTCATTGTTCACTAAACTAGAAGAACAAAAAATTGGCGAATGGTACTGATTGGATGCTTTGCATATATGTTTCTTAGACTATATAGAAGCAATATATACAATGATTTCAACCGTCTACCTGTTCCATTCATTGTTCTACTTGTCGAAAGTTAGAAATAAATTCCGTCAAGGGATGAACAATGGGGATCGTAGTTTACTCAAACTTGAAGAACAAAAAATTGGCGTATTGTACTGTTTGGATGCTTTGCATATATGTTTCTTAGACTATTTAGAAGCAATATATACAATGATTTCAACAGTCTACCTGTTCCATTCATTGTTCTACTTGTCGAAATTTACAAATAATTTCCTTTAAAGGATTAACAATGGGGCTCGTAGTTCACTTAAACTTGAAGAACAAAAAAATGGCGAATGGTACTGTTTGGATGCTTTGCATATATGTTTCTTAGACTATATAGAAGCAATATATACAAAGATTTCAACCATCTACCTGTTCCATTCATTGTTCTACTTCTCGAAAGTTACAAATAATTTCCGATAACGGATTAACCATTGGGGCTCATTGTTCACTTAAACTTGAAGAACAAAAAATTGGCGAATTGTACTGTTTGGATGCTTTGCATATATGTTTCTTATACTATAAAGAAGCAATATATACAAAGATTTCAACCGTCTACCTGTTCCATTCACTGTTCTACTTGTCGAAAGTTACAAATAATTTCCGTTAAGGGATTAACAATGGGGATCGTAGTTCACTTAAACTTGAAGATCAAATAATTGGCGAATTGTACTGTTTGGATGCTTTGCATATATGTTTCTTAGACTATTTAGAAGCAATATATACAATGATTTCAACCGTCTACCTATTCCATTCATTGTTCTACTTGCCGAAATTTACAAATAATTTCCTTTAAAGGATTAACAATGAGGCTCGTAGTTCACTTAAACTTGAAGAGCAAAAAATTGTCGAATTGTACTGTTTGGATGCTTTGCATATATGTTTCTTAGACTATATAGAAGCAATATATACAATGATTTCAACCGTCTACCTGTTCCATTCATTGTTCTATTTGTCGAAATTTACAAATAATTTCCGATAAAGGATTAACCATTGGGGCTCATTGTTCACTTAAACATGAAGAACAAAAAATTGGCGAATTGTACTGTTTGGATGCTTTGCATATATGTTTCTTAGACTATATAGAAGCAATATATACAAAGATTTCAACCGTCTACCTGTTCCATTCAACGTTCTACTTGTCGAAAGTTACAAATAATTTCCGATAAAGGATTAACAATGGGGCTCATTGTTCACTTAAACTTGAAGAACAAAAAATTGGCGAATAGTACTGTTTGGATGCTTTGCATATATGTTTCTTAGACTATATGGAAGCAATGTATACAAAGATTACAACCGTCTACCTGATCCATTCATTGTTCTACTTGTCGAAATTTACAAATAATTTCCTTTAAAGGATTAACAATGGGGCTCGTAGTTCACTTAAACTTGAAGAACAAAAAATTGGCGAATGGTACTGATTGGATGCTTTGCATATATGTTTCTTAGACTATATAGAAGCAATATATACAAAGATTTCAACCGTCTACCAGTTCCATTCATTGTTCTACTTGTCGAAAGTTACAAATAATTTCCGATAACGGATTAACCATTGGGGCTCATAGTTCACTTAAACTTGAAGAACAAAAAATTGGCGAATTGTACTGTTTGGATGCTTTGCATATATGTTTCTTATACTATATAGAAGCAATATATACAAAGATTTCAACCGTCTACCTGTTCCATTCAATGTTCTACTTGTCGAAATTTACAAATAATTTCCTTTAAAGGATTAACAGTGGGGCTCGTAGTTCACATAAACTTGAAGAACAAAAAATTGGCGAATGGTACTGTTTGGATGCTTTGCATATATGTTTCTTAGACTATATAGAAGCAATATATACATTGATTTCAACCGTCTACCTGTTCCACTCATTGTTCTACTTGTCGCAAGTTACAAATAATTTCCGTTAAAGTATTAACAATGGGGCTCGTAGTTCACTTAAACTTGAAGATGAAATAATTGGCGAATTGTACTGTTTGGATGCTTTGCATACATGTTTCTTAGACTATATAGAAGCAATATATACAATGATTTCAACCGTCTACCAGTTCCATTCATTGTTCTACTTGTCGAAAGTTACAAATAATTTCCGATAACGGATTAACCATTGGGGCTCATTGTTCACTTAAACTTGAAGAACAAAAAATTGGCGAATTGTACTGTTTGGATGCTTTGCATATATGTGTCTTATACTATATAGAAGCAATATATACAAAGATTTCAACCGTCTACCTGTTCCATTCAATGTTCTACTTGTCGAAATTTACAAATAATTTCCTTTAAAGGATTAACAATGGGGCTCGTAGTTCACATAAACTTGAAGAACAAAAAATTGGCGAATGGTACTGTTTGGATGCTTTGCATATATGTTTCTTAGACTATATGGAAGCAATATATACATTGATTTCAACCGTCTACCTGTTCCATTCATTGTTCTACTTGTCGAAAGTTACAAATAATTTCCGATAAAGGATTAACAATGGGGCTCATTGTTCACTTAAACATGAAGATGAAATAATTGGCGAATGGTACCGTTTGGATGCTTTGCATATATGTTTCTTAGACTATATAGAAGCAATATATACAAAGATTTCAACCGTCTACCTGTTCCATTCATTGTTCTACTTGTCGAAAGTTACAAATAATTTCCGATAACGGATTAACCATTGGGGCTCATTGTTCACTTAAACTTGAAGAACAAAAAATTGGCGAATTGTACTGTTTGGATGCTTTGCATGTATGTTTCTTATACTATATAGAAGCAATATATACAAAGATTTCAACCGTCTACCTGTTCCATTCAATGTTCTACTTGTCGAAATTTACAAATAATTTCCTTTAAAGGATTAACAATGGGGCTCGTAGTTCAATTAAACTTGAAGATCAAAAAATTGGCGAATGTTACTGTTTAGATGCTTTGCATATAGGTGTCTTAGACTATATAGAAGCAACATATACAAAGATTTCAACCGTCTACCTGTTCTATTCATTGTTCTTCTTGTCGAAAGTTACAAATAATTTCCGATAAAGGATTAACAATGGGGCTCATTGTTCACTAAACTTGAAGAACAAAAAATTGTCGAATTGTACTGTTTGGATGCTTTGCATATATGTTTCTTAGATTATATAGAAGCAATATATACAAAGATTTCAACCGTCTACCTGTTCCATTCATTGTTCTACTTGTCGAAAGTTACAAATAATTTCCGATAAAGGATTAACAATGGGGCTCATTGTTCACTTAAACTTGAAGAACAAAAAATTGGCGAACGGTACTGCTTGGATGCTTTGCGTACATGTTTCTTAGACTATATGGAAGCAATATATACAAAGATTTCAACCGTCTACGTGTTCCAATCATTGTTCTACTTGTCGAAATTTACAAATAATTTCGTTTAAAGGATTAACAATGGGGCTCGTTGTTCACTTAAACTTGAAGAACAAAAAATTGTCGAATTGTACTGTTTGGATGCTTTGCATATATGTTTCTTCGACTATATAGAAGCAATATATACAATGATTTCAACCGTCTACCAGTTCCATTCATTGTTCTACTTGTCGAAAGTTACAAATAATTTCCGATAAAGGATTAACAATGGGGCTCATTGTTCACTTAAACTTGAAGAACAAAAAATTGGCGAATTGTACTGTTTGGATGCTTTGCATATATGTTTCTTAGACTATATAGAAGCAATATATACAAAGATTTCAACCGTCTACCTGTTCCATTCATTGTTCTACTTGTCGAAAGTTACAAATAATTTCCGATAAAGGATTAACCATTGGGGCTCATTGTTCACTTAAACTTGAAGAACAAAAAATTGGCGAATTGTACTGTTTGGATGCTTTGCATATATGTTTCTTATACTATATAGAAGCAATATATACAAAGATTTCAACCGTCTACCTGTTCCATTCACTGTTCTACTTGTCGAAAGTTACAAATAATTTCCGTTAAGGGATTAACAATGGGGATCCTAGTTTACTTAAACTTGAAGAACAAAAAATTGGCGAATTGTACTGTTTGGATGCTTTGCATAAGTGTTTCTTAGACTATATAGAAGCAATATATACAATGATTTCAACAGTCTACCTGTTCCATTCATTGTTCTACTTGTCGAAATTTACAAATAATTTCCTTTAAAGGATTAACAATGGGGCTCATTGTTCACTTAAACTTGAAGAACAAAAAATTGGCGAATGGTACTGTCTGGATGCCTTGCATATATGTTTCTTAGACTATATGGAAGCAACATATACAAAGATTTCAACCGTCTGCGTGTTCCAATCATTGTTCTACTTGTAGAAAGTTACAATTAATTTCCGTTAAAGGATTAACAATGGGGCTCGTAGTTCACTTAAACTTGAAGAACAAAAAATTGGCGAATTGTACTGTTTGGATGCTTTGCATATATGTTTCGTAGGTTATATAGAAGCAATATATACAATGATTTCAACCGTCTACCTGATCCATTCATTGTTCTACTTGTCGAAATTTACAAATAATTTCCTTTAAAGGATTAACAATGGGACTCGTTGTTCACTTAAACTAGAAGAACAAAAAATTGGCGAATGGTACTGATTGGATGCTTTGCATATATGTTTCTTAGATTATATAGAAGCAATATATACAAAGATTTCAAGCGTCTACCTGTTCCATTCATTGTTCTACTTGTCGAAAATTACAAATAATTTCCGATAAAGGATTAACCATTGGGGCTCATTGTTCACTAAACTTGAAGAACAAAGAATTGTCGAATTGTACTGTTTGTATGCTTTGCATATATGTTTCTTAGACTATATAGAAGCAATATATACAATGATTTCAACCGTCTACCTGTTCCATTCATTGTTCTACTTGTCGAAAGTTAGAAATAAATTCCGTCAAGGGATGAACAATGGGGATCGTAGTTTACTCAAACTTGAAGAACAAAAAATTGGCGTATTGTACTGTTTGGATGCTTTGCATATATGTTTCTTAGACTATTTAGAAGCAATATATACAATGATTTCAACAGTCTACCTGTTCCATTCATTGTTCTACTTGTCGAAATTTACAAATAATTTCCTTTAAAGGATTAACAATGGGGCTCGTAGTTCACTTAAACTTGAAGAACAAAAAAATGGCGAATGGTACTGTTTGGATGCTTTGCATATATGTTTCTTAGACTATATAGAAGCAATATATACAAAGATTTCAACCATCTACCTGTTCCATTCATTGTTCTACTTCTCGAAAGTTACAAATAATTTCCGATAACGGATTAACCATTGGGGCTCATTGTTCACTTAAACTTGAAGAACAAAAAATTGGCGAATTGTACTGTTTGGATGCTTTGCATATATGTTTCTTATACTATAAAGAAGCAATATATACAAAGATTTCAACCGTCTACCTGTTCCATTCACTGTTCTACTTGTCGAAAGTTACAAATAATTTCCGTTAAGGGATTAACAATGGGGATCGTAGTTCACTTAAACTTGAAGATCAAATAATTGGCGAATTGTACTGTTTGGATGCTTTGCATATATGTTTCTTAGACTATTTAGAAGCAATATATACAATGATTTCAACCGTCTACCTATTCCATTCATTGTTCTACTTGCCGAAATTTACAAATAATTTCCTTTAAAGGATTAACAATGGGGCTCGTAGTTCACTTAAACTTGAAGAGCAAAAAATTGTCGAATTGTACTGTTTGGATGCTTTGCATATATGTTTCTTAGACTATATAGAAGCAATATATACAATGATTTCAACCGTCTACCTGTTCCATTCATTGTTCTATTTGTCGAAATTTACAAATAATTTCCGATAAAGGATTAACCATTGGGGCTCATTGTTCACTTAAACTTGAAGAACAAAAAATTGGCGAATTGTACTGTTTGGATGCTTTGCATATATGTTTCTTAGACTATATAGAAGCAATATATACAAAGATTTCAACCGTCTACCTGTTCCATTCAACGTTCTACTTGTCGAAAGTTACAAATAATTTCCGATAAAGGATTAACAATGGGGCTCATTGTTCACTTAAACTTGAAGAACAAAAAATTGGCGAATAGTACTGTTTGGATGCTTTGCATATATGTTTCTTAGACTATATGGAAGCAATGTATACAAAGATTACAACCGTCTACCTGATCCATTCATTGTTCTACTTGTCGAAATTTACAAATAATTTCCTTTAAAGGATTAACCATTGGGGCTCATTGTTCACTTAAACTTGAAGAACAAAAAATTGGCGAATTGTACTGTTTGGATGCTTTGCATATATGTTTCTTATACTATATAGAAGCAATATATACAAAGATTTCAACCGTCTACCTGTTCCATTCACTGTTCTACTTGTCGAAAGTTACAAATAATTTCCGTTAAGGGATTAACAATGGGGATCCTAGTTTACTTAAACTTGAAGAACAAAAAATTGGCGAATTGTACTGTTTGGATGCTTTGCATAAGTGTTTCTTAGACTATATAGAAGCAATATATACAATGATTTCAACAGTCTACCTGTTCCATTCATTGTTCTACTTGTCGAAATTTACAAATAATTTCCTTTAAAGGATTAACAATGGGGCTCATTGTTCACTTAAACTTGAAGAACAAAAAATTGGCGAATGGTACTGTCTGGATGCCTTGCATATATGTTTCTTAGACTATATGGAAGCAACATATACAAAGATTTCAACCGTCTGCGTGTTCCAATCATTGTTCTACTTGTAGAAAGTTACAATTAATTTCCGTTAAAGGATTAACAATGGGGCTCGTAGTTCACTTAAACTTGAAGAACAAAAAATTGGCGAATTGTACTGTTTGGATGCTTTGCATATATGTTTCGTAGGTTATATAGAAGCAATATATACAATGATTTCAACCGTCTACCTGATCCATTCATTGTTCTACTTGTCGAAATTTACAAATAATTTCCTTTAAAGGATTAACAATGGGACTCGTTGTTCACTTAAACTAGAAGAACAAAAAATTGGCGAATGGTACTGATTGGATGCTTTGCATATATGTTTCTTAGATTATATAGAAGCAATATATACAAAGATTTCAAGCGTCTACCTGTTCCATTCATTGTTCTACTTGTCGAAAATTACAAATAATTTCCGATAAAGGATTAACCATTGGGGCTCATTGTTCACTAAACTTGAAGAACAAAGAATTGTCGAATTGTACTGTTTGTATGCTTTGCATATATGTTTCTTAGACTATATAGAAGCAATATATACAATGATTTCAACCGTCTACCTGTTCCATTCATTGTTCTACTTGTCGAAAGTTAGAAATAAATTCCGTCAAGGGATGAACAATGGGGATCGTAGTTTACTCAAACTTGAAGAACAAAAAATTGGCGTATTGTACTGTTTGGATGCTTTGCATATATGTTTCTTAGACTATTTAGAAGCAATATATACAATGATTTCAACAGTCTACCTGTTCCATTCATTGTTCTACTTGTCGAAATTTACAAATAATTTCCTTTAAAGGATTAACAATGGGGCTCGTAGTTCACTTAAACTTGAAGAACAAAAAAATGGCGAATGGTACTGTTTGGATGCTTTGCATATATGTTTCTTAGACTATATAGAAGCAATATATACAAAGATTTCAACCATCTACCTGTTCCATTCATTGTTCTACTTCTCGAAAGTTACAAATAATTTCCGATAACGGATTAACCATTGGGGCTCATTGTTCACTTAAACTTGAAGAACAAAAAATTGGCGAATTGTACTGTTTGGATGCTTTGCATATATGTTTCTTATACTATAAAGAAGCAATATATACAAAGATTTCAACCGTCTACCTGTTCCATTCACTGTTCTACTTGTCGAAAGTTACAAATAATTTCCGTTAAGGGATTAACAATGGGGATCGTAGTTCACTTAAACTTGAAGATCAAATAATTGGCGAATTGTACTGTTTGGATGCTTTGCATATATGTTTCTTAGACTATTTAGAAGCAATATATACAATGATTTCAACCGTCTACCTATTCCATTCATTGTTCTACTTGTCGAAATTTACAAATAATTTCCTTTAAAGGATTAACAGTGGGGCTCGTAGTTCACATAAACTTGAAGAACAAAAAATTGGCGAATGGTACTGTTTGGATGCTTTGCATATATGTTTCTTAGACTATATAGAAGCAATATATACATTGATTTCAACCGTCTACCTGTTCCACTCATTGTTCTACTTGTCGCAAGTTACAAATAATTTCCGTTAAAGTATTAACAATGGGGCTCGTAGTTCACTTAAACTTGAAGATGAAATAATTGGCGAATTGTACTGTTTGGATGCTTTGCATATATGTTTCTTAGACTATATAGAAGCAATATATACAATGATTTCAACAGTCTACCTGTTCCATTCATTGTTCTACATGTCGAAATTTACAAATAATTTCCGATAAAGGATTAACCATTGGGGCTCATTGTTCACTTAAACTTGAAGAACAAAAAATTGGCGAATTGTACTGTTTGGATGCTTTGCATATATGTTTCTTAGACTATATAGAAGCATTATATACAAAGATTTGAACCATCTACCTGTTCCATTCATTGTTCTACTTGTCGAAAGTTACAAATAATTTCCGATAACGGATTAACCATTGGGGCTCATTGTTCACTTAAACTTGAAGAACAAAAAATTGGCGAATTGTACTGTTTGGATGCTTTGCATATATGTTTCTTAGACTATATAGAAGCAATATATACAAAGATTTCAACCGTCTACCTGTTCCATTCATTGTTCTACTTGTCGAAAGTTACAAATAATTTCCGATAAAGGATTAACCATTGGGGCTCATTGTTCACTTAAACTTGAAGAACAAAAAATTGGCGAATGGTACTGTTTGGATGCTTTGCATATATGTTTCTTATACTATATAGAAGCAATATATACAAAGATTTCAACCGTCTACCTGTTCCATTCACTGTTCTACTTGTCGAAAGTTACAAATAATTTCCGTTAAGGGATTAACAATGGGGATCGTAGTTTACTTAAACTTGAAGAACAAAAAATTGGCGAATTGTACTGTTTGGATGCTTTGCATAAATGTTTCTTAGACTATATAGAAGCAATATATACAATGATTTCAACAGTCTACCTGTTCCATTCATTGTTCTACTTGTCGAAATTTACAAATAATTTCCTTTAAAGGATTAACAATGGGGCTCATTGTTCACTTAAACTTGAAGAACAAAAAATTGGCGAATGGTACTGTCTGGATGCCTTGCATATATGTTTCTTAGACTATATAGAAGCAATATATACAATGATTTCAACCGTCTACCAGTTCCATTCATTGTTCTACTTGTCGAAAGTTACAAATAATTTCCGATAAAGGATTAACAATGGGGCTCATTGTTCACTTAAACTTGAAGAACAAAAAATTGGCGAATTGTACTGTTTGGATGCTTTGCATATATGTTTCTTAGACTATATAGAAGCAATATATACAAAGATTTCAACCGTCTACCTGTTCCATTCATTGTTCTACTTGTCGAAAGTTACAAATAATTTCCGATAAAGGATTAACCATTGGGGCTCATTGTTCACTTAAACTTGAAGAACAAAAAATTGGCGAATTGTACTGTTTGGATGCTTTGCATATATGTTTCTTATACTATATAGAAGCAATATATACAAAGATTTCAACCGTCTACCTGTTCCATTCACTGTTCTACTTGTCGAAAGTTACAAATAATTTCCGTTAAGGGATTAACAATGGGGATCCTAGTTTACTTAAACTTGAAGAACAAAAAATTGGCGAATTGTACTGTTTGGATGCTTTGCATAAGTGTTTCTTAGACTATATAGAAGCAATATATACAATGATTTCAACAGTCTACCTGTTCCATTCATTGTTCTACTTGTCGAAATTTACAAATAATTTCCTTTAAAGGATTAACAATGGGGCTCATTGTTCACTTAAACTTGAAGAACAAAAAATTGGCGAATGGTACTGTCTGGATGCCTTGCATATATGTTTCTTAGACTATATGGAAGCAACATATACAAAGATTTCAACCGTCTGCGTGTTCCAATCATTGTTCTACTTGTAGAAAGTTACAATTAATTTCCGTTAAAGGATTAACAATGGGGCTCGTAGTTCACTTAAACTTGAAGAACAAAAAATTGGCGAATTGTACTGTTTGGATGCTTTGCATATATGTTTCGTAGGTTATATAGAAGCAATATATACAATGATTTCAACCGTCTACCTGATCCATTCATTGTTCTACTTGTCGAAATTTACAAATAATTTCCTTTAAAGGATTAACAATGGGACTCGTTGTTCACTTAAACTAGAAGAACAAAAAATTGGCGAATGGTACTGATTGGATGCTTTGCATATATGTTTCTTAGATTATATAGAAGCAATATATACAAAGATTTCAAGCGTCTACCTGTTCCATTCATTGTTCTACTTGTCGAAAATTACAAATAATTTCCGATAAAGGATTAACCATTGGGGCTCATTGTTCACTAAACTTGAAGAACAAAGAATTGTCGAATTGTACTGTTTGTATGCTTTGCATATATGTTTCTTAGACTATATAGAAGCAATATATACAATGATTTCAACCGTCTACCTGTTCCATTCATTGTTCTACTTGTCGAAAGTTAGAAATAAATTCCGTCAAGGGATGAACAATGGGGATCGTAGTTTACTCAAACTTGAAGAACAAAAAATTGGCGTATTGTACTGTTTGGATGCTTTGCATATATGTTTCTTAGACTATTTAGAAGCAATATATACAATGATTTCAACAGTCTACCTGTTCCATTCATTGTTCTACTTGTCGAAATTTACAAATAATTTCCTTTAAAGGATTAACAATGGGGCTCGTAGTTCACTTAAACTTGAAGAACAAAAAAATGGCGAATGGTACTGTTTGGATGCTTTGCATATATGTTTCTTAGACTATATAGAAGCAATATATACAAAGATTTCAACCATCTACCTGTTCCATTCATTGTTCTACTTCTCGAAAGTTACAAATAATTTCCGATAACGGATTAACCATTGGGGCTCATTGTTCACTTAAACTTGAAGAACAAAAAATTGGCGAATTGTACTGTTTGGATGCTTTGCATATATGTTTCTTATACTATAAAGAAGCAATATATACAAAGATTTCAACCGTCTACCTGTTCCATTCACTGTTCTACTTGTCGAAAGTTACAAATAATTTCCGTTAAGGGATTAACAATGGGGATCGTAGTTCACTTAAACTTGAAGATCAAATAATTGGCGAATTGTACTGTTTGGATGCTTTGCATATATGTTTCTTAGACTATTTAGAAGCAATATATACAATGATTTCAACCGTCTACCTATTCCATTCATTGTTCTACTTGTCGAAATTTACAAATAATTTCCTTTAAAGGATTAACAGTGGGGCTCGTAGTTCACATAAACTTGAAGAACAAAAAATTGGCGAATGGTACTGTTTGGATGCTTTGCATATATGTTTCTTAGACTATATAGAAGCAATATATACATTGATTTCAACCGTCTACCTGTTCCACTCATTGTTCTACTTGTCGCAAGTTACAAATAATTTCCGTTAAAGTATTAACAATGGGGCTCGTAGTTCACTTAAACTTGAAGATGAAATAATTGGCGAATTGTACTGTTTGGATGCTTTGCATATATGTTTCTTAGACTATATAGAAGCAATATATACAATGATTTCAACAGTCTACCTGTTCCATTCATTGTTCTACATGTCGAAATTTACAAATAATTTCCGATAAAGGATTAACCATTGGGGCTCATTGTTCACTTAAACTCGAAGAACAAAAAATTGGCGAATTGTACTGTTTGGATGCTTTGCATATATGTTTCTTAGACTATATAGAAGCATTATATACAAAGATTTGAACCATCTACCTGTTCCATTCATTGTTCTACTTGTCGAAAGTTACAAATAATTTCCGATAACGGATTAACCATTGGGGCTCATTGTTCACTTAAACTTGAAGAACAAAAAATTGGCGAATTGTACTGTTTGGATGCTTTGCATATATGTTTCTTAGACTATATAGAAGCAATATATACAAAGATTTCAACCGTCTACCTGTTCCATTCATTGTTCTACTTGTCGAAAGTTACAAATAATTTCCGATAAAGGATTAACCATTGGGGCTCATTGTTCACTTAAACTTGAAGAACAAAAAATTGGCGAATGGTACTGTTTGGATGCTTTGCATATATGTTTCTTATACTATATAGAAGCAATATATACAAAGATTTCAACCGTCTACCTGTTCCATTCACTGTTCTACTTGTCGAAAGTTACAAATAATTTCCGTTAAGGGATTAACAATGGGGATCGTAGTTTACTTAAACTTGAAGAACAAAAAATTGGCGAATTGTACTGTTTGGATGCTTTGCATAAATGTTTCTTAGACTATATAGAAGCAATATATACAATGATTTCAACAGTCTACCTGTTCCATTCATTGTTCTACTTGTCGAAATTTACAAATAATTTCCTTTAAAGGATTAACAATGGGGCTCATTGTTCACTTAAACTTGAAGAACAAAAAATTGGCGAATGGTACTGTCTGGATGCCTTGCATATATGTTTCTTAGACTATATAGAAGCAATATATACAATGATTTCAACCGTCTACCTGTTCCATTCATTGTTCTACTTGTCGAAAGTTAGAAATAAATTCCGTCAAGGGATGAACAATGGGGATCGTAGTTTACTTAAACTTGAAGAACAAAAAATTGGCGAATTGTACTGTTTGGATGCTTTGCATATATGTTTCTTATACTATAAAGAAGCAATATATACAAAGATTTCAACCGTCTACCTGTTCCATTCACTGTTCTACTTGTCGAAAGTTACAAATAATTTCCGTTAAGGGATTAACAATGGGGATCGTAGTTCACTTAAACTTGAAGATCAAATAATTGGCGAATTGTACTGTTTGGATGCTTTGCATATATGTTTCTTAGACTATTTAGAAGCAATATATACAATGATTTCAACCGTCTACCTATTCCATTCATTGTTCTACTTGCCGAAATTTACAAATAATTTCCTTTAAAGGATTAACAATGGGGCTCGTAGTTCACTTAAACTTGAAGAGCAAAAAATTGTCGAATTGTACTTTTTGGATGCTTTGCATATATGTTTCTTAGACTATATAGAAGCAATATATACAAAGATTTCAACCGTCTGCGTGTTCCAATCATTGTTCTACTTGTAGAAAGTTACAATTAATTTCCGTTAAAGGATTAACAATGGGGCTCGTAGTTCACTTAAACTTGAAGAACAAAAAATTGGCGAATTGTACTGTTTGGATGCTTTGCATATATGTTTCGTAGGTTATATAGAAGCAATATATACAATGATTTCAACCGTCTACCTGATCCATTCATTGTTCTACTTGTCGAAATTTACAAATAATTTCCTTTAAAGGATTAACAATGGGACTCGTTGTTCACTTAAACTAGAAGAACAAAAAATTGGCGAATGGTACTGATTGGATGCTTTGCATATATGTTTCTTAGATTATATAGAAGCAATATATACAAAGATTTCAACCGTCTACCTGTTCCATTCATTGTTCTACTTGTCGAAAATTACAAATAATTTCCGATAAAGGATTAACCATTGGGGCTCATTGTTCACTAAACTTGAAGAACAAAGAATTGTCGAATTGTACTGTTTGTATGCTTTGCATATATGTTTCTTAGACTATATAGAAGCAATATATACAATGATTTCAACCGTCTACCTGTTCCATTCATTGTTCTACTTGTCGAAAGTTAGAAATAAATTCCGTCAAGGGATGAACAATGGGGATCGTAGTTTACTCAAACTTGAAGAACAAAAAATTGGCGTATTGTACTGTTTGGATGCTTTGCATATATGTTTCTTAGACTATTTAGAAGCAATATATACAATGATTTCAACAGTCTACCTGTTCCATTCATTGTTCTACTTGTCGAAATTTACAAATAATTTCCTTTAAAGGATTAACAATGGGGCTCGTAGTTCACTTAAACTTGAAGAACAAAAAAATGGCGAATGGTACTGTTTGGATGCTTTGCATATATGTTTCTTAGACTATATAGAAGCAATATATACAAAGATTTCAACCATCTACCTGTTCCATTCATTGTTCTACTTCTCGAAAGTTACAAATAATTTCCGATAACGGATTAACCATTGGGGCTCATTGTTCACTTAAACTTGAAGAACAAAAAATTGGCGAATTGTACTGTTTGGATGCTTTGCATATATGTTTCTTATACTATAAAGAAGCAATATATACAAAGATTTCAACCGTCTACCTGTTCCATTCACTGTTCTACTTGTCGAAAGTTACAAATAATTTCCGTTAAGGGATTAACAATGGGGATCGTAGTTCACTTAAACTTGAAGATCAAATAATTGGCGAATTGTACTGTTTGGATGCTTTGCATATATGTTTCTTAGACTATTCAGAAGCAATATATACAATGATTTCAACCGTCTACCTATTCCATTCATTGTTCTACTTGCCGAAATTTACAAATAATTTCCTTTTAAGGATTAACAATGGGGCTCGTAGTTCACTTAAACTTGAAGAACAAAAAAATGGCGAATGGTACTGTTTGGATGCTTTGCATATATGTTTCTTAGACTATATAGAAGCAATATATACAAAGATTTCAACCATCTACCTGTTCCATTCATTGTTCTACTTGTCGAAATTTACAAATAATTTCCTTTAAAGTATTAACAATGGGGCTCGTAGTTCACTTAAACTTGAAGAACAAAAAATTGGCGAATTGTACAGTTTGGATGCTTTGCATATATGTTTCTTAGACTATTTAGAAGCAATATATAGAAAGATTACACCCGTCTACCTGTTCCATTCATTGTTCTACTTGTCGAAAGTTAGAAATAATTTCCGTTAAAGGATTAACAATGGGGCTCGTAGTTCACTTAAACTTGAAGAACAAAAAATTGGCGAATTGTACTGTTTGGATGCTTTGCATATATGTTTCTTAGACTATTTAGAAGCAATATATACAATGATTTCAACAGTCTACCTGTTCCATTCATTGTTCTACTTGTCGAAATTTACAAATAATTTCCTTTAAAGGATTAACAATGGGGCTCGTAGTTCACTTAAACTTGAAGAACAAAAAAATGGCGAATGGTACTGTTTGGATGCTTTGCATATATGTTTCTTAGACTATATAGAAGCAATATATACAAAGATTTCAACCATCTACCTGTTCCATTCATTGTTCTACTTGTCGAAATTTACAAATAATTTCCTTTAAAGTATTAACAATGGGGCTCGTAGTTCACTTAAACTTGAAGAACAAAAAATTGGCGAATTGTACTGTTTGGATGCTTTGCATATATGTTTCTTAGACTATTTAGAAGCAATATATAGAAAGATTACACCCGTCTACCTGTACTATTCATTGTTCTACTTGTAGAAAGTTACAAATAATTTCCATTTCATGATTATCAATGGGGCTCGCTGTTCACTTAAACTTGAAGAACAAAAAATTGGCGAATGGTACTGTTTGGATGCTTTGCATATGTGTTTCTTAGATTATACAGAAGAAATATATACAAAGATTTCAACCGTCTACCTGTTCCATTCATTGTTCTACTTGTCGAAAGTTACAAATAATTTCCGATAACGGATTAACCATTGGGGCTCATTGTTCACTTAAACTTGAAGAACAAAAAATTGGCGAATTGTACTGTTTGGATGCTTTGCATATATGTTTCTTATACTATAAAGCAGCAATATATACAAAGATTTCAACCGTCTACCTGTTCCATTCACTGTTCTACTTGTCGAAAGTTACAAATAATTTCCGTTAAGGGATTAACAATGGGGATCGTAGTTCACTTAAACTTGAAGATCAAATAATTGGCGAATTGTACTGTTTGGATGCTTTGCATATATGTTTCTTAGACTATTTAGAAGCAATATATACAATGATTTCAACCGTCTACCTATTCCATTCATTGTTCTACTTGCCGAAATTTACAAATAATTTCCTTTAAAGGATTAACAATGGGGCTCGTAGTTCACTTAAACTTGAAGAGCAAAAAATTGTCGAATTGTACTGTTTGGATGCTTTGCATATATGTTTCTTAGACTATATAGAAGCAATATATACAAAGATTTCAACCGTCTGCGTGTTCCAATCATTGTTCTACTTGTAGAAAGTTACAATTAATTTCCGTTAAAGGATTAACAATGGGGCTCGTAGTTCACTTAAACTTGAAGAACAAAAAATTGGCGAATTGTACTGTTTGGATGCTTTGCATATATGTTTCTTATACTATAAAGAAGCAATATATACAAAGATTTCAACCGTCTACCTGTTCCATTCACTGTTCTACTTGTCGAAAGTTACAAATAATTTCCGTTAAGGGATTAACAATGGGGATCGTAGTTCACTTAAACTTGAAGATCAAATAATTGGCGAATTGTACTGTTTGGATGCTTTGCATATATGTTTCTTAGACTATTTAGAAGCAATATATACAATGATTTCAACCGTCTACCTATTCCATTCATTGTTCTACTTGCCGAAATTTACAAATAATTTCCTTTAAAGAATTAACAATGGGGCTCGTAGTTCACTTAAACTTGAAGAGCAAAAAATTGTCGAATTGTACTGTTTGGATGCTTTGCATATATGTTTCTTAGACTATATAGAAGCAATATATACAAAGATTTCAACCGTCTGCGTGTTCCAATCATTGTTCTACTTGTAGAAAGTTACAATTAATTTCCGTTAAAGGATTAACAATGGGGCTCGTAGTTCACTTAAACTTGAAGAACAAAAAATTGGCGAATTGTACTGTTTGGATGCTTTGCATATATGTTTCGTAGGTTATATAGAAGCAATATATACAATGATTTCAACCGTCTACCTGATCCATTCATTGTTCTACTTGTCGAAATTTACAAATAATTTCCTTTAAAGGATTAACAATGGGACTCGTTGTTCACTTAAACTAGAAGAACAAAAAATTGGCGAATGGTACTGATTGGATGCTTTGCATATATGTTTCTTAGATTATATAGAAGCAATATATACAAAGATTTCAACCGTCTACCTGTTCCATTCATTGTTCTACTTGTCGAAAATTACAAATAATTTCCGATAAAGGATTAACCATTGGGGCTCATTGTTCACTAAACTTGAAGAACAAAGAATTGTCGAATTGTACTGTTTGTATGCTTTGCATATATGTTTCTTAGACTATATAGAAGCAATATATACAATGATTTCAACCGTCTACCTGTTCCATTCATTGTTCTACTTGTCGAAAGTTAGAAATAAATTCTGTCAAGGGATGAACAATGGGGATCGTAGTTTACTCAAACTTGAAGAACAAAAAATTGGCGTATTGTACTGTTTGGATGCTTTGCATATATGTTTCTTAGACTATTTAGAAGCAATATATACAATGATTTCAACAGTCTACCTGTTCCATTCATTGTTCTACTTGTCGAAATTTACAAATAATTTCCTTTAAAGGATTAACAATGGGGCTCGTAGTTCACTTAAACTTGAAGAACAAAAAAATGGCGAATGGTACTGTTTGGATGCTTTGCATATATGTTTCTTAGACTATATAGAAGCAATATATACAAAGATTTCAACCACCTACCTGTTCCATTCATTGTTCTACTTCTCGAAAGTTACAAATAATTTCCGATAACGGATTAACCATTGGGGCTCATTGTTCACTTAAACTTGAAGAACAAAAAATTGGCGAATTGTACTGTTTGGATGCTTTGCATATATGTTTCTTATACTATAAAGAAGCAATATATACAAAGATTTCAACCGTCTACCTGTTCCATTCACTGTTCTACTTGTCGAAAGTTACAAATAATTTCCGTTAAGGGATTAACAATGGGGATCGTAGTTCACTTAAACTTGAAGATCAAATAATTGGCGAATTGTACTGTTTGGATGCTTTGCATATATGTTTCTTAGACTATTTAGAAGCAATATATACAATGATTTCAACCGTCTACCTATTCCATTCATTGTTCTACTTGCCGAAATTTACAAATAATTTCCTTTAAAGGATTAACAATGGGGCTCGTAGTTCACTTAAACTTGAAGAGCAAAAAATTGTCGAATTGTACTGTTTGGATGCTTTGCATATATGTTTCTTAGACTATATAGAAGCAATATATACAATGATTTCAACCGTCTACCTGTTCCATTCATTGTTCTATTTGTCGAAATTTACAAATAATTTCCGATAAAGGATTAACCATTGGGGCTCATTGTTCACTTAAACTTGAAGAACAAAAAATTGGCGCATTGTACTGTTTGGATGCTTTGCATATATGTTTCTTAGACTATATAGAAGCAATATATACAAAGATTTCAACCGTCTACCTGTTCCATTCACTGTTCTACTTGTCGAAAGTTACAAATAATTTCCGTTAAGGGATTAACAATGGGGATCGTAGTTCACTTAAACTTGAAGATCAAATAATTGGCGAATTGTACTGTTTGGATGCTTTGCATATATGTTTCTTAGACTATTTAGAAGCAATATATACAATGATTTCAACCGTCTACCTATTCCATTCATTGTTCTACTTGCCGAAATTTACAAATAATTTCCTTTAAAGGATTAACAATGGGGCTCGTAGTTCACTTAAACTTGAAGAGCAAAAAATTGTCGAATTGTACTGTTTGGATGCTTTGCATATATGTTTCTTAGACTATATAGAAGCAATATATACAAAGATTTCAACCGTCTGCGTGTTCCAATCATTGTTCTACTTGTAGAAAGTTACAATTAATTTCCGTTAAAGGATTAACAATGGGGCTCGTAGTTCACTTAAACTTGAAGAACAAAAAATTGGCGAATTGTACTGTTTGGATGCTTTGCATATATGTTTCGTAGGTTATATAGAAGCAATATATACAATGATTTCAACCGTCTACCTGATCCATTCATTGTTCTACTTCTCGAAATTTACAAATAATTTCCTTTAAAGGTTTAACAATGGGACTCGTTGTTCACTTAAACTAGAAGAACAAAAAATTGGCGAATGGTACTGATTGGATGCTTTGCATATATGTTTCTTAGATTATATAGAAGCAATATATACAAAGATTTCAACCGTATACCTGTTCCATTCATTGTTCTACATGTCGAAAATTACAAATAATTTCCGATAAAGGATTAACCATTGGGGCTCATTGTTCACTAAACTTGAAGAACAAAGAATTGTCGAATTGTACTGTTTGTATGCTTTGCATATATGTTTCTTAGACTATATAGAAGCAATATATACAATGATTTCAACCGTCTACCTGTTCCATTCATTGTTCTACTTGTCGAAAGTTAGAAATAAATTCCGTCACGGGATGAACAATGGGGATCGTAGTTTACTCAAACTTGAAGAACAAAAAATTGGCGTATTGTACTGTTTGGATGCTTTGCATATATGTTTCTTAGACTATTTAGAAGCAATATATACAATGATTTCAACAGTCTACCTGTTCCATTCATTGTTCTACTTGTCGAAATTTACAAATAATTTCCTTTAAAGGATTAACAATGGGGCTCGTAGTTCACTTAAACTTGAAGAACAAAAAAATGGCGAATGGTACTGTTTGGATGCTTTGCATATATGTTTCTTAGACTATTTAGAAGCAATATATAGAAAGATTACACCCGTCTACCTGTACTATTCATTGTTCTACTTGTAGAAAGTTACAAATAATTTCCATTTCATGATTATCAATGGGGCTCGCTGTTCACTTAAACTTGAAGAACAAAAAATTGGCGAATGGTACTGTTTGGATGCTTTGCATATTTGTTTCTTAGATTATATAGAAGAAATATATACAAAGATTTCAACAGTCTACCTGTTCCATTCATTGTTCTACTTGTCGAAAGTTACAAATAATTTCCGATAACGGATTAACCATTGGGGCTCATTGTTCACTTAAACTTGAAGAACAAAAAATTGGCGAATTGTACTGTTTGGATGCTTTGCATATATGTTTCTTATACTATAAAGAAGCAATATATACAAAGATTTCAACCGTCTACCTGTTCCATTCACTGTTCTACTTGTCGAAAGTTACAAATAATTTCCGTTAAGGGATTAACAATGGGGATCGTAGTTCACTTAAACTTGAAGATCAAATAATTGGCGAATTGTACTGTTTGGATGCTTTGCATATATGTTTCTTAGACTATTTAGAAGCAATATATACAATGATTTCAACCGTCTACCTATTCCATTCATTGTTCTACTTGCCGAAATTTACAAATAATTTCCTTTAAAGGATTAACAATGGGGCTCGTAGTTCACTTAAACTTGAAGAGCAAAAAATTGTCGAATTGTACTGTTTGGATGCTTTGCATATATGTTTCTTAGACTATATAGAAGCAATATATAAAATGATTTCAACAGTCTACCTGTTCCATTCATTGTTCTACTTGTCGAAATTTACAAATAATTTCCGTTAAAGGATTAACAATGGGGCTCGTAGTTCACTTAAACTTGAAGAACAAAAAATTGGCGAATTGTACTGTTTGGATGCTTTGCATATATGTTTCTTATACTATAAAGAAGCAATATATACAAAGATTTCAACCGTCTACCTGTTCCATTCACTGTTCTACTTGTCGAAAGTTACAAATAATTTCCGTTAAGGGATTAACAATGGGGATCGTAGTTCACTTAAACTTGAAGATCAAATAATTGGCGAATTGTACTGTTTGGATGCTTTGCATATATGTTTCTTAGACTATTTAGAAGCAATATATACAATGATTTCAACCGTCTACCTATTCCATTCATTGTTCTACTTGCCGAAATTTACAAATAATTTCCTTTAAAGGATTAACAATGGGGCTCGTAGTTCACTTAAACTTGAAGAGCAAAAAATTGTCGAATTGTACTGTTTGGATGCTTTGCATATATGTTTCTTAGACTATATAGAAGCAATATATACAAAGATTTCAACCGTCTGCGTGTTCCAATCATTGTTCTACTTGTAGAAAGTTACAATTAATTTCCGTTAAAGGATTAACAATGGGGCTCGTAGTTCACTTAAACTTGAAGAACAAAAAATTGGCGAATTGTACTGTTTGGATGCTTTGCATATATGTTTCGTAGGTTATATAGAAGCAATATATACAATGATTTCAACCGTCTACCTGATCCATTCATTGTTCTACTTGTCGAAATTTACAAATAATTTCCTTTAAAGGATTAACAATGGGACTCGTTGTTCACTTAAACTAGAAGAACAAAAAATTGGCGAATGGTACTGATTGGATGCTTTGAATATATGTTTCTTAGATTATATAGAAGCAATATATACAAATATTTCAACCGTCTACCTGTTCCATTCATTGTTCTACTTGTCGAAAATTACAAATAATTTCCGATAAAGGATTAACCATTGGGGCTCATTGTACACTAAACTTGAAGAACAAAAAATTGTCGAATTGTACTTTTTGGATGCTTTGCATATATGTTTCTTAGACTATATAGAAGCAATATATACAATGATTTCAACCGTCTACCTGTTCCATTCATTGTTCTACTTGTCGAAAGTTACAAATAATTTCCGATAACGGATTAACCATTGGGGCTCATTGTTCACTTAAACTTGAAGAACATAAAATTGGCGAATGGTACTGTTTGGATGCTTTGCGTACATGGTTCTTAGACTATTTAGAAGCAATATAAAGAAAGATTTCACCCGTCTAACTGTACTATTCATTGTTCTACTTGTAGAAAGTTACAAATAATTTCCATTTCATGATTATCAATGGGGCTCGCTGTTCACTTAAACTTGAAGATCAAAAAATTGGCGATTGTTACTGTTTAGATGCTTTGCATATATGTTTCTTAGATTATATAGAAGCAATATGTACAAAGATTTCAACCGTCTACCTGTTCCATTCATTGTTCTATTTGTCGAAAATTATAAATAATTTCCGATAAAGGATTAACCATTAGGGCTCATTGTTCACTTAAACTTGAAGAACAAAAAATTGTCGAATTGTACTATTTGGATGCTTTGCATATATGTTTCTTAGACTATATAGAAGCAATATATACAATGATTTCAACCGTCTACCTGATCCATTCATTGTTCTACTTGTGGAAATTTACAAATAATTTCCTTTAAAGGATTAACAATGGGGCTCGTAGTTCACTTAAACTTCAAGAACAAAAAAATGGCGAATGGTACTGTTTGGATGCTTTGCGTACATGTATCTTAGACTATTTAGAAGCAATATATAGAAAGATTTCACCCGTCTAACTGTACTATTCATTGTTCTACTTGTAGAAAGTTACAAATAATTTCCATTTCATGATTATCAATGAGGCTCGCTGTTCACTTAACCTTGAAGAGCAAAAAATTGGCGATTGTTACTGTTTAGATGCTTTGCATATATGTTTCTTAGATTATATAGAAGCAATATGTACAAAGATTTCAACCGTCTACCTGTTCCATTCATTGTTCTACTTGTCGAAAATTACAAATAATTTCCGATAAAGGATTAACCATTGGGGCTCATTGTACACTAAACTTGAAGAACAAAAAATTGGCGAATTGTACTATTTGGATGCTTTGCATATATGTTTCTTAGATTATATAGAAGCAATATATACAAAGATTTCAACCGTCTACGTGTTCCAATCATTGTTCTACTTGTCGAAATTTACAAATAATTTCCTTTAAAGGATTAACAATGGGGCTCGTTGTTCACTTAAACTTGAAGATCAAAAAATTGGCGATTGTTACTGTTTAGATGCTTTGCATATATGTTTCTTAGATTATATAGAAGCAATATGTACAAAGATTTCAACCGTCTACCTGTTCCATTCATTGTTCTATTTGTCGAAAATTACAAATAATTTCCGATAAAGGATTAACCATTAGGGCTCATTGTTCACTTAAACTTGAAGAACAAAAAATTGTCGAATTGTACTATTTGGATGCTTTGCATATATGTTTCTTAGACTATATAGAAGCAATATATACAATGATTTCAACCGTCTACCTGATCCATTCATTGTTCTACTTGTGGAAATTTACAAATAATTTCCTTTAAAGGATTAACAATGGGGCTCGTAGTTCACTTAAACTTCAAGAACAAAAAAATGGCGAATGGTACTGTTTGGATGCTTTGCGTACATGTATCTTAGACTATTTAGAAGCAATATATAGAAAGATTTCACCCGTCTAACTGTACTATTCATTGTTCTACTTGTAGAAAGTTACAAATAATTTCCATTTCATGATTATCAATGAGGCTCGCTGTTCACTTAAACTTGAAGAGCAAAAAATTGGCGATTGTTACTGTTTAGATGCTTTGCATATATGTTTCTTAGATTATATAGAAGCAATATGTACAAAGATTTCAACCGTCTACCTGTTCCATTCATTGTTCTACTTGTCGAAAATTACAAATAATTTCCGATAAAGGATTAACCATTGGGGCTCATTGTACACTAAACTTGAAGAACAAAAAATTGGCGAATTGTACTATTTGGATGCTTTGCATATATGTTTCTTAGATTATATAGAAGCAATATGTACAAAGATTTCAACCGTCTACCTGTTCCATTCATTGTTCTACTTGTCGAAAATTACAAATAATTTCCGATAAAGGATTAACCATTGGGGCTCATTGTACACTAAACTTGAAGAACAAAAAATTGGCGAATTGTACTATTTGGATGCTTTGCATATATGTTTCTTAGATTATATAGAAGCAATATGTACAAAGATTTCAACCGTCTACCTGTTCCATTCACTGTTCTACTTGTCGAAAGTTACAAATAATTTCCGTTAAGGGATTAACAATGGGGATCGTAGTTCACTTAAACTTGAAGATCAAATAATTGGCGAATTGTACTGTTTGGATGCTTTGCATATATGTTTCTTAGACTATTTAGAAGCAATATATACAATGATTTCAACCGTCTACCTATTCCATTCATTGTTCTACTTGCCGAAATTTACAAATAATTTCCTTTAAAGGATTAACAATGGGGCTCGTAGTTCACTTAAACTTGAAGAGCAAAAAATTGTCGAATTGTACTGTTTGGATGCTTTGCATATATGTTTCTTAGACTATATAGAAGCAATATATACAAAGATTTCAACCGTCTGCGTGTTCCAATCATTGTTCTACTTGTAGAAAGTTACAATTAATTTCCGTTAAAGGATTAACAATGGGGCTCGTAGTTCACTTAAACTTGAAGAACAAAAAATTGGCGAATTGTACTGTTTGGATGCTTTGCATATATGTTTCGTAGGTTATATAGAAGCAATATATACAATGATTTCAACCGTCTACCTGATCCATTCATTGTTCTACTTGTCGAAATTTACAAATAATTTCCTTTAAAGGATTAACAATGGGACTCGTTGTTCACTTAAACTAGAAGAACAAAAAATTGGCGAATGGTACTGATTGGATGCTTTGAATATATGTTTCTTAGATTATATAGAAGCAATATATACAAATATTTCAACCGTCTACCTGTTCCATTCATTGTTCTACTTGTCGAAAATTACAAATAATTTCCGATAAAGGATTAACCATTGGGGCTCATTGTACACTAAACTTGAAGAACAAAAAATTGTCGAATTGTACTTTTTGGATGCTTTGCATATATGTTTCTTAGACTATATAGAAGCAATATATACAATGATTTCAACCGTCTACCTGTTCCATTCATTGTTCTACTTGTCGAAAGTTACAAATAATTTCCGATAACGGATTAACCATTGGGGCTCATTGTTCACTTAAACTTGAAGAACATAAAATTGGCGAATGGTACTGTTTGGATGCTTTGCGTACATGGTTCTTAGACTATTTAGAAGCAATATAAAGAAAGATTTCACCCGTCTAACTGTACTATTCATTGTTCTACTTGTAGAAAGTTACAAATAATTTCCATTTCATGATTATCAATGGGGCTCGCTGTTCACTTAAAGTTGAAGATCAAAAAATTGGCGATTGTTACTGTTTAGATGCTTTGCATATATGTTTCTTAGATTATATAGAAGCAATATGTACAAAGATTTCAACCGTCTACCTGTTCCATTCATTGTTCTATTTGTCGAAAATTATAAATAATTTCCGATAAAGGATTAACCATTAGGGCTCATTGTTCACTTAAACTTGAAGAACAAAAAATTGTCGAATTGTACTATTTGGATGCTTTGCATATATGTTTCTTAGACTATATAGAAGCAATATATACAATGATTTCAACCGTCTACCTGATCCATTCATTGTTCTACTTGTGGAAATTTACAAATAATTTCCTTTAAAGGATTAACAATGGGGCTCGTAGTTCACTTAAACTTCAAGAACAAAAAAATGGCGAATGGTACTGTTTGGATGCTTTGCGTACATGTATCTTAGACTATTTAGAAGCAATATATAGAAAGATTTCACCCGTCTAACTGTACTATTCATTGTTCTACTTGTAGAAAGTTACAAATAATTTCCATTTCATGATTATCAATGAGGCTCGCTGTTCACTTAACCTTGAAGAGCAAAAAATTGGCGATTGTTACTGTTTAGATGCTTTGCATATATGTTTCTTAGATTATATAGAAGCAATATGTACAAAGATTTCAACCGTCTACCTGTTCCATTCATTGTTCTACTTGTCGAAAATTACAAATAATTTCCGATAAAGGATTAACCATTGGGGCTCATTGTACACTAAACTTGAAGAACAAAAAATTGGCGAATTGTACTATTTGGATGCTTTGCATATATGTTTCTTAGATTATATAGAAGCAATATATACAAAGATTTCAACCGTCTACGTGTTCCAATCATTGTTCTACTTGTCGAAATTTACAAATAATTTCCTTTAAAGGATTAACAATGGGGCTCGTTGTTCACTTAAACTTGAAGATCAAAAAATTGGCGATTGTTACTGTTTAGATGCTTTGCATATATGTTTCTTAGATTATATAGAAGCAATATGTACAAAGATTTCAACCGTCTACCTGTTCCATTCATTGTTCTATTTGTCGAAAATTACAAATAATTTCCGATAAAGGATTAACCATTAGGGCTCATTGTTCACTTAAACTTGAAGAACAAAAAATTGTCGAATTGTACTATTTGGATGCTTTGCATATATGTTTCTTAGACTATATAGAAGCAATATATACAATGATTTCAACCGTCTACCTGATCCATTCATTGTTCTACTTGTGGAAATTTACAAATAATTTCCTTTAAAGGATTAACAATGGGGCTCGTAGTTCACTTAAACTTCAAGAACAAAAAAATGGCGAATGGTACTGTTTGGATGCTTTGCGTACATGTATCTTAGACTATTTAGAAGCAATATATAGAAAGATTTCACCCGTCTAACTGTACTATTCATTGTTCTACTTGTAGAAAGTTACAAATAATTTCCATTTCATGATTATCAATGAGGCTCGCTGTTCACTTAAACTTGAAGAGCAAAAAATTGGCGATTGTTACTGTTTAGATGCTTTGCATATATGTTTCTTAGATTATATAGAAGCAATATGTACAAAGATTTCAACCGTCTACCTGTTCCATTCATTGTTCTACTTGTCGAAAATTACAAATAATTTCCGATAAAGGATTAACCATTGGGGCTCATTGTACACTAAACTTGAAGAACAAAAAATTGGCGAATTGTACTATTTGGATGCTTTGCATATATGTTTCTTAGATTATATAGAAGCAATATATAAAAAGATTTCAACCGTCTACGTGTTCCAATCATTGTTCTACTTGTCGAAATTTACAAATAATTTCCTTTAAAGGATTAACAATGGGGCTCGTTGTTCACTTAAACTTGAAGAAGAATAAATTGGCGAATTGTACTGTTTGGATGCTTTGCATATATGTTTCTTAGACTATATAGAAGCAATATATACAAAGATTTCAACCGTCTACCTGTTTCATTCATTGTTCTACTTGTCGAAAATTACAAATAATTTCCGATAAAGGATTAACCATTGGGGCTCATTGTTCACTTAAACTTGAAGAACAAAAAATTGTCGAATTGTACTATTTGGATGCTGTGCATATATGTTTCTTAGACTATATAGAAGCAATATATACAATGATTTCAACCGTCTACCTGATCCATTCATTGTACTACTTGTCGAAAGTTACAAATAATTTCCGATAAAGGATTAACAATGGGGCTCGTAGTTCAGTTAAAGTTCAAAAACAAAAAAATGGCGAATTGTGCTGTTTGGATGCTTTGCATATGTGTTTCTTAGACTATTTAGAAGCAATATATAGAAAGATTTTACCCGTCTACCTGTACTATTCATTGTTCTACTTGTAGAAAGTTACAAATAATTTCCATTTCATGATTATCAATGGGGCTCGCTGTTCACTTAAACTTGAAGATCAAAAAATTGGCGATTGTTACTGTTTAAATGGTTTGCATATACGTTTCTTAGATTATATAGAAGCAATATATACAAAGATTTCAACCGTCTACCTGATCCACTCATTGTTCTACTTGTCGCAAGTTACAAATAATTTCCGTTAAAGTATAAACAATGGGGCTCGTAGTTCACTTAAACTTGAAGAAGAATAAATAATTGGCGAATTGTACTGTTTGGATGCTTTGCATATATGTTTCTTAGATTATATAGAAGCAATATGTACAAAGATTTCAACCGTCTACCTGTTCCATTCATTGTTCTACTTGTCGAAAATTACAAATAATTTCCGATAAAGGATTAACCATTGAGGCTCATTGTACACTAAACTTGAAGAACAAAAAATTGTCGAATTGTACTATTTGGATGCTTTGCATATATGTTTCTTAGACTATATAGAAGCAATATATACAATGATTTCAACCGTCTACCTGATCCATTCATTGTTCTACTTGTGGAAATTTACAAATAATTTCCTTTAAAGGATTAACAATGGGGCTCGTAGTTCACTTAAACTTCAAGAACAAAAAAATGGCGAATGGTACTGTTTGGATGCTTTGCGTACATGTATCTTAGACTATTTAGAAGCAATATATAGAAAGATTTCACCCGTCTAACTGTACTATTCATTGTTCTACTTGTAGAAAGTTACAAATAATTTCCATTTCATGATTATCAATGAGGCTCGCTGTTCACTTAAACTTGAAGAGCAAAAAATTGGCGATTGTTACTGTTTAGATGCTTTGCATATATGTTTCTTAGATTATATAGAAGCAATATGTACAAAGATTTCAACCGTCTACCTGTTCCATTCATTGTTCTACTTGTCGAAAATTACAAATAATTTCCGATAAAGGATTAACCATTGGGGCTCATTGTACACTAAACTTGAAGAACAAAAAATTGGCGAATTGTACTATTTGGATGCTTTGCATATATGTTTCTTAGATTATATAGAAGCAATATATACAAAGATTTCAACCGTCTACGTGTTCCAATCATTGTTCTACTTGTCGAAATTTACAAATAATTTCCTTTAAAGGATTAACAATGGGGCTCGTTGTTCACTTAAACTTGAAGAAGAATAAATTGGCGAATTGTACTGTTTGGATGCTTTGCATATATGTTTCTTAGACTATATAGAAGCAATATATACAAAGATTTCAACCGTCTACCTGTTTCATTCATTGTTCTACTTGTCGAAAATTACAAATAATTTCCGATAAAGGATTAACCATTGGGGCTCATTGTTCACTTAAACTTGAAGAACAAAAAATTGTCGAATTGTACTATTTGGATGCTGTGCATATATGTTTCTTAGACTATATAGAAGCAATATATACAATGATTTCAACCGTCTACCTGATCCATTCATTGTACTACTTGTCGAAAGTTACAAATAATTTCCGATAAAGGATTAACAATGGGGCTCGTAGTTCAGTTAAAGTTCAAAAACAAAAAAATGGCGAATTGTGCTGTTTGGATGCTTTGCATATGTGTTTCTTAGACTATTTAGAAGCAATATATAGAAAGATTTTACCCGTCTACCTGTACTATTCATTGTTCTACTTGTAGAAAGTTACAAATAATTTCCATTTCATGATTATCAATGGGGCTCGCTGTTCACTTAAACTTGAAGATCAAAAAATTGGCGATTGTTACTGTTTAAATGGTTTGCATATATGTTTCTTAGATTATATAGAAGCAATATATACAAAGATTTCAACCGTCTACCTGATCCACTCATTGTTCTACTTGTCGCAAGTTACAAATAATTTCCGTTAAAGTATTAACAATGGGGCTCGTAGTTCACTTAAACTTGAAGAAGAATAAATAATTGGCGAATTGTACTGTTTGGATGCTTTGCATATATGTTTCTTAGATTATATAGAAGCAATATGTACAAAGATTTCAACCGTCTACCTGTTCCATTCATTGTTCTACTTGTCGAAAATTACAAATAATTTCCGATAAAGGATTAACCATTGGGGCTCATTGTACACTAAACTTGAAGAACAAAAAATTGGCGAATTGTACTATTTGGATGCTTTGCATATATGTTTCTTAGATTATATAGAAGCAATATATACAAAGATTTCAACCGTCTACGTGTTCCAATCATTGTTCTACTTGTCGAAATTTACAAATAATTTCCTTTAAAGGATTAACAATGGGGCTCGTAGTTCAGTTAAACTTGAAGATGAAATAATTGGCGAATTGTACTGTTTGGATGCTTTGCATATGTGTTTCTTAGACTATTTAAAAGCAATATATAGAAAGATTTTACCCGTCTACCTGTACTATTCATTGTTCTACTTGTAGAAAGTTACAAATAATTTCCATTTCATGATTATCAATGGGGCTCGCTGTTCACTTAAACTTGAAGATCAAAAAATTGGCGATTGTTACTGTTTAGATGGTTTGCATATATGTTTCTTAGATTATATAGAAGCAATATATACAAAGATTTCAACCGTCTACCTGTTCCATTCATTGTTGTACTTGTCGAAAATTACAAATAATTTCCGATAAAGGATTAACCATTGGAGCTCATTGTTCACTTAATCTTGAAGAACAAAAAATTGGCGAATGGTACTGTTTGGATGCTTTGCATATATGTTTCTTAGACTATATAGAAGCAACATATAATAAGATTTCAACCGTCTACCAGTTCCATTCATTGTTCTACTTGTCGAAAGTTACAAATAATTTCCTTTAAAGGATTAACAATGGGGCTCATTGTTCACTTAAACTTGAAGAACAAAAAATTGGCGAATGGTACTGTTTGGATGCTTTTCATACATGTTTCTTAGACTATATAGAAGCAATATATACATTGCCTTCAACCGTCTACCTGATCCACTCATTGTTCTACTTGTCGCAAGTTACAAATAATTTCCGTTAAAGTATTAACAATGGGGCTCGTAGTTCACTTAAACTTGAAGAAGAATAAATAATTGGCGAATTGTACTGTTTGGATGCTTTGCATATATGTTTCTTAGATTATATAGAAGCAATATATACAAAGATTTCAACCGTCTACCTGTTCCATTCATTGTTCTACTTGTCGAAAGTTACAAATAATTTCCGATAAAGGATTAACCATGGGGCTCATTGTGCACTTAAACTTGAAGATCAATAAATTGGCGAATTGTACTGTTTGGATGCTTTGCATATATGTTTCTTAGACTATATAGAAGCAATATATACAAAGATTTCAACCGTCTACCTGTTCCATTCATTGTTCTACTTGTCGAAAGTTACAAATAATTTCCGATAAAGGATTAACAATGGGGCTCATTGTTCACTTAAACATGAAGATCAATAAATTGGCGAATTGTACTGTTTGGATGCTTTGCATATATGTTTCTTAGATTATATAGAAGCAATATATACAAAGATTTCAACCGTCTACCTGTTCCATTCATTCTTCTACTTGTCGAAAGTTACAAATAATTTCCGATAAAGGATTAACCATGGGGCTCATTGTTCACTTAAACTTGAAGATCAATAAATTGGCGAATTGTACTGTTTGGATGCTTTGCATATATGTTTCTTAGACTATATAGAAGCAATATATACAAAGATTTCAACCGTCTACCTGTTCCATTCATTGTTCTACTTGTCGAAAGTTACAAATAATTTCCGATAAAGGATTAACAATGGGGCTCATTGTTCACTTAAACATGAAGATCAATAAATTGGCGAATTGTACTGTTTGGATGCTTTGCATATATGTTTCTTAGACTATATAGAAGCAATATATATAAAGATTTCAACCGTCTACCTGTTCCATTCATTGTACTACTTGTCGAAAGTTACAAATAATTTCCGATAAAGGATTAACAATGGGGCTCGTTGTTCACTTAAACTTGAAGATGAAATAATTGGCGAATTGTACTGTTTGGATGCTTTGCATATGTGTTTCTTAGACTATTTAAAAGCAATATATAGAAAGATTTTACCCGTCTACCTGTACTATTCATTGTTCTACTTGTAGAAAGTTACAAATAATTTCCATTTCATGATTATCAATGGGGCTCGCTGTTCACTTAAACTTGAAGATCAAAAAATTGGCGATTGTTACTGTTTAGATGGTTTGCATATATGTTTCTTAGATTATATAGAAGCAATATATACAAAGATTTCAACCGTCTACCTGTTCCATTCATTGTTCTACTTGTCGAAAGTTACAAATAATTTCCGATAAAGGATTAACCATGGGGCTCATTGTTCACTTAAACTTGAAGATCAATAAATTGGCGAATTGTACTGTTTGGATGCTTTGCATATATGTTTCTTAGACTATATAGAAGCAATATATACAAAGATTTCAACCGTCTACCTGTTCCATTCATTGTTCTACTTGTCGAAAGTTACAAATAATTTCCGATAAAGGATTAACCATTGGGGCTCATTGTTCACTTAAACTTGAAGAACAAAAAATTGGCGAATTGTACTGTTTGGATGCTTTGCATATATGTTTCTTAGACTATATAGAAGCAATATATACAAAGATTTCAACCGTCTACCTGTTCCATTCATTGTTCTACTTGTCGAAAGTTACAAATAATTTCCTTTAAAGGATTAACAATGGGGCTCGTTGTTCACTTAAACTTGAAGAACAATAAATTGGCGAATTGTACTGTTTGGATGCTTTGCATATATGTTTCTTAGACTATATAGAAGCAATATATACAAAGATTTCAACCGTCTACCTGTTCCATTCATTGTTCTACTTGTCGAAAGTTACAATTAATTTCCGTTAAAGGATTAACAATGGGGCTCGTAGTTCACTTAAACTTGAAGTACAAGAAATTGGCGAATTGTACTGTTTGGATGTTTTGCATATATGTTTCGTAGACTATATAGAAGCAATATATACAAATATTTCAACCGTCTAACTGTTCCATTCATTGTTCTACTTGTCGAAAATTACAAATAATTTCCGATAACGGATTAACCATTGGGGCTCATTGTTCACTTAAACTTGAAGAACAAAAAATTGGCGAATTGTACTGTTTGGATGCTTTGCATATATGTTTCGTAGACTATATAGAAGCAATATATACAAATATTTCAACCGTCTAACTGTTCCATTCATTGTTCTACTTGTCGAAAATTACAAATAATTTCCGATAAAGGATTAACCATTGGGGCACATTGTTCACTTAAACTTGAAGAACATAAAATTGGCGAATGGTACTGTTTGGATGCTTTGCATATATGTTTCTTAGACTATATTGAAGCAATATATACAAAGATTTCAACCGTCTAACTGTTCCATTCATTGTTCTACTTGTCGAAAATTACAAATAATTTCCGATAACGGATTAACCATTGGGGCTCATTGTTCACTTAAACTTGAAGAACAATAAATTCGCGAATTGTACTGTTTGGATGCTTTGCATATATGTTTCATAGACTATATGGAAGCAATATATACAATGATTTCAACCGTCTACCTGTTCCATTCATTGTTCTACTTGTAGAAAGTTACAAATAATTTCCGTTTCATGATTATCAATGGGGCTTGTTGTTCACTTAAACTTGAAGAACAACAAATTGGCGAATGGTGCTGTTTGGATGCTTTGTATATATGTTTCTTAGACTATATAGAAGCAACATATAGAAATATTTCACCCGTCAACCTGTTCTATTCGTTGTTCTACTTGCAGAAAGTTACAAATAATTTCCGTTTCATGACTATCAATGGGGCTCGTTGTTCACTTAAACTTGAAGAACAAAAAATTGGCGAATGGTACTGTTTGGATGCTTCGCACATATGTTTCTTATACTATATAGAAGCAATATATACAATGATTTCAACCGTCTACCTGTTTCATTCATTGTTCTACTTGCCGAAATTTACAAATAATTTCCTTTAAAGAATTAACAATGGGGCTCATTGTTCACTTAAACTTGAAGAACAAAAAATTGGCGAATTGTACTGTTTGAACGCTTTGCATATATGTTTCTTGGACTATATAGAAGCAATATATACAATGATTTCAACAGTCTACCTGTTCCATTCATTGTTCTACTTGTCGAAATTTACAAATAATTTCCGATAACGGATTAACCATTGGGGCTCATTGTTCACTTAAACTTGAAGAACAAAAAATTGGCGAATTGTACTGTTTGGATGCTTTGCATATATGTTTCTTATACTATATAGAAGCAATATATACAAAGATTTCAACCGTCTACCTGTTCCATTCACTGTTCTACATGTCGAAATTTACAAATAATTTCCTTTAAAGGATTAACAATGGGGCTCGTAGTTCACTTAAACTTGAAGAACAAAAAATTGGCGAATTGTACTGTTTGGATGCTTTGCATATATGTTTCTTATACTATATAGAAGCAATATATACAAAGATTTCAACCGTCTACCTGTTCCATTCACTGTTCTACTTGTCGAAAGTTACAAATAATTTCCGGTAAGGGATTAACAATGGGGATCGTAGTTTACTTAAACATGAAGAACAAAAAATTGGCGAATTGTACTGTTTGGATGCTTTGCATAAATGTTTCTTAGACTATATAGAAGCAATATATACAATGATTTCAACAGTCTACCTGTTCCATTCATTGTTCTACTTGTCGAAAGTTACAAATAATTTCCGATAAAGGATTAACCATTGGGGCACATTGTTCACTTAAACTTGAAGAACAAAAAATTGGCGAATTGTACTGTTTGGATGCTTTGCATATATGTTTCTTAGACTATATAGAAGCAATATATACAAAGATTTCAACCGTCTACCTGTTCCATTCATTGTTCTACTTGTCGAAAGTTACAAATAATTTCCGATAAAGGATTAACCATTGGGGCTCATTGTTCACTTAAACTTGAAGAACAAAAAATTGGCGAATGGTACTGTTTGGATGCTTTGCATATATGTTTCTTAGACTATATGGAAGCAATATATACAAAGATTTCAACCGTCTACGTGTTCCAATCATTGTTCTACTTGTAGAAAGTTACAATTAATTTCCGTTAAAGGATTAACAATGGGGCTCGTAGTTCACTTAAACTTGAAGAACAAAAAATTGGCGAATTGTACTGTTTGGATGCTTTGCATACATGTTTCGTAGACTATATAGAAGCAATATATACAATGATTTCAACCGTCTACATGATCCATTCATTGTTCTACTTGACAAAATTTACAAATAATTTCCTTTAAAGGATTAACAATGGGGCTCGTAGTTCACTTAAACTTGAAGAACAAAAAATTGGCGAATTGTACTGTTTGGATGCTTTGCATAGATGTGCTCTTAGACTATTTACAAGCAATATATAGAAAGATTTCACCCGTCTACCTGTACTATTCATTGTTGTACTTGTAGAAAGTTACAAATAATTTCTATTCCATGATTATCAATGGGGCTCGCTGTTCACTTAAACTTGAAGATCAAAAAATTGGCGATTGTTACTGTTTAGATGCTTTGCATATATGTTTCTTAGATTATATAGAAGCAATATATACAATGATTTCAACCGTCTACCAGTTCCATTCATTGTTCTACTTGTCGAAAATTACAAATAATTTCCGATAAAGGATTAACCATTGGGGCTCATTGTTCACTTAAACTTGAAGAACAAAAAATTGGCGAATGGTACTGTTTGGATGCTTTGCGTACATGTTTCTTAGACTATATGGAAGCAATATATACAAAGATTTCAACCGTCTACGTGTTCCAATCATTGTTCTACTTGCCGAAATTTACAAATAATTTCCTTTAAAGGATTAACAATGGGGTTCGTAGTTCACTTAAACTTGAAGAGCAAAAAATTGTCGAATTGTACTGTTTGGATGCTTTGCATATATGTTTCTTAGACTATATAGAAGCAATATATACAAAGATTTCAACCGTCTGCGTGTTCCAATCATTGTTCTACTTGTAGAAAGTTACAATTAATTTCCGTTAAAGGATTAACAATGGGGCTCGTAGTTCACTTAAACTTGAAGAACAAAAAATTGGCGAATTGTACTGTTTGGATGCTTTGCATATATGTTTCGTAGGTTATATAGAAGCAATATATACAATGATTTCAACCGTCTACCTGATCCATTCATTGTTCTACTTGTCGAAATTTACAAATAATTTCCTTTAAAGGATTAACAATGGGACTCGTTGTTCACTTAAACTAGAAGAACAAAAAATTGGCGAATGGTACTGATTGGATGCTTTGCATATATGTTTCTTAGATTATATAGAAGCAATATATACAAAGATTTCAACCGTCTACCTGTTCCATTCATTGTTCTACTTGTCGAAAATTACAAATAATTTCCGATAAAGGATTAACCATTGGGGCTCATTGTTCACTAAAGTTGAAGAGCAAAGAATTGTCGAATTGTACTGTTTGTATGCTTTGCATATATGTTTCTTAGACTATATAGAAGCAATATGTAGAATGATTTCAACCGTCTACCTGTTCCATTCATTGTTCTACTTGTCGAAAGTTAGAAATAAATTCCGTCAAGGGATGAACAATGGGGATCGTAGTTTACTCAAACTTGAAGAACAAAAAATTGGCGTATTGTACTGTTTGGATGCTTTGCATGTATGTTTCTTAGACTATTTAGAAGCAATATATACAATGATTTCAACAGTCTACCTGTTCCATTCATTGTTCTACTTGTCGAAATTTACAAATAATTTCCTTTAAAGGATTAACAATGGGGCTCGTAGTTCACTTAAACTTGAAGAACAAAAAAATGGCGAATGGTACTGTTTGGATGCTTTGCATATATGTTTCTTAGACTATATAGAAGCAATATATACAAAGATTTCAACCATCTACCTGTTCCATTCACTGTTCTACTTGTCGAAAGTTACAAATAATTTCCGATAACGGATTAACAATGGGGATCTTAGTTCACTTAAACTTGAAGATCAAATAATTGGCGAATTGTACTGTTTGGATGCTTTGCATATATGTTTCTTAGACTATTTAGAAGCAATATATACAATGATTTCAACCGTCTACCTATTCCATTCATTGTTCTACTTGCCGAAATTTACAAATAATTTCCTTTAAAGGATTAACAATGGGGCTCGTAGTTCACTTAAACTTGAAGAGCAAAAAATTGTCGAATTGTACTGTTTGGATGCTTTGCATATATGTTTCTTAGACTATATAGAAGCAATATATACAATGATTTCAACCGTCTACCTGTTCCATTCATTGTTCTACTTGTCGAAATTTACAAATAATTTCCGATAAAGGATTAACCATTGGGGCTCATTGTTCACTTAAACTTGAAGAACAAAAAATTGGCGAATTGTACTGTTTGGATGCTTTGCATATATGTTTCTTAGACTATATAGAAGCAATATATACAAAGATTTCAACCGTCTACCTGTTCCATTCATTGTTCTACTTGTCGAAAGTTACAAATAATTTCCTTTAAAGGATTAACAATGGGGCTCGTTGTTCACTTAAACTTGAAGAACAATAAATTGGCGAATTGTACTGTTTGGATGCTTTGCATATATGTTTCTTAGACTATATAGAAGCAATATATACAAAGATTTCAACCGTCTACCTGTTCCATTCATTGTTCTACTTGTCGAAAGTTACAATTAATTTCCGTTAAAGGATTAACAATGGGGCTCGTAGTTCACTTAAACTTGAAGTACAAGAAATTGGCGAATTGTACTGTTTGGATGTTTTGCATATATGTTTCGTAGACTATATAGAAGCAATATATACAAATATTTCAACCGTCTAACTGTTCCATTCATTGTTCTACTTGTCGAAAATTACAAATAATTTCCGATAACGGATTAACCATTGGGGCTCATTGTTCACTTAAACTTGAAGAACAAAAAATTGGCGAATTGTACTGTTTGGATGCTTTGCATATATGTTTCGTAGACTATATAGAAGCAATATATACAAATATTTCAACCGTCTAACTATTCCATTCATTGTTCTACTTGTCGAAAATTACAAATAATTTCCGATAAAGGATTAACCATTGGGGCACATTGTTCACTTAAACTTGAAGAACATAAAATTGGCGAATGGTACTGTTTGGATGCTTTGCATATATGTTTCTTAGACTATATTGAAGCAATATATACAAAGATTTCAACCATCTACCTGTTCCATTCATTGTTCTACTTGTCGAAAGTTACAAATAATTTCCGATAACGGATTAACCATTGGGGCTCATTGTTCACTTAAACTTGAAGAACAAAAAATTGGCGAATGGTACTGTTTGGATGTTTTGCATATATGTTTCTTAGACTATATAGAAGCAACATATAGAAAGAATTCACCCGTCTACCTGTTCTATTCATTGTTCTACTTGTAGAAAGTTACAAATAATTTCCGTTTCATGATTATCAATGGGGCTTGTTGTTCACTTAAACTTGAAGAACAAAAAATTGGCGAATTGTACTGTTTGGATGCTTTGCATATATGTTTCGTAGACTATATAGAAGCAATATATACAAATATTTCAACCGTCTAACTGTTCCATTCATTGTTCTACTTGTCGAAAATTACAAATAATTTCCGATAAAGGATTAACCATTGGGGCACATTGTTCACTTAAACTTGAAGAACATAAAATTGGCGAATGGTACTGTTTGGATGCTTTGCATATATGTTTCTTAGACTATATTGAAGCAATATATACAAAGATTTCAACCATCTACCTGTTCCATTCATTGTTCTACTTGTCGAAAGTTACAAATAATTTCCGATAACGGATTAACCATTGGGGCTCATTGTTCACTTAAACTTGAAGAACAAAAAATTGGCGAATGGTACTGTTTGGATGTTTTGCATATATGTTTCTTAGACTATATAGAAGCAACATATAGAAAGAATTCACCCGTCTACCTGTTCTATTCATTGTTCTACTTGTAGAAAGTTACAAATAATTTCCGTTTCATGATTATCAATGGGGCTTGTTGTTCACTTAAACTTGAAGAACAAAAAATTGGCGAATTGTACTGTTTGGATGCTTTGCATATATGTTTCTTATACTATATAGAAGCAATATATACAATGATTTCAACAGTCTACCTGTTCCATTCATTGTTCTAATTGTAGAAAATTACAATTAATTTCCGTTAAAGGATTAACAATGGGGATCGTAGTTCACTTAAACTTGAAGAACATAAAATTGGCGAATTGTACTGTTTGGATGCTTTGCATATATGTTTCTTAGACTATATAGAAGCAATATATACAAAGATTTCAACAGTCTAACTGTTCTATTCATTGTTCTATTTGTAGAAAGTTACAAATAATTTCCCTTTCATGATTATCAATGGGTATCGTAGATCACTTAAACTTGAAGAACAATAAATTCGCGAATTGTACTGTTTGGATGCTTTGCATATATGTTTCATAGACTATATGGAAGCAATATATACAATGATTTCAACCGTCTACCTGTTCCATTCATTGTTCTACTTGTGGAAAGTTACAAATAATTTCCGATAAAGGATTAACCATTGGGGCTCATTGTTCACTTAAACTTGAAGAACAAAAAATTGGCGAATGGTACTGTTTGAATGCTTTGCACATATGTTTCTCATACTATATAGAAGCAATATATACAAAGATTTCAACCGTCTACCTGTTCCATTCACTGTTCTACTTGTCGAAAGTTACAAATAATTTCCGTTAAGGGATTAACAATGGGGATCGTAGTTTACTTAAACTTGAAGAACAAAAAATTGGCGAATTGTACTGTTTGGATGCTTTGCATAAATGTTTCTTAGACTATATAGAAGCAATATATACAATGATTTCAACAGTCTACCTGTTCCATTCATTGTTCTACTTGTCGAAATTTACAAATAATTTCCTTTAAAGGATTAACAATGGGGCTCGTAGTTCACTTAAACTTGAAGAACAAAAAATTGGCGAATTGTACTGTTTGGATGCTTTGCATAAATGTTTCTTAGACTATATAGAAGCAATATATACAATGATTTCAACAGTCTACCTGTTCCATTCATTGTTCTACTTGTCGAAATTTACAAATAATTTCCTTTAAAGGATTAACAATGGAGCTCGCAGTTCACTTAAACTTGAAGAACAATAAATTGGCGAATTGTACTGTTTGGATGCTTTGCATATATATTTCTTAGACTATATAGAAGCAATATATACAAAGATTTCAACCGTCTACCTGTTCCATTCATTGTTCTACTTGTCGAAAGTTACAATTAATTTCCGTTAAAGGATTAACAATGGGGCTCGTAGTTCACTTAAACTTGAAGTACAAGAAATTGGCGAATTGTACTGTTTGGATGTTTTGCATATATGTTTCGTAGACTATATAGAAGCAATATATACAAATATTTCAACCGTCTAACTGTTCCATTCATTGTTCTACTTGTCGAAAATTACAAATAATTTCCGATAACGGATTAACCATTGGGGCTCATTGTTCACTTAAACTTGAAGAACAAAAAATTGGCGAATTGTACTGTTTGGATGCTTTGCATATATGTTTCTTATACTATATAGAAGCAATATATACAAAGATTTCAACCGTCTACCTGTTCCATTCACTGTTCTACTTGTCGAAAGTTACAAATAATTTCCGTTAAGGGATTAACATTGGGGATCGTAGTTTACTTAAACTTGAAGAACAAAAAATTGGCGAATTGTACTGTTTGGATGCTTTGCATAAATGTTTCTTAGACTATATAGAAGCAATATATACAATGATTTCAACAGTCTACCTGTTCCATTCATTGTTCTACTTGTCGAAATTTACAAATAATTTCCTTTAAAGGATTAACAATGGAGCTCGCAGTTCACTTAAACTTGAAGAACAAAAAATTGGCGAATGGTACTGTTTGGATGCGTTGCATATATGTTTCTTATACTATATAGAAGCAATAGATACAAAGATTTCAACCGTCTACCTGTTCCATTCAATGTTCTACTTGTCGAAAGTTACAAATAATTTCCGATAAAGGATTAACAATGGGGCTCATTGTTCACTTAAACTTGAAGAACAAAAAATTGGCGAATGGTACTGTTTGGATTCCTTGCATATATGTTTCTTAGACTATATGGAAGCAATATATACAAAGATTTCAACCGTCTGCGTGTTCCAATCATTGTTCTACTTGTATAAAGTTACAATTAATTTCCGTTAAAGGATTAACAATGGGGCTCCTAGTTCACTTAAACTTGAAGAACAAAAAATTGGCGAATTGTACTGTTTGGATGCTTTGCATATATGTTTCGTAGGTTATATAGAAGCAATATATGCAATGATTTCAACCGTCTACCTGATCCATTCATTGTTCTACTTGTCGAAATTTACAAATAATTTCCTTTAAAGGATTAACAATGGGGCTCGTTGTTCACTTAAACTAGAAGAACAAAAAATTGGCGAATGGTACTGATTGGATGCTTTGCATATATGTTTCTTAGATTATATAGAAGCAATATATACAAAGATTTCAACCGTCTACCTGTTCCATTCATTGTTCTACTTGTCGAAAATTACAAATAATTTCCGATAAAGGATTAACCATTGGGGCTCATTGTTCACTAAACCTGAAGAACAAAGAATTGTCGAATTGTACTGTTTGTATGCTTTGCATATATGTTTCCTAGACTATATAGAAGCAATATATACAATGATTTCAACCGTCTACCTGTTCCATTCATTGTTCTACTTGTCGAAAGTTAGAAATAATTTCCGTCAAGGGATTAACAATGGGGATCGTAGTTTACTTAAACTTGAAGAACAAAAAATTGGCGTATTGTACTGTTTGGATGCTTTGCATATATGTTTCTTAGACTATTTAGAAGCAATATATACAATGATTTCAACAGTCTACCTGTTCCATTCATTGTTCTACTTGTCGAAATTTACAAATAATTTCCTTTAAAGGATTAACAATGGGGCTCGTAGTTCACTTAAACTTGAAGAACAAAAAAATGGCGAATGTTACTGTTTGGATGCTTTGCATACATGTTTCTTAGACTATATAGAAGCAATATATACAAAGATTTCAACGGTCTACCTGTTCCATTCATTGTTCTACTTGTCGAAAGTTACAAATAATTTCCTTTAAAGGATTAACAATGGGGCTCGTTGTTCACTTAAACTTGAAGAACAATAAATTGGCGAATTGTACTGTTTGGATGCATGCATATATGTTTCTTAGACTATATAGAAGTAATATATACAAAGATTTCAACCGTCTACCTGTTCCATTCATTGTTCTACTTGTCGAAAGTTACAATTAATTTCCGTTAAAGGATTAACAATGGGGCTCGTAGTTCACTTAAACTTGAAGTACAAAAAATTGGCGAATTGTACTGTTTGGATGCTTTGCATATATGTTTCGTAGACTATATAGAAGCAATATATACAAATATTTCAACCGTCTAACTGTTCCATTCATTGTTCTACTTGTCGAAAATTACAAATAATTTCCGATAACGGATTAACCATTGGGGCTCATTGTTCACTTAAACTTGAAGAACAAAAAATTGGCGAATTGTACTGTTTGGATGCTTTGCATATATGTTTCGTAGACTATATAGAAGCAATATATACAAATATTTCAACTGTCTAACTGTTCCATTCATTGTTCTACTTGTCGAAAATTACAAATAATTTCCGATAAAGGATTAACCATTGGGGCACATTGTTCACTTGAACTTGAGGAACAAAAAATTGGCGAATGGTACTGTTTGGATGCTTTGCATATATGTTTCTTAGACTATATAGAAGCAATATATACAAAGATTTCAACCGTCTACCTTTTCCATTCATTGTTCTACTTGTCGAAAGTTACAAATAATTTCCGATAAAGGATTAACCATTGGGGCTCATTGTACACTAAACTTGAAGAACAAAAAATTGTCGAATTGTACTTTTTGGATGCTTTGCATATATGTTTCTTAGACTATATATAAGCAATATATACAATGATTTCAACCGTCTACCTGTTCCATTCATTGTTCTACTTGTCGAAAGTTACAAATAATATCCGATAACGGATTAACCATTGGGGCTCATTGTTCACTTAAACTTGAAGAACAAAAAATTGGCGAATGGTACTGTTTGGATGCTTTGCGTACATGTTTCTTAGACTATTTAGAAGCAATACATAGAAAGATTTCACCCGTCTAACTGTACTATTCATTGTTCTACTTGTAGAAAGTTACAAATAATTTCCATTTCATGATTATCAATGGGGCTCGCTGTTCATTTAAACTTGAAGATCAAAAAATTGGCGATTGTTACTGTTTAGATGCTTTGCATATAGGTTTCTTAGACCATATAGAAGCAATATATACAAAGGTTTCAACCGTCTACCTTTTCTATTCATTGTTCTTCTTGTCGAAAGTTAGAAATAATTTCCGTTTCATGATTATCAATGGGCCTCGTTGTTCACTTAAACTTGAAGAACAAAAAATTGGCGAATTGTACTGTTTGGATGCTTTGCATATATGTTTCTTAGACTATATAGAAGCAATATATACAAAGATTTCAACCGTCTACCTGTTCCATTCATTGTTCTACTTGTCGAAAGTTACAAATAATTTCGGATAAAGGATTAACAATGGGGCTCATTGTTCATTTAAACTTGAAGATCAATAAATTGGCGAATTGTACTGTTTGGATGCTTTGCATATATTTTTCTTAGACTATATAGAAGCAATATATACAAAGATTTCAACCGTCTACCTGTTCCATTCATTGTTCTACTTGTCGAAAGTTACAAATAATTTCCGATAAAGGATTAACCATGGGGCTCATTGTTCACTTAAACTTGAAGATCAATAAATTGGCGAATTGTACTGTTTGGATGCTTTGCATATATGTTTCTTAGACTATACAGAAGCAATATATACAAAGATTTCAACCGTCTACCAGTTCCATTCATTGTTCTACTTGTCGAAAATTACAATTAATTTCCGATAAAGGATTAACCATTGGGACTCATTGTTCACTTAAACTTGAAGAACAAAAAATTGGCGACTGGTACTGTTTGGATGCTTTGCGTACATGTTTCTTAGACTATATGGAAGCAATATATACAAAGATTTCAACCGTCTACGTGTTCCAATCATGGTTCTACTTGTCGAAAATTACAAATAATTTCCTTTAAAGGATTAACAATGGGGCTCATTGTACACTAAACTTGAAGAACAAAAAATTGTCGAATTGTACTTTTTGGATGCTTTGCATATATGTTTCTTAGACTATATAGAAGCAATATATACAATGATTTCAACCGTCTACCTGTTCCATTCATTGTTCTACTTGTCGAAAGTTACAAATAATTTCCGATAACGGATTAACCATTGGGGCTCATTGTTCACTTAAACTTGAAGAACATAAAATTGGCGAATGGTACTGTTTGGATGCTTTGCGTTCATGGTTCTTAGACTATTTAGAAGCAATATATAGAAAGATTTCACTCGTCTAACTGTACTATTCATTGTTCTACTTGTAGAAAGTTACAAATAATTTCCATTTCATGATTATCAATGGGGCTCGCTGTTCACTTAAACTTGAAGATCAAAAAATTGGCGATTGTTACTGTTTAGATGCTTTGCATATATGTTTCTTAGATTATATAGAAGCAATATGTACAAAGATTTCAACCGTCTACCTGTTCCATTCATTGTTCTACTTGTCGAAAATTACAAATAATTTCCGATAAAGGATTAACCATTGGGGCTCATTGTTCACTTAAACTTGAAGAATAAAAAATTGGCGAATGGTACTGTTTGGATGCTTTGCGTACATGTTTCTTAGACTATATGGAAGCAATATATACAAAGATTTCAACCGTCTACGTGTTCCAATCATTGTTCTACTTGTCGAAATTTACAAATAATTTCCTTTAAAGGATTAACAATGGGGCTCGTTGTTCACTTAAACTTGAAGAAGAATAAATTGGCGAATTGTACTGTTTGGATGCTTTGCATATATGTATCTTAGACTATATAGAAGCAATATATACAAAGATTTCAACCGTCTACCTGTTCCATTCATTGTTCTACTTGTCGAAAATTACAAATAATTTCCGATAAAGGATTAACCATTGGGACTCATTGTTCACTTAAACTTGAAGAACAAAAAATTGTCGAATTGTACTATTTGGATGCTTTGCATATATGTTTCTTAGACTATATAGAAGCAACATATAATAAGATTTCAACCGTCTACCAGTTCCATTCATTGTTCTACTTGTCGAAAGTTAAAAATAATTTCCTTTAAAGGATTAACAATGGGGCTCATTGTTCACTTAAACTTGAAGAACAAAAAATTGGCGAATGGTACTGTTTGGATGCTTTTCATACATGTTTCTTAGACTATATAGAAGCAATATATACATTGCTTTCAACCGTCTACCTGATCCACTCATTGTTCTACTTGTCGCAAGTTACAAATAATTTCCGTTAAAGTATTAACAATGGGGCTCGTAGTTCACTTAAACTTGAAGAAGAATAAATAATTGGCGAATTGTACTGTTTGGATGCTTTGCATATATGTTTCTTAGATTATATAGAAGCAATATATACAAAGATTTCAACCGTCTACCTGTTCCATTCATTGTTCTACTTGTCGAAAGTTACAAATAATTTCCGATAATGGATTAACCATGGGGCTCATTGTTCACTTAAACTTGAAGATCAATAAATTGGCGAATTGTACTGTTTGGATGCTTTGCATATATGTTTCTTAGACTATACAGAAGCAATATATACAAAGATTTCAACCGTCTACCAGTTCCATTCATTGTTCTACTTGTCGAAAATTACAAATAATTTCCGATAAAGGATTAACCATTGGGACTCATTGTTCACTTAAACTTGAAGAACAAAAAATTGGCGACTGGTACTGTTTGGATGCTTTGCGTACATGTTTCTTAGACTATATGGAAGCAATATATACAAAGATTTCAACCGTCTACGTGTTCCAATCATTGTTCTACTTGTCGAAATTTACAAATAATTTCCTTTAAAGGATTAACAATGGGGCTCGTTGTTCACTTAAACTTGAAGAACAATAAATTGGCGAATTGTACTGTTTGGATGCTTTGCATATATGTTTCTTAGACTATATAGAAGCAATATATACAAAGATTTCAACCGTCTACCTGTTCCATTCATTGTTCTACTTGTCGAAAGTTACAAATAATTTCCGATAAAGGATTAACAATGGGGCTCATTGTTCACTTAAACTTGAAGATAAAAAAACTGGCGAATGTTACTGTTTAGATGCTTTGCATATAGGTTTCTTAGTCTATATAGAAGCAACATATACAAAGATTTCAACCGTCTACCTGTTCTATTCATTGTTCTTCTTGTCGAAAGTTAGAAATAATTTCCGTTTCATGATTATCAATGGGCCTTGTTGTTCACTTAAACTTTAAGAACAAAAAATTGGCGACTGGAACTGTTTGGATGCTTTGCATATATGTTTCTTAGACTATATAGAAGCAATATATAAAAAGATTTCAACCGTCTACCAGTTCCATTCATTGTTCTACTTGTCGAAAGTTACAAATAATTTCCGATAAAGGATTAACAATGGGGCTCATTGTTCACTTAAACCTGAAGAACAAAAAATTGGCGAATGGTACTGTTTGGATGCTTTGCATATATGTTTCTTAGACTATATAGAAGCAATATATACATTGATTTCAACCGTCTACCTGTTCCATTCATTGTTCTACTTGTCGAAAGTTACAAATAATTTCCGATAACGGATTAACCATTGGGGCTCATTGTTCACTTAAACTTGAAGAACATAAAATTGGCGAATGGTACTGTTTGGATGCTTTGCGTTCATGGTTCTTAGACTATTTAGAAGCAATATATAGAAAGATTTCACTCGTCTAACTGTACTATTCATTGTTCTACTTGTAGAAATTTACAAATAATTTCCATTTCATGATTATCAATGGGGCTCGCTGTTCACTTAAACTTGAAGATCAAAAAATTGGCGATTGTTACTGTTTAGATGCTTTGCATATATGTTTCTTAGATTATATAGAAGCAATATGTACAAAGATTTCAACCGTCTACCTGTTCCATTCATTGTTCTACTTGTCGAAAATTACAAATAATTTCCGATAAAGGATTAACCATTGGGGCTCATTGTTCACTTAAACTTGAAGAATAAAAAATTGGCGAATGGTACTGTTTGGATGCTTTGCGTACATGTTTCTTAGACTATATGGAAGCAATATATACAAAGATTTCAACCGTCTACGTGTTCCAATCATTGTTCTACTTGTCGAAATTTACAAATAATTTCCTTTAAAGGATTAACAATGGGGCTCGTTGTTCACTTAAACTTGAAGAAGAATAAATTGGCGAATTGTACTGTTTGGATGCTTTGCATATATGTATCTTAGACTATATAGAAGCAATATATACAAAGATTTCAACCGTCTACCTGTTCCATTCATTGTTCTACTTGTCGAAAATTACAAATAATTTCCGATAACGGATTAACCATTGGGGCTCATTGTTCACTTAAACTTGAAGAACAAAAAATTGGCGAATGGTACTGTTTGGATGTTTTGCATATATGTTTCTTAGACTATATAGAAGCAACATATAGAAAGAATTCACCCGTCTACCTGTTCTATTCATTGTTCTACTTGTAGAAAGTTACAAATAATTTCCGTTTCATGATTATCAATGGGTATCGTAGATCACTTAAACTTGAAGAACAATAAATTCGCGAATTGTACTGTTTGGATGCTTTGCATATATGTTTCATAGACTATATGGAAGCAATATATACAATGATTTCAACCGTCTACCTGTTCCATTCATTGTTCTACTTGTGGAAAGTTACAAATAATTTCCGATAAAGGATTAACCATTGGGGCTCATTGTTCACTTAAACTTGAAGAACAAAAAATTGGCGAATGGTACTGTTTGAATGCTTTGCACATATGTTTCTCATACTATATAGAAGCAATATATACAAAGATTTCAACCGTCTACCTGTTCCATTCACTGTTCTACTTGTCGAAAGTTACAAATAATTTCCGTTAAGGGATTAACAATGGGGATCGTAGTTTACTTAAACTTGAAGAACAAAAAATTGGCGAATTGTACTGTTTGGATGCTTTGCATAAATGTTTCTTAGACTATATAGAAGCAATATATACAATGATTTCAACAGTCTACCTGTTCCATTCATTGTTCTACTTGTCGAAATTTACAAATAATTTCCTTTAAAGGATTAACAATGGGGCTCGTAGTTCACTTAAACTTGAAGAACAAAAAATTGGCGAATGGTACTGTTTGGATGCTTTGCATATATGTTTCTTATACTATATAGAAGCAATATATACAAAGATTTCAACCGTCTACCTGTTCCATTCATTGTTCTACTTGTCGAAAGTTACAAATAATTTCCGATAACGGATTAACCATTGGGGCTCATTGTTCACTTAAACTTGAAGAACAAAAAATTGGCGAATTATACTGTTTGGATGCTTTGCATATATGTTTCTTATACTATATAGAAGCAATATATACAAAGATTTCAACCGTCTACCTGTTCCATTCACTGTTCTACTTGTCGAAAGTTACAAATAATTTCCGGTAAGGGATTAACAATGGGGATCGTAGTTTACTTAAACATGAAGAACAAAAAATTGGCGAATTGTACTGTTTGGATGCTTTGCATAAATGTTTTTTAGACTATATAGAAGCAATATATACAATGATTTCAACAGTCTACCTGTTCCATTCATTGTTCTACTTGTCGAAAGTTACAAATAATTTCCGATAAAGGATTAACCATTGGGGCACATTGTTCACTTAAACTTGAAGAACAAAAAATTGGCGAATTGTACTGTTTGGATGCTTTGCATATATGTTTCTTAGACTATATAGAAGCAATATATACAAAGATTTCAACCGTCTACCTGTTCCATTCATTGTTCTACTTGTCGAAAGTTACAAATAATTTCCGATAAAGGATTAACCATTGGGGCTCATTGTTCACTTAAACTTGAAGAACAAAAAATTGGCGAATGGTACTGTTTGGATGCTTTGCATATATGTTTCTTATACTATATTGAAGCAATATATACAAAGATTTCAACCGTCTACCTGTTCCATTCACTGTTCTACTTGTCGAAAGTTACAAATAATTTCCGTTAAGGGATTAACATTGGGGATCGTAGTTTACTTAAACTTGAAGAACAAAAAATTGGCGAATTGTACTGTTTGGATGCTTTGCATAAATGTTTCTTAGACTATATAGAAGCAATATATACAATGATTTCAACAGTCTACCTGTTCCATTCATTGTTCTACTTGTCGAAATTTACAAATAATTTCCTTTAAAGGATTAACAATGGAGCTCGCAGTTCACTTAAACTTGAAGAACAATAAATTGGCGAATTGTACTGTTTGGATGCTTTGCATATATATTTCTTAGACTATATAGAAGCAATATATACAAAGATTTCAACCGTCTACCTGTTCCATTCATTGTTCTACTTGTCGAAAGTTACAATTAATTTCCGTTAAAGGATTAACAATGGGGCTCGTAGTTCACTTAAACTTGAAGAACAAAAAATTGGCGAATGGTACTGTTTGGATGCTTTGCATATATGTTTCTTATACTATATAGAAGCAATATATACAAAGATTTCAACCGTCTACCTGTTCCATTCATTGTTCTACTTGTCGAAAGTTACAAATAATTTCCGATAACGGATTAACCATTGGGGCTCATTGTTCACTTAAACTTGAAGAACAAAAAATTGGCGAATTATACTGTTTGGATGCTTTGCATATATGTTTCTTATACTATATAGAAGCAATATATACAAAGATTTCAACCGTCTACCTGTTCCATTCACTGTTCTACTTGTCGAAAGTTACAAATAATTTCCGGTAAGGGATTAACAATGGGGATCGTAGTTTACTTAAACATGAAGAACAAAAAATTGGCGAATTGTACTGTTTGGATGCTTTGCATAAATGTTTTTTAGACTATATAGAAGCAATATATACAATGATTTCAACAGTCTACCTGTTCCATTCATTGTTCTACTTGTCGAAAGTTACAAATAATTTCCGATAAAGGATTAACCATTGGGGCACATTGTTCACTTAAACTTGAAGAACAAAAAATTGGCGAATTGTACTGTTTGGATGCTTTGCATATATGTTTCTTAGACTATATAGAAGCAATATATACAAAGATTTCAACCGTCTACCTGTTCCATTCATTGTTCTACTTGTCGAAAGTTACAAATAATTTCCGATAAAGGATTAACCATTGGGGCTCATTGTTCACTTAAACTTGAAGAACAAAAAATTGGCGAATGGTACTGTTTGGATGCTTTGCATATATGTTTCTTATACTATATTGAAGCAATATATACAAAGATTTCAACCGTCTACCTGTTCCATTCACTGTTCTACTTGTCGAAAGTTACAAATAATTTCCGTTAAGGGATTAACATTGGGGATCGTAGTTTACTTAAACTTGAAGAACAAAAAATTGGCGAATTGTACTGTTTGGATGCTTTGCATAAATGTTTCTTAGACTATATAGAAGCAATATATACAATGATTTCAACAGTCTACCTGTTCCATTCATTGTTCTACTTGTCGAAATTTACAAATAATTTCCTTTAAAGGATTAACAATGGAGCTCGCAGTTCACTTAAACTTGAAGAACAATAAATTGGCGAATTGTACTGTTTGGATGCTTTGCATATATATTTCTTAGACTATATAGAAGCAATATATACAAAGATTTCAACCGTCTACCTGTTCCATTCATTGTTCTACTTGTCGAAAGTTACAATTAATTTCCGTTAAAGGTTTAACAATGGGGCTCGTAGTTCACTTAAACTTGAAGTACAAGAAATTGGCGAATTGTACTGTTTGGATGTTTTGCATATATGTTTCGTAGACTATATAGAAGCAATATATACAAATATTTCAACCGTCTAACTGTTCCATTCATTGTTCTACTTGTCGAAAATTACAAATAATTTCCGATAAAGGATTAACCATTGGGGCTCATTGTTCACTTAAACTTGAAGAACAAAAAATTAGCGAATGGTACTGTTTGGATGCTTTGCGTATATGTTTCTTAGACTATATGGAAGCAATATATACAAAGATTTCAACCGTCTACATGTTCCATTCATTGTTCTACTTGTCGAAAATTACAAATAATTTCCGATAAAGGATTAACAATGGGGCTCATTGTTCACTCAAACTTGAAGATCAAAAAATTAGCGAATGGTACTGTTTGGATGCTTTGCGTATATGTTTCTTAGACTATATGGAAGCAATATATACAAAGATTTCAACCGTCTACCACTTCTATTTATTGTTCTACTTGTAGAAAGTTACAAATAATTTCCGTTTCATGATTATCAATGGGGCTCGTTGTTCACTTAAACTTGAAGAACAAGAAATTGGCGAATGGTACTGTTTGGATGCTTTGCATATATGTTTCTTAGATTACATAGAAGCAATATATACAAAGATTTCAACCGTCTACCTGTTCCATTCATTGTTCTACTTGTCGAAAATTACAAATAATTTCCGATAAAGGATTAACCATTGGGGCTCATTGTTCACTTAAACTTGAAGAACAAAAAATTAGCGAATGGTACTGTTTGGATGCTTTGCATATATGTTTCTTAGACTATATGGAAGCAATATATACAATGATTTCAACCGTCTACTTGTTCCATTCATTGTTCTACTTGTCGAAATTTACAAATAATTTCCTTTAAAGGATTAACAATGGGGCTCGTAGTTGACTTAAACTTGAAGAACAAAAAATTGGCGAATTGTACTGTTTGGATGCTTTGCATATATGTTTCTTAGAATATTTAGAAGCAATATATAGAAAGATTTCACCCGTCTACCTGTACTATTCATTGTTCTACTTGTAGAAAGTTACAAATAATTTCCATTTCATGATTATCAATGGGGCTCGCTGTTCACTTAAACTTGAAGATCAAAAAATTGGCGATTGTTACTGTTTAGATGCTTTGCATATATGTTTCTTAGACTATATAGAAGCAATATATACAATGATTTCAACCGTCTACCTGTTCCATTCATCGTTCTACTTGTCGAAAGTTACAAATAATTTCCGTTAAGGGATTCACAATGGGGATCGTAGTTTACTTAAACTTGAAGAACAAAAAATTGGCGAATTGTACTGTTTGGATGCTTTGCATATATGTTTCTTAGACTATATAGAAGCAATATATACAAAGATTTCAACCGTCTACGTGTTCCAATCATTGTTCTACTTGCCGAAATTTACAAATAATTTCCTTTAAAGGATTAACAATTGGGCTCGTTGTTCACTTAAACTTGATGAACAAAATATTGGCGAATTGTACTGTTTGGATGCTTTGCATATATGTTTCTTGGACTATATGGAAGCAATATATACAATGATTTCAACCGTCTACTTGTTCCATTCATTGTTCTACTTGTCGAAATTTACAAATAATTTCCTTTAAAGGATTAACAATGGGGCTCGTAGTTCACTTAAACTTGAAGAACAAAAAATTGGCGAATGGTACTGTTTGGATGCTTTGCATATATGTTTCTTAGATTATATAGAAGCAATATATACAAAGATTTCAACGGCCTACCTGTTCCATTCATTGTTCTACTTGTCGAAAGTTACAAATAATTTCCGTTTCATGATTATCAATGGGGCTCGTTGTTCACTTAAACTTGAAGAACAAAAAATTGGCGAATGGTACTGTTTGGATGCTTTGCATATATGTTTCTTAGATTATATAGAAGCAATATATACAAAGATTTCAACCGTCTACCTGTTCCATCCATTGTTCTATTTGTCGCAAGTTACAAATAATTTCCGTTAAAGTATTAACAATGGGGCTCGTAGTTCACTTAAACTTGAAGAACAAAAAATTGGCGAATGGTACTGTTTGGATGCTTTGCATATATGTTTCTTAGATTATATAGAAGCAATATATACAAAGATTTCAACGGCCTACCTGTTCCATTCATTGTTCTACTTGTCGAAAGTTACAAATAATTTCCGTTTCATGATTATCAATGGGGCTCGTTGTTCACTTAAACTTGAAGAACAAAAAATTGGCGAATGGTACTGTTTGGATGCTTTGCATATATGTTTCTTAGATTATATAGAAGCAATATATACAAAGATTTCAACCGTCTACCTGTTCTATTCATTGTTCTACTTGTCGAAAGTTTGAAATAATTTCCGTTTCATGATTATCAATGGGCCTCGTTGTTCACTTAAACTTGAGGAACAAAAAATTGGCGACTGGAACTGTTTGGATGCTTTGCATATATGTGTCTTAGACTATATAGAAGCAACATATACAAAGATTTCAACCGTCTACCTGTTCTACTCATTGTTCTTGTTGTCTAAAGTTACAAATAATTTCCGGTTCATGATTATCAATGGGCCTCGTTGTTCACTTAAACTTGAAGAACAAAAAATTGGCGACTGGTACTGTTTGGATGCTTTGCATATATGTTTCTTAGACTATATAGAAGCAATATATAAAAAGATTTCCACCGTCTGCCAGTTCCATTCATTGTTCTACTTGTCGAAAGTTACAAATAATTTCCGATAAAGGATTAACAATGGGGCTCATTGTTCACTTAAACTTGAAGATCAAAAAATTGGCGATTGTTACTGTTTAGATGCTTTGCATATATGTTTCTTAGATTATATAGAAGCAATATATACAAAGATTTCAACCGTCTACCTGTTCCATTCATTGTTCTACTTGTCGAAAGTTACAAATAATTTCCGATAAAGGATTAACAATGGGGCTCGTAGTTGACTTAAACTTGAAGAACAAAAAATTGGAGAATTGTACTGTTTGGATGCTTTGCATATATGTTTCTTAGACTATTTAGAAGCAATATATAGAAAGATTTCACCCGTCTACCTGTACTATTCATTGTTCTACTTGTAGAAAGTTACAAATAATTTCCATTTCATGATTATCAATGGGGCTCATTGTTCACTTAAACTTGAAGATCAAAAAATTGGCGACTGGTACTGTTTGGATGCTTTGGATATATGTTTCTTAGACTATATAGAAGCAATATATAAAAAGATTTCCACCGTCTACCAGTTCCATTCATTGTTCTACTTGTCGAAAGTTACAAATAATTTCCGATAAAGGATTAACAATGGGGCTCATTGTTCACTTAAACTTGAAGATCAAAAAATTGGCGACTGGAACTGTTTGGATGCTTTGCATATATGTTTCTTAGACTATATAGATGCAATATATAAAAAGATTTCAACCGTCTACCAGTTCCATTCATTGTTCTACTTGTCGAAAGTTACAAATAATTTCCGATAAAGGATTAACAATGGGGCTCATTGTTCACTTAAACTTGAAGAACAAAGAATTGGCGACTGGTACTGTTTGGATGCTTTGCATATATGTTTCTTAGACTATATAGAAGCAATATATAAAAAGATTTCCACCGTCTGCCAGTTCCATTCATTGTTCTACTTGTCGAAAGTTACAAATAATTTCCGATAAAGGATTAACAATGGGGCTCATTGTTCACTTAAACTTGAAGATCAAAAAATTGGCGATTGTTACTGTTTAGATGCTTTGCATATATGTTTCTTAGATTATATAGAAGCAATATATACAAAGATTTCAACCGTCTACCTGTTCCATTCATTGTTCTACTTGTCGAAAGTTACAAATAATTTCCGATAAAGGATTAACAATGGGGCTCGTAGTTGACTTAAACTTGAAGAACAAAAAATTGGAGAATTGTACTGTTTGGATGCTTTGCATATATGTTTCTTAGACTATTTAGAAGCAATATATAGAAAGATTTCACCCGCCTACCTGTACTATTCATTGTTCTACTTGTAGAAAGTTACAAATAATTTCCATTTCATGATTATCAATGGGGCTCATTGTTCACTTAAACTTGAAGATCAAAAAATTGGCGACTGGTACTGTTTGGATGCTTTGGATATATGTTTCTTAGACTATATAGAAGCAATATATAAAAAGATTTCCACCGTCTACCAGTTCCATTCATTGTTCTACTTGTCGAAAGTTACAAATAATTTCCGATAAAGGATTAACAATGGGGCTCATTGTTCACTTAAACTTGAAGATCAAAAAATTGGCGACTGGAACTGTTTGGATGCTTTGCATATATGTTTCTTAGACTATATAGATGCAATATATAAAAAGATTTCAACCGTCTACCAGTTCCATTCATTGTTCTACTTGTCGAAAGTTACAAATAATTTCCGATAAAGGATTAACAATGGGGCTCATTGTTCACTTAAACTTGAAGAACAAAGAATTGGCGAATGGTACTGTTTGGATGCTTTGCATATATGTTTCTTAAATTATATAGAAGCAATATATACATTGATTTCAACCGTCTACCTGTTCCATTCATTGTTCTACTTGTCGGAAGTTACAAATAATTTCCGTTAAAGTATTAACAATGGGGCTCGTAGTTCACTTAAACATGAAGATGAAATAATTGGCGAATTGTTCTGTTTGGATGCTTTGCATATATGTTTCTTAGATTATATAGAAGCAATATATACAAAGATTTCAACCGTCTACCTGTTCCATTCATTGTTCTACTTGTCGAAAATTACAAATAATTTCCGATAAAGGATTAACCATTGGGGCTCATTGTTCTCTTAAACTTGAAGAACAAAATATTGGCGAATTGTACTGTTTGTATGCTTTGCATATATGTTTCGTAGACTATATAAAAGCAATATATACAATGATTTCAACCGTCTACATGATCCATTCATTGTTCTACTTGTCGAAATTTACAAATAATTTCCTTTAAAGGATTAACAATGGGGCTCGTAGTTCACTTAAACTTGAAGAACAAAAAATTGGCGAATTGTACTGTTTGGATGCTTTGCATATATGTTTCTTAGACTATTTAGAAGCAATATATAGAAAGATTTCTCCCGTCTACCTGTACTATTCATTGTTCTACTTGTAGAAAGTTACAAATAATTTCCATTTCATGATTATCAATGGGGCTCGCTGTTCACTTAAACTTGAAGATCAAAAAATTGGCGATTGTTACTGTTTAGATGCTTTGCATATATGTTTCTTAGATTATATAGAAGCAATATATACAAAGATTTCAGCCGTCTACCTGTTCCATTCATTGTTCTACTTGTCGGAAATTACAAATAATTTCCGATAAAGTATTAACCATTGGGGCTCATTGTTCACTTAAACTTGAAGAACAAAAAATTAGCGAATGGTACTGTTTGGATGCTTTGCGTATATGTATCTTAGACTATATGGAAACAATATATAAAAAGATTTCAACCGTCTACCAGTTCCATTCATTGTTCTACTTGTCGAAAGTTACAAATAATTTCCTTTAAAGGATTAACAATGGGGCTCGTAGTTCACTTAAACTTGAAGAGCAAAAAATTGGCGAATTGTACTGTTTCGACGCTTTGCATATATGTTTCTTGGAATATATAGAAGCAATATATACAATAATTTCAACCGTCTACCTGTTCCATTCATTGTTCTACTTGTCGAAATTTACAAATAATTTCCGATAAAGGATTAACAGTGGGGCTCATTGTTCACTTAAACTTGAAGAACAAAAAATTGGCGAATGGTACTGTTTGGATGCTTTACATATATGTTTCTTAGACTATATGGAAGCAATATATACAAAGATTTCAACCGTCTACGTGTTCCAATCATTGTTCTACTTGTCGAAATTTACAAATAATTTCCTTTAAAGGATTAACAATGGGGCTCGTTGATCACTTAAACTTGAAGAACAATAAATTGGCGAATTGTACTGTTTGGATGATTTGCATATATGTTTCTTAGACTATATAGAAGCAATATATACAAAGAATTCAACCGTATACCTGTTCCATTCATTGTTCTACTTGTCGAAAGTTACAAATAATTTCCGACAAAGGATTAACAATGGGGCTCGTAGTTCACGTAAACTTGAAGAACAAAAAATTGGCGAATTGTACTGTTTGGATGCTTTGCATATATGTTTCTTAGACTATTTAGAAGCAATATATAGAAAGATTTCACCCGTCTACCTGTACTATTCATTGTTATACTTGTAGAAAGTTACAAATAATTTCCATTTCATGATTATCAATGGGGCTCGCTGTTCACTTAAACTTGAAGATCAAAAAATTGGCGATTGTTACTGTTTAGATGCTTTGCATATATGTTTCTTAGACTATATAGAAGCAATATATACAAAGATTTCAACCGTCTACCTGTTCCATTCATTGTTCTACTTGTCGAAAATTACAAATAATTTCCGATAAAGGATTAACCATTGGGGCTCATTGTTCACTTAAACTTGAAGAACAAAAAATTAGCGAATGGTACTGTTTGGATGCTTTGCGTATATGTTTCTTAGACTATATGGAAGCAATATATACAAAGATTTCAACCGTCTACATGTTCCATTCATTGTTCTACTTGTCGAAAATTACAAATAATTTCCGATAAAGGATTAACAATGGGGCTCATTGTTCACTCAAACTTGAAGATAAAAAAACTGGCGAATGTTACTGTTTAGATGCTTTGCATATAGGTTTCTTAGTCTATATAGAAGCAACATATACAAAGATTTCAACCGTCTACCTGTTCTATTCATTGTTCTTCTTGTCGAAAGTTAGAAATAATTTCCGTTTCATGATTATCAATGGGCCTTGTTGTTCACTTAAACTTGAAGAACAAAAAATTGGCGACTGGAACTGTTTGGATGCTTTGCATATATGTTTCTTAGACTATATAGAAGCAATATATAAAAAGATTTCAACCGTCTACCAGTTCCATTCATTGTTCTACTTGTCGAAAGTTACAAATAATTTCCGATAAAGGATTAACAATGGGGCTCATTGTTCACTTAAACCTGAAGAACAAAAAATTGGCGAATGGTACTGTTTGGATGCTTTGCGTATATGTTTCTTAGACTATATGGAAGCAATATATACAAAGATTTCAACCGTCTACATGTTCCATTCATTGTTCTACTTGTCGAAAATTACAAATAATTTCCGATAAAGGATTAACAATGGGGCTCATTGTTCACTCAAACTTGAAGATAAAAAAACTGGCGAATGTTACTGTTTAGATGCTTTGCATATAGGTTTCTTAGTCTATATAGAAGCAACATATACAAAGATTTCAACCGTCTACCTGTTCTATTCATTGTTCTTCTTGTCGAAAGTTAGAAATAATTTCCGTTTCATGATTATCAATGGGCCTTGTTGTTCACTTAAACTTGAAGAACAAAAAATTGGCGAATGGTACTGTTTGGATGCTTTACATATATGTTTCTTAGACTATATGGAAGCAATATATACAAAGATTTCAACCGTCTACGTGTTCCAATCATTGTTCTACTTGTCGAAATTTACAAATAATTTCCTTTAAAGGATTAACAATGGGGCTCGTTGATCACTTAAACTTGAAGAACAATAAATTGGCGAATTGTACTGTTTGGATGATTTGCATATATGTTTCTTAGACTATATAGAAGCAATATATACAAAGAATTCAACCGTATACCTGTTCCATTCATTGTTCTACTTGTCGAAAGTTACAAATAATTTCCGACAAAGGATTAACAATGGGGCTCGTAGTTCACGTAAACTTGAAGAACAAAAAATTGGCGAATTGTACTGTTTGGATGCTTTGCATATATGTTTCTTAGACTATTTAGAAGCAATATATAGAAAGATTTCACCCGTCTACCTGTACTATTCATTGTTATACTTGTAGAAAGTTACAAATAATTTCCATTTCATGATTATCAATGGGGCTCGCTGTTCACTTAAACTTGAAGATCAAAAAATTGGCGATTGTTACTGTTTAGATGCTTTGCATATATGTTTCTTAGACTATATAGAAGCAATATATACAAAGATTTCAACCGTCTACCTGTTCCATTCATTGTTCTACTTGTCGAAAATTACAAATAATTTCCGATAAAGGATTAACCATTGGGGCTCATTGTTCACTTAAACTTGAAGAACAAAAAATTAGCGAATGGTACTGTTTGGATGCTTTGCGTATATGTTTCTTAGACTATATGGAAGCAATATATACAAAGATTTCAACCGTCTACATGTTCCATTCATTGTTCTACTTGTCGAAAATTACAAATAATTTCCGATAAAGGATTAACAATGGGGCTCATTGTTCACTCAAACTTGAAGATAAAAAAACTGGCGAATGTTACTGTTTAGATGCTTTGCATATAGGTTTCTTAGTCTATATAGAAGCAACATATACAAAGATTTCAACCGTCTACCTGTTCTATTCATTGTTCTTCTTGTCGAAAGTTAGAAATAATTTCCGTTTCATGATTATCAATGGGCCTTGTTGTTCACTTAAACTTGAAGAACAAAAAATTGGCGACTGGAACTGTTTGGATGCTTTGCATATATGTTTCTTAGACTATATAGAAGCAATATATAAAAAGATTTCAACCGTCTACCAGTTCCATTCATTGTTCTACTTGTCGAAAGTTACAAATAATTTCCGATAAAGGATTAACAATGGGGCTCATTGTTCACTTAAACCTGAAGAACAAAAAATTGGCGAATGGTACTGTTTGGATGCTTTGCATATATGTTTCTTAGACTATATAGAAGCAATATATACATTGATTTCAACCGTCTACCTGTTCCATTCATTGTTCTACTTGTCGGAAGTTACAAATAATTTCCGTTAAGGGATTAACAATGGGGATCATAGTTTACTTAAACTTGAAGAACAAAAAATTGGCGAATTGTACTGTTTGGATGCTTTGCATATATGTTTCTCAGATTATATAGAAGCAATATATACAAAGATTTCAACCGTCTACCTGTTCCATTCATTGTTCTACTTGTCGAAAATTACAAATAATTTCCGATAAAGGATTAACCATTGGGGCTCATTGTACACTAAACTTGAAGAACAAAAAATTGTCGAATTGTACTTTTTGGATGCTTTGCATATATGTTTCTTAGACTATATAGAAGCAATATATACAATGATTTCAACCGTCTACCTGTTCCATTCATTGTTCTACTTGTCGAAAGTTACAAACAATTTCCGATAACGGATTAACCATTGGGGCTCATTGTTCACTTAAACTTGAAGAACAAAAAATTGGCGAATGGTACTGTTTGGATGCTTTGCGTACATGTTTCTTAGACTATTTAGAAGCAATATATAGAAAGACTTCACCCGTCTAACTGTACTATTAATTGTTCTACTTGTAGAAAGTTACAAATAATTTCCATTTCATGATTATCAATGAGGCTCGCTGTTCACTTAAACTTGAAGAGCAAAAAATTGGCGATTGTTACTGTTTAGATGCTTTGCATATATGTTTCTTAGATTATATAGAAGCAATATGTACAAAGATTTCAACCGTCTACCTGTTCCATTCATTGTTCTACTTGTAGAAAGTTACAAATAATTTCCATTTCATGATTATCAATGGGGCTCGCTGTTCACTTAAACTTGAAGATCAAAAAATTGGCGATTGTTACTGTTTAGATGCTTTGCATATATGTTTCTTAGATTATATAGAAGCAATATATACAAAGATTTCAACCGTCTACCTGTTCCATTCATTGTTCTACTTGTCGAAATTTACAAATAATTTCCTTTAAAGGATTAACAATGTGGCTCGTTGTTCACTTAAACTTGAAGAACAATAAATTGGCAAATTGTACTGATTTGATGCTTTGCATATATGTTTCTTAGACTATTTAGAAGCAGTATATAGAAAGATTTCAACCGTCTACCTGTTCTATTCATTGTTCTTCTTGTCGGAAGTTACAAGTAATTTCCGTTTCATGATTATCAATGGGCCTCGTTGTTCACTTAAACTTGAAGATCTATAAATTGGCGAATTGTACTGTTTGGATGCTTTGCATATATGTTTCTTAGACTATATAGAAGCAATATATACAAAGATTTCAACCGTCTACCTGTTCCATTCATTGTTCTACTTGTGGAAATTTACAAATAATTTCCTTTAAAGGATTAACAATGGGGCTCGTAGTTCACTTAAACTTCAAGAACAAAAAAATGGCGAATTGTGCTGTTTGGATGCTTTGCATATGTGTTTCTTAGACTATTTAGAAGCAATATATAGAAAGATTTTACCCGTCTACCTGTACTATTCATTGTTCTACTTGTAGAAAGTTACAAATAATTTCCATTTCATGATTATCAATGGGGCTCGCTGTTCACTTAAACTTGAAGATCAAAAAATTGGCGATTGTTACTGTTTAGATGCTTTGCATATATGTTTCTTAGACTATATAGAAGCAATATATACAAAGATTTCAACCGTCTACCTGTTCCATTCATTGTTCTACTTGTCGAAAATTACAAATAATTTCCGATAAAGGATTAACCATTGGGGCTCATTGTTCACTTAAACTTGAAGAACAAAAAATTAGCGAATGGTACTGTTTGGATGCTTTGCGTATATGTTTCTTAGACTATATGGAAGCAATATATACAAAGATTTCAACCGTCTACATGTTCCATTCATTGTTCTACTTGTCGAAAATTACAAATAATTTCCGATAAAGGATTAACAATGGGGCTCATTGTTCACTCAAACTTGAAGATCAAAAAATTAGCGAATGGTACTGTTTGGATGCTTTGCGTATATGTTTCTTAGACTATATGGAAGCAATATATACAAAGATTTCAACCGTCTACCACTTCTATTTATTGTTCTACTTGTAGAAAGTTACAAATAATTTCCGTTTCATGATTATCAATGGGGCTCGTTGTTCACTTAAACTTGAAGAACAAGAAATTGGCGAATGGTACTGTTTGGATGCTTTGCATATATGTTTCTTAGATTACATAGAAGCAATATATACAAAGATTTCAACCGTCTACCTGTTCCATTCATTGTTCTACTTGTCGAAAATTACAAATAATTTCCGATAAAGGATTAACCATTGGGGCTCATTGTTCACTTAAACTTGAAGAACAAAAAATTAGCGAATGGTACTGTTTGGATGCTTTGCATATATGTTTCTTAGACTATATGGAAGCAATATATACAATGATTTCAACCGTCTACTTGTTCCATTCATTGTTCTACTTGTCGAAATTTACAAATAATTTCCTTTAAAGGATTAACAATGGGGCTCGTAGTTGACTTAAACTTGAAGAACAAAAAATTGGCGAATTGTACTGTTTGGATGCTTTGCATATATGTTTCTTAGAATATTTAGAAGCAATATATAGAAAGATTTCACCCGTCTACCTGTACTATTCATTGTTCTACTTGTAGAAAGTTACAAATAATTTCCATTTCATGATTATCAATGGGGCTCGCTGTTCACTTAAACTTGAAGATCAAAAAATTGGCGATTGTTACTGTTTAGATGCTTTGCATATATGTTTCTTAGACTATATAGAAGCAATATATACAATGATTTCAACCGTCTACCTGTTCCATTCATCGTTCTACTTGTCGAAAGTTACAAATAATTTCCGTTAAGGGATTCACAATGGGGATCGTAGTTTACTTAAACTTGAAGAACAAAAAATTGGCGAATTGTACTGTTTGGATGCTTTGCATATATGTTTCTTAGACTATATAGAAGCAATATATACAAAGATTTCAACCGTCTACGTGTTCCAATCATTGTTCTACTTGCCGAAATTTACAAATAATTTCCTTTAAAGGATTAACAATTGGGCTCGTTGTTCACTTAAACTTGATGAACAAAATATTGGCGAATTGTACTGTTTGGATGCTTTGCATATATGTTTCTTGGACTATATGGAAGCAATATATACAATGATTTCAACCGTCTACTTGTTCCATTCATTGTTCTACTTGTCGAAATTTACAAATAATTTCCTTTAAAGGATTAACAATGGGGCTCGTAGTTGACTTAAACTTGAAGAACAAAAAATTGGCGAATTGTACTGTTTGGATGCTTTGCATATATGTTTCTTAGACTATATAGAAGCAATATATACAATGATTTCAACCGTCTACCTGTTCCATTCATCGTTCTACTTGTCGAAAGTTACAAATAATTTCCGTTAAGGGATTCACAATGGGGATCGTAGTTTACTTAAACTTGAAGAACAAAAAATTTTCGAATTGTACTGTTTGGATGCTTTGCATATATGTTTCTTAGACTATATAGAAGCAATATATACAATGTTTTCAACCGTCTACCTGTTCCATTCATTGTTCTACTTGTCGAAAATTACAAATAATTTCCTTTAAAGGATTAACAATGGGGCTCGTAGTTCACTTAAACTTGAAGAGCAAAAAATTGGCGAATTGTACTGTTTGGACGCTTTGCAAATATGTTTCTTGGAATATATAGAAGCAATATATACAATAATTTCAACAGTCTACCTGTTCCATTCATTGTTCTACTTGTCGAAAGTTGCAAATAATTTCCGATAAGGGATTAACAATGGGGCTCATTGTTCACTTAAACTTGAAGAACAAAAAATTGGCGAATGGTAATGTTTGGACGCTTTGCATATATGTTTCTTGGAATATATAGAAGCAATATATAAAATAATTTCAACAGTCTACCTGTTCCATTCATTGTTCTACTTGCAGAAAGTTACAAATAATTTCCATTTCATGATTATCAATGTGGCTCGTAGTTCACTTAAACTTGAAGAACAAAGTATTGGCGAATGGTACTGTTTGGATGCTTTGCATATATGTTTCTTAGACTATATAGAAGCAATATATACAAAGATTTCAACCGTCTACCTGTTCCATTCATTGTTCTACTTGTCGAAAGTAACAAATAATTTCCGATAAAGGATTAACAATGGGGCTCATTGTTCACTTAAACTTGAAGATCAAAAAATTGGCGATTGTTACTGTTTAGATGCTTTGCATATATGTTTCTTAGATTATATAGAAGCAATATATACAAAGATTTCAACCGTCTACCTGTTCCATTCATTGTTCTACTTGTCGAAAATTACAAATAATTTCCGATAAAGGATTAACCATTGGGGCTCATTGTTCACTTAAACTTGAAGAACAAAAAATTAGCGAATGGTACTGTTTGGATGCTTTGCATATATGTTTCTTAGACTATATGGAAGCAATATATACAATGATTTCAACCGTCTACTTGTTCCATTCATTGTTCTACTTGTCGAAATTTACAAATAATTTCCTTTAAAGGATTAACAATGGGGCTCGTAGTTGACTTAAACTTGAAGAACAAAAAATTGGCGAATTGTACTGTTTGGATGCTTTGCATATATGTTTCTTAGAATATTTAGAAGCAATATATAGAAAGATTTCACCCGTCTACCTGTACTATTCATTGTTCTACTTGTAGAAAGTTACAAATAATTTCCATTTCATGATTATCAATGGGGCTCGCTGTTCACTTAAACTTGAAGATCAAAAAATTGGCGATTGTTACTGTTTAGATGCTTTGCATATATGTTTCTTAGATTATATAGAAGCAATATATACAAAGATTTCAACCGTCTACCTGTTCTATTCATTGTTCTATTTGTCGCAAGTTACAAATAATTTCCGTTAAAGTATTAACAATGGGGCTCGTAGTTGACTTAAACTTGAAGAACAAAGAATTGGCGAATGGTACTGTTTGGATGCTTTGCATATATGTTTCTTAGATTATATAGAAGCAATATATACAAAGATTTCAACCGTCTACCTGTTCCATCCATTGTTCTATTTGTCGCAAGTTACAAATAATTTCCGTTAAAGTATTAACAATGGGGCTCGTAGTTCACTTAAACTTGAAGAGCAAAAAATTGGCGATTGTTACTGTTTAGATGCTTTGCATATATGTTTCTTAGATTATATAGAAGCAATATATACAAAGATTTCAGCCGTCTACCTGTTCCATTCATTGTTCTACTTGTCGGAAATTACAAATAATTTCCGATAAAGTATTAACCATTGGGGCTCATTGTTCACTTAAACTTGAAGAACAAAAAATTAGCGAATGGTACTGTTTGGATGCTTTGCGTATATGTATCTTAGACTATATGGAAACAATATATAAAAAGATTTCAACCGTCTACCAGTTCCATTCATTGTTCTACTTGTCGAAAGTTACAAATAATTTCCGATAAAGGATTAACAATGGGGCTCATTGTTCACTTAAACTTGAAGAACAAAGAATTGGCGAATGGTACTGTTTGGATGCTTTGCATATATGTTTCTTAGACTATATATAAGCAATATATACATTGATTTCAACCGTCTACCTGTTCCATTCACTGTTCTACTTGTCGAAAATTACAAATAATTTCCGTTAAGGGATTAACAATGGGGATCGTAGTTTACTTAAACTTGAAGAACAAAAAATTGGCGTATTGTACTGTTTGGATGCTTTGCATATATGTTTCTTAGACTATATAGAAGCAATATATACAATGATTTCAACCGTCTACCTATTCCATTCATTGTTCTACTTGCCGAAATTTACAAATAATTTCCTTTAAAGGATTAACAATGGGGCTCGTAGTTCACTTAAACTTGAAGAGCAAAAAATTGGCGAATTGTACTGTTTCGACGCTTTGCATATATGTTTCTTAGACTATTTAGAAGCAATATATAGAAAGATTTCACCCGTCTACCTGTACCATTCATTGTTCTACTTGTAGAAAGTTACAAATAATTTCCATTTCATGATTATCAATGGGGCTCGCTGTTCACTTAAACTTGAAGATCAAAAAATTGGCGATTGTTACTGTTTAGATGCTTTGCATATATGTTTCTTAGACTATATAGAAGCAATATATACAAAGATTTCAACCGTCTACCTGTTCCATTCATTGTTCTACTTGTCGAAAATTACAAATAATTTCCGATAAAGGATTAACCATTGGGGCTCATTGTTCACTTAAACTTGAAGAACAAAAAATTAGCGAATGGTACTGTTTGGATGCTTTGCGTATATGTTTCTTAGACTATATGGAAGCAATATATACAAAGATTTCAACCGTCTACATGTTCCATTCATTGTTCTACTTGTCGAAAATTACAAATAATTTCCGATAAAGGATTAACAATGGGGCTCATTGTTCACTCAAACTTGAAGATCAAAAAATTGGCGATTGTTACTGTTTAGATGCTTTGCATATAGGTTTCTTAGACTATATAGAAGCAACATATACAAAGATTTCAACCGTCTACCTGTTCTATTCATTGTTCTTCTTGTCGAAAGTTATAAATAATTTCCGTTTCATGATTATCAATGGGCCTCGTTGTTCACTTAAACTTGAAGAACAAAAAATTGGCGACTGGAACTGTTTGGATGCTTTGCATATATGTTTCTTAGACTATATAGAAGCAATATATAAAAAGATTTCAACCGTCTACCCGTTCCATTCATTGTTCTACTTGTCGAAAGTTACAAATAATTTCCGATAAAGGATTAACAATGGGGCTCATTGTTCACTTAAACTTGAAGAACAAAAAATTGGCGACTGGAACTGTTTGGATGCTTTGCATATATGTTTCTTAGACTATATAGATGCAATATATAAAAAGATTTCAACCGTCTACCAGTTCCATTCATTGTTCTACTTGTCGAAAGTTACAAATAATTTCCGATAAAGGATTAACAATGGGGCTCATTGTTCACTTAAACTTGAAGAACAAAGAATTGGCGAATGGTACTGTTTGGATGCTTTGCATATATGTTTCTTAAATTATATAGAAGCAATATATACATTGATTTCAACCGTCTACCTGTTCCATTCATTGTTCTACTTGTCGGAAGTTACAAATAATTTCCGTTAAAGTATTAACAATGGGGCTCGTAGTTCACTTAAACATGAAGATGAAATAATTGGCGAATTGTTCTGTTTGGATGCTTTGCATATATGTTTCTTAGATTATATAGAAGCAATATATACAAAGATTTCAACCGTCTACCTGTTCCATTCATTGTTCTACTTGTCGAAAATTACAAATAATTTCCGATAAAGGATTAACCATTGGGGCTCATTGTTCTCTTAAAATTGAAGAACAAAATATTGGCGAATTGTACTGTTTGTATGCTTTGCATATATGTTTCGTAGACTATATAAAAGCAATATATACAATGATTTCAACCGTCTACATGATCCATTCATTGTTCTACTTGTCGAAATTTACAAATAATTTCCTTTAAAGGATTAACAATGGGGCTCGTAGTTCACTTAAACTTGAAGAACAAAAAATTGGCGAATTGTACTGTTTGGATGCTTTGCATATATGTTTCTTAGACTATTTAGAAGCAATATATAGAAAGATTTCTCCCGTCTACCTGTACTATTCATTGTTCTACTTGTAGAAAGTTACAAATAATTTCCATTTCATGATTATCAATGGGGCTCGCTGTTCACTTAAACTTGAAGATCAAAAAATTGGCGATTGTTACTGTTTAGATGCTTTGCATATATGTTTCTTAGATTATATAGAAGCAATATATACAAAGATTTCAGCCGTCTACCTGTTCCATTCATTGTTCTACTTGTCGAAAATTACAAATAATTTCCGATAAAGTATTAACCATTGGGGCTCATTGTTCACTTAAACTTGAAGAACAAAAAATTAGCGAATGGTACTGTTTGGATGCTTTGCGTATATGTATCTTAGACTATATGGAAACAATATATAAAAAGATTTCAACCGTCTACCAGTTCCATTCATTGTTCTACTTGTCGAAAGTTACAAATAATTTCCGATAAAGGATTAACAATGGGGCTCATTGTTCACTTAAACTTGAAGAACAAAGAATTGGCGAATGGTACTGTTTGGATGCTTTGCATATATGTTTCTTAGACTATATAGAAGCAATATATACATTGATTTCAACCGTCTACCTGTTCCATTCACTGTTCTACTTGTCGAAAATTACAAATAATTTCCGTTAAGGGATTAACAATGGGGATCGTAGTTTACTTAAACTTGAAGAACAAAAAATTGGCGTATTGTACTGTTTGGATGCTTTGCATATATGTTTCTTAGACTATATAGAAGCAATATATACAATGATTTCAACCGTCTACCTATTCCATTCATTGTTCTACTTGCCGAAATTTACAAATAATTTCCTTTAAAGGATTAACAATGGGGCTCGTAGTTCACTTAAACTTGAAGAGCAAAAAATTGGCGAATTGTACTGTTTCGACGCTTTGCATATATGTTTCTTGGAATATATAGAAGCAATATATACAATAATTTCAACCGTCTACCTGTTCCATTCATTGTTCTACTTGTCGAAAATTACAAATAATTTCCGATAAAGGATTAACAATGGGGCTCATTGTTCACTCAAACTTGAAGATCAAAAAATTGGCGATTGTTACTGTTTAGATGCTTTGCATATAGGTTTCTTAGACTATATAGAAGCAACATATACAAAGATTTCAACCGTCTACCTGTTCTATTCATTGTTCTTCTTGTCGAAAGTTAGAAATAATTTCCGTTTCATGATTATCAATGGGCCTCGTTGTTCACTTAAACTTGAAGAACAAAAAATTGGCGACTGGAACTGTTTGGATGCTTTGCATATATGTTTCTTAGACTATATAGAAGCAATATATAAAAAGATTTCAACCGTCTACCCGTTCCATTCATTGTTCTACTTGTCGAAAGTTACAAATAATTTCCGATAAAGGATTAACAATGGGGCTCATTGTTCACTTAAACTTGAAGAACAAAAAATTGGCGAATTGTACTGTTTGGATGCTTTGCATATATGTTTCTTAGACTATATAGAAGCAATATATACAATGATTTCAACCGTCTACCTATTCCATTCATTCTTCTACTTGCCGAAATTTACAAATAATTTCCTTTAAAGGATTAACAATGGGGCTCGTAGTTCAGTTAAACTTGAAGAGCAAAAAATTGGCGAATTGTACTGTTTGGACGCTTTGCATATATGTTTCTTGGAATATATAGAAGCAATATATACAATAATTTCAAAAGTCTACCTGTTCCATTCATTGTTCTACTTGTCGAAATTTACAAATAATTTCCGATAAAGGATTAACAATGGGGCTCGTAGTTCAGTTAAACTTGAAGAGCAAAAAATTGGCGAATTGTACTGTTTGGACGCTTTGCATATATGTTTCTTGGAATATATAGAAGCAATATATACAATAATTTCAAAAGTCTACCTGTTCCATTCATTGTTCTACTTGTCGAAATTTACAAATAATTTCCGATAAAGGATTAACAATGGGGCTCATTGTTCACTTAAACTTGAAGAACAAAAAATTGGCGAATGGTACTGTTTGGATGCTTTGCATAAATGTTTTTTAGACTATATGGAAGCAATATATACAAAGATTTCAACCGTCTACGTGTTCCAATCATTGTTCAACTTGTAGAAAGTTACAATTAATTTCCGTTAAAGGATTAACAATGGGGCTCGTAGTTCACTTAAACTTGAAGAACAAAATATTGGCGAATTGTACTGTTTGTATGCTTTGCACATATGTTTCGTAGACTATTTAGAAGCAATATATAGAAAGATTTCACCCGTCTACCTGTACTATTCATTGTTCTACTTGTAGAAAGTTACAAATAATTTCCATTTCATGATTATCAATGGGGCTCGCTGTTCACTTAATCTTGAAGATCGAAAAATTGGCGTTTGTTACTGTTTAGATGCATTGCATATATGTTTCTTAGATTATATAGAAGCAATATATACAAAGATTTCAACCGTCTACCTGTTCCATTCATTGTTCTACTTGTCGATAATTACAAATAATTTCCGATAAAGGATTAACCATTGGGGCTCATTGTTCACTTAAACTTGAAGAACAAAAAATTAGCGAATGGTACTGTTTGGATGCTTTGCGTATATGTTTCTTAGACTATATGGAAGCAATATATACAAAGATTTCAACCGTCTACGTGTTCCAATCATTGTTCTACATGTCGAAATTTACAAATAATTTCCTGTAAAGGATTAACAATGGGGCTCGTTGTTCACTTAAACTTGAAGAACAATAAATTGGCGAATTGTACTGTTTGGATGATTTGCATATATGTTTCTTAGACTATATAGAAGCAATATATACAAAGATTTCAACCGTCTACCTGTTCCATTCATTCTTCTACTTGTCGAAAGTTACAAATAATTTCCGATAAAGGATTAACAATGGGGCTCATTGTTCACTTAAACTTGAAGATCAAAAAATTGGCGATTGTTACTGTTTAGATGCTTTTCATATATGTTCCTTAGATTATATAGAAGCAATATATGCAAAGATTTCAACTGTCTACCTGTTCCATTCATTGTTCTACTTGTCGAAAGTTACAAATAATTTCCGATAAAGGATTAACAATGCGGCTCATTGTTCACTTAAACTTGAAGAACAAAAAATTGGCGACTGGAACTGTTTGGATGCTTTGCATATATGTTTCTTAGACTATATAGAAGCAATATATAAAAAGATTTCAACCGTCTACCCGTTCCATTCATTGTTCTACTTGTCGAAAGTTACAAATAATTTCCGATAAAGGATTAACAATGGGGCTCATTGTTCACTTAAACTTGAAGAACAAAAAATTGGCGAATTGTACTGTTTGGATGCTTTGCATATATGTTTCTTAGACTATATAGAAGCAATATATACAATGATTTCAACCGTCTACCTATTCCATTCATTCTTCTACTTGCCGAAATTTAGAAATAATTTCCTTTAAAGGATTAACAATGGGGCTCGTAGTTCACTTAAACTTGAAGAACAAAAAATTGGCGAATGGTACTGTTTGGATGCTTTGCATATATGTTTTTTAGACCATATGGAAGCAATATATACAAAGATTTCAACCGTCTACGTGTTCCAATCATTGTTCTACTTGTACAAAGTTACAATTAATTTCCGTTAAAGGATTAACAATGGGGCTCGTAGTTCACTTAAACTTGAAGAACAAAATATTGGCGAATTGTACTGTTTGTATGCTTTGCATATATGTTTCGTAGACTATTTAGAAGCAATATATAGAAAGATTTCACCCGTCTACCTGTACTATTCATTGTTCTACTTGTAGAAAGTTACAAATAATTTCCATTTCATGATTATCAATGGGGCTCGCTGTTCACTTAATCTTGAAGATCGAAAAATTGGCGATTGTTACTGTTTAGATCCATTGCATATATGTTTCTTAGATTATATAGAAGCAATATATACAAAGATTTCAACCGTCTACCTGTTCCATTCATTGTTCTACTTGTCGAAATTTACAAATAATTTCCGATAAAGGATTAACCATTGGGGCTCATTGTTCACTTAAACTTGAAGAACAAAAAATTAGCGAATGGTACTGTTTGGATGCTTTGCGTATATGTTTCTTAGACTATATGGAAGCAATATATACAAAGATTTCAACCGTCTACGTGTTCCAATCATTGTTCTACTTGTCGAAAGTTACAAATAATTTCCGATAAAGGATTAACAATGGGGCTCATTGTTCACTTAAACTTGAAGATCAAAAAATTGGCGATTGTTACTGTTTAGATGCTTTTCATATATGTTCCTTAGATTATATAGAAGCAATATATGCAAAGATTTCAACTGTCTACCTGTTCCATTCATTGTTCTACTTGTCGAAAGTTACAAATAATTTCCGATAAAGGATTAACAATGCGGCTCATTGTTCACTTAAACTTGAAGAACAAAAAATTGGCGACTGGAACTGTTTGGATGCTTTGCATATATGTTTCTTAGACTATATAGAAGCAATATATAAAAAGATTTCAACCGTCTACCAGTTCCATTCCTTGTTCTACTTGTCGAAATTTACAAATAGTTTCCGATAAAGGATTAACAATGGGGCTCATTGTTCACTTAAACTTGAAGAACAAAAAATTGGCGAATGGTACTGTTTGGGTGCTTTGCATATATGTTTTTTAGACCATATGGAAGCAATATATACAAAGATTTCAACCGTCTACGTGTTCCAATCATTGTTCTACTTGTAGAAAGTTACAATTAATTTCCGTTAAAGGATTAACAATGGGGCTCGTAGTTCACTTAAACTTGAAGAATAAAATATTGGCGAATTGTACTGTTTGTATGCTTTGCATATATGTTTCGTAGACTATTTAGAAGCAATATATAGAAAGATTTCACCCGTCTACCTGTACTATTCATTGTTCTACTTGTAGAAAGTTACAAATAATTTCCATTTCATGATTATCAATGGGGCTCGCTGTTCACTTAATCTTGAAGATCGAAAAATTGGCGATTGTTACTGTTTAGATGCATTGCATATATGTTTCTTAGATTATATAGAAGCAATATATACAAAGATTTCAACCGTCTACCTGTTCCATTCATTGTTCTACTTGTCGAAATTTACAAATAATTTCCGATAAAGGATTAACCATTGGGGCTCATTGTTCACTTAAACTTGAAGAACAAAAAATTAGCGAATGGTACTGTTTGGATGCTTTGCGTATATGTTTCTTAGACTATATGGAAGCAATATATACAAAGATTTCAACCGTCTACGTGTTCCAATCATTGTTCTACTTGTCGAAAGTTACAAATAATTTCCGATAAAGGATTAACAATGGGGCTCATTGTTCACTTAAACTTGAAGATCAAAAAATTGGCGATTGTTACTGTTTAGATGCTTTGCATATATGTTTCTTAGATTATATAGAAGCAATATATACAAAGATTTCAACCGTCTACCTGTTCCATTCATTGTTCTACTTGTCGAAAGTTACAAATAATTTCCGTTAAAGGATTAACAATGGGGCTCATTGTTCACTAAACTTGAAGAACATAAAATTTTCGAATTGTACTGTTTGGATGCTTTGCATATATGTTTCTTAGACTATATAGAAGCAATATATACAAAGATTTCAACCGTCTACCTGTTCCATTCATTGTTCTACTTGTCGAAAATTACAAATAATTTCCGATAAAGGATTAACCATTGGGGCTCATTGTTCACTTAAACTTGAAGAACAAAAAATTGTCGAATTGTACTATTTGGATGCTTTGCATATATGTTTCTTAGACTATATAGAAGCAATATATACAATGATTTCAACCGTCTACCTGTTCCATTCATCGTTCTACTTGTCGAAAGTTACAAATAATTTCCGTTAAGGGATTCACAATGGGGATCGTAGTTTACTTAAACTTGAAGAACAAAAAATTTTCGAATTGTACTGTTTGGATGCTTTGCATATATGTTTCTTAGACTATATAGAAGCAATATATACAATGATTTCAACCGTCTACCTGTTCCATTCATTGTTCTACTTGTCGAAAATTACAAATAATTTCCGTTAAGGGATTAAAAATGGGGATCGTAGTTTACTTAAACTTGAAGAACAAAAAATTGGCGAATTGTACTGTTTGGATGCTTTGCATATATGTTTCTTAGACTATATAGAAGCAATATATACAATGATTTCAACCGTCTACCTATTCCATTCATTGTTCTACTTGCCGAAATTTACAAATAATTTCCTTTAAAGGATTAACAATGGGGCTCGTAGTTCACTTAAACTTGAAGAGCAAAAAATTGGCGAATTGTACTGTTTGGACGCTTTGCAAATATGTTTCTTGGAATATATAGAAGCAATATATACAATAATTTCAACAGTCTACCTGTTCCATTCATTGTTCTACTTGTCGAAAGTTACAAATAATTTCCGATAAAGGATTAACAATGGGGCTCATTGTTCACTTAAACTTGAAGAACAAAAAATTGGCGAATGGTAATGTTTGGACGCTTTGCATATATGTTTCTTGGAATATATAGAAGCAATATATAAAATAATTTCAACAGTCTACCTGTTCCATTCATTGTTCTACTTGTCGAAAGTTACAAATAATTTCCGATAAAGGATTAACAATGGGGCTCATTGTTCACTTAAACTTGAAGAACAAAAAATTGGCGAATGGTAATGTTTGGACGCTTTGCATATATGTTTCTTAGACTATATAGAAGCAATATATACAATGATTTCAACAGTCTACCTGTTCCATTCATTGTTCTACTTGTAGAAAGTTACAAATAATTTCCATTTCATGATTATCAATGTGGCTCGTAGTTCACTTAAACTTGAAGAACAAAGTATTGGCGAATGGTACTGTTTGGATGCTTTGCAAATATGTTTCTTGGAATATATAGAAGCAATATATACAATAATTTCAACAGTCTACCTGTTCCATTCATTGTTCTACTTGTCGAAAGTTACAAATAATTTCCGATAAAGGATTAACAATGGGGCTCATTGTTCACTTAAACTTGAAGAACAAAAAATTGGCGAATGGTAATGTTTGGACGCTTTGCATATATGTTTCTTGGAATATATAGAAGCAATATATAAAATAATTTCAACAGTCTACCTGTTCCATTCATTGTTCTACTTGTAGAAAGTTACAAATAATTTCCATTTCATGATTATCAATGTGGCTCGTAGTTCACTTAAACTTGAAGAACAAAGTATTGGCGAATGGTACTGTTTGGATGCTTTGCATATATGTTTCTTAGACTATATAGAAGCAATATATACAAAGATTTCAACCGTCTACCTGTTCCATTCATTGTTCTACTTGTCGAAAGTTACAAATAATTTCCGATAAAGGATTAACAATGGGGCTCATTGTTCACTTAAACTTGAAGATCAAAAAATTGGCGATTGTTACTGTTTAGATGCTTTGCGTATATGTTTCATAGACTATATGGAAGCAATATATACAAAGATTTCAACCGTCTACGTGTTCCAATCATTGTTCTACTTGTCGAAATTTACAAATAATTTCCTTAAAGGATTAACAATGGGGCTCGTTGTTCACTTAAACTTGAAGAACAATAGATTGGCGAATTGTACTGTTTGGATGATTTGCATATATGTTTCTTAGACTTTATAGAAGCAATATATACAATGATTTCAACCGTCTACCTGTTCCATTCATTGTTCTACTTGTCGAAAATTACAAATAATTTCCGTTAAGGGATTAACAATGGGGATCGTAGTTTACTTAAACTTGAAGAACAAAAAATTGGCGAATTGTACTGTTTGGATGCTTTGCATATATGTTTCTTAGACTATATAGAAGCAATATATACAATGATTTCAACCGTCTACCTATTCCATTCATTGTTCTACTTGCCGAAATTTACAAATAATTTCCTTTAAAGGATTAACAATGGGGCTCGTAGTTCACTTAAACTTGAAGAGCAAAAAATTGGCGAATTGTACTGTTTGGACGCTTTGCATATATGTTTCTTGGAATATATAGAAGCAATATATAAAATAATTTCAACAGTCTACCTGTTCCATTCATTGTTCTACTTGTAGAAAGTTACAAATAATTTCCATTTCATGATTATCAATGGGGCTCGCTGTTCACTTAAACTTGAAGATCAAAAAATTGGCGAATGGTACTGTTTGGATGCTTTGCAAATATGTTTCTTAGATTATATAGAAGCAATATATACAAAGATTTCAACCGTCTACCAGTTCCATTCATCGTTCTACTTGTCGAAAGTTACAAATAATTTCCGTTAAGGGATTAACAATGGGGATCGTAGTTTACTTAAACTTGAAGAACAAAAAATTGGCGAATTGTACTGTTTGGATGCTTTGCATATATGTTTCTTAGACTATATAGAAGCAATATATACAAAGATTTCAACCGTCTACGTGTTCCAATCATTGTTCTACTTGCCGAAATTTACAAATAATTTCCTTTAAAGGATTAACAATTGGGCTCGTTGTTCACTTAAACTTGAAGAACAAAATATTGGCGAATTGTACTGTTTGGATGCTTTGCATATATGTTTCTTAGACTATATGGAAGCAATATATACAATGATTTCAACCGTCTACTTGTTCCATTCATTGTTCTACTTGTCGAAATTTACAAATAATTTCCTTTAAAGGATTAACAATGGGGCTCGTAGTTGACTTAAACTTGAAGAACAAAAAATTGGCGAATTGTACTGTTTGGATGCTTTGCATATATGTTTCTTAGAATATTTAGAAGCAATATATAGAAAGATTTCACCCGTCTACCTGTTCCATCCATTGTTCTATTTGTCGCAAGTTACAAATAATTTCCGTTAAAGTATTAACAATGGGGCTCGTAGTTCACTTAAACTTGAAGAACAAAAAATTGGCGAATGGTACTGTTTGGATGCTTTGCATATATGTTTCTTAGACTATATAGAAGCAATATATAAAAAGAATTCAACCGTCTACCAGTTCCATTCATTGTTCTACTTGTCGAAAGTTACGAATAATTTCCGATAAAGGATTAACAATGGGGCTCATTGTTCTCTTAAACTTGAAGAACAAAGAATTGGCGAATGGTACTGTTTGGATGCTTTGCATATATGTTTCTTAGATTATATAGAAGCAATATATACAAAGATTTCAACCGTCTACCTGTTCCATCCATTGTTCTATTTGTCGCAAGTTACAAATAATTTCCGTTAAAGTATTAACAATGGGGCTCGTAGTTCACTTAAACTTGAAGAACAAAAAATTGGCGAATGGTACTGTTTGGATGCTTTGCATATATGTTTCTTAGATTATATAGAAGCAATATATACAAAGATTTCAACGGTCTACCTGTTCCATTCATTGTTCTACTTGTCGAAAGTTACAAATAATTTCCGTTTCATGATTATCAATGGGGCTCGTTGTTCACTTAAACTTGAAGAACAAAAAATTGGCGAATGGTACTGTTTGGATGCTTTGCATATATGTTTCTTAGATTATATAGAAGCAATATATACAAAGATTTCAACCGTCTACCTGTTCTATTCATTGTTCTACTTGTCGAAAGTTTGAAATAATTTCCGTTTCATGATTATCAATGGGCCTCGTTGTTCACTTAAACTTGAGGAACAAAAAATTGGCGACTGGAACTGTTTGGATGCTTTGCATATATGTGTCTTAGACTATATAGAAGCAACATATACAAAGATTTCAACCGTCTACCTGTTCTATTCATTGTTCTTGTTGTCTAAAGTTACAAATAATTTCCGGTTCATGATTATCAATGGGCCTCGTTGTTCACTTAAACTTGAAGAACAAAAAATTGGCGACTGGTACTGTTTGGATGCTTTGCATATATGTTTCTTAGACTATATAGAAGCAATATATAAAAAGATTTCCACCGTCTGCCAGTTCCATTCATTGTTCTACTTGTCGAAAGTTACAAATAATTTCCGATAAAGGATTAACAATGGGGCTCATTGTTCACTTAAACTTGAAGATCAAAAAATTGGCGATTGTTACTGTTTAGATGCTTTGCATATATGTTTCTTAGATTATATAGAAGCAATATATACAAAGATTTCAACCGTCTACCTGTTCCATTCATTGTTCTACTTGTCGAAAGTTACAAATAATTTCCGATAAAGGATTAACAATGGGGCTCGTAGTTGACTTAAACTTGAAGAACAAAAAATTGGCGAATTGTACTGTTTGGATGCTTTGCATATATGTTTCGTAGACTATTTAGAAGCAATATATAGAAAGATTTCACCTGTCTACCTGTACTATTCATTGTTCTACTTGTAGAAAGTTACAAATAATTTCCATTTCATGATTATCAATGGGGCTCATTGTTCACTTAAACTTGAAGATCAAAAAATTGGCGACTGGTACTGTTTGGATGCTTTGCATATATGTTTCTTAGATTACATAGAAGCAATATATACAAAGATTTCAACCGTCTACCTGTTCCATCCATTGTTCTACTTGTCGCAAGTTACAAATAATTTCCGTTAAAGTATTAATAATGGGGCTCGTAGTTCACTTAAACTTGAAGAACAAAGAATTGGCGAATGGTACTGTTTGGATGCTTTGCATATATCTTTCTTAAATTATATAGAAGCAATATATACATTGATTTCAACCGTCTACCTGTTCCATTCATTTTCTACTTGTCGAAAGTTACAAATAATTTCCGATAAAGGATTAACAATGGGGCTCATTGTTCACTTAAACTTGAAGATCAAAAAATTGGCGATTGTTACTGTTTAGATGCTTTGCATATATGTTTCTTAGATTATATAGAAGCAATATATACAAAGATTTCAACCGTCTACGTGTTCCAATCATTGTTCTACTTGCCGAAATTTACAAATAATTTCCTTTAAAGGATTAACAATGGGGCTCGTTGATCACTTAAACTTGAAGAACAATAAATTGGCGAATTGTACTGTTTGGATGATTTGCATATATGTTTCTTAGACTATATAGAAGCAATATATAAAATAATTTCAACAGTCTACCTGTTCCATTCATTGTTCTACTTGTAGAAAGTTACAAATAATTTCCATTTCATGATTATCAATGTGGCTCGTAGTTCACTTAAACTTGAAGAGCAAAAAATTGGCGAATTGTACTGTTTGGACGCTTTGCAAATATGTTTCTTGGAATATATAGAAGCAATATATACAATAATTTCAACAGTCTACCTGTTCCATTCATTGTTCTACTTGTCGAAAGTTACAAATAATTTCCGATAAAGGATTAACAATGGGGCTCATTGTTCACTTAAACTTGAAGATCAAAAAATTGGCGATTGTTACTGTTTAGATGCTTTGCATATATGTTTCTTAGATTATATAGAAGCAATATATACAAAGATTTCAACCGTCTACCTGTTCCATTCATTGTTCTACTTGTCGAAAGTTACAAATAATTTCCGATAAAGGATTAACAATGGGGCTCATTGTTCACTTAAACTTGAAGAACAAAAAATTAGCGAATGTTACTGTTTGGATGCTTTGCGTATATGTTTCTTAGACTATATGGAAGCAATATATACAAAGATTTCAACCGTCTACCTGTTCCATTCATTGTTCTACTTGTCGAAAGTTACAAATAATTTCCGATAAAGGATTAACAATGGGGCTCATTGTTCACTTAAACTTGAAGATCAAAAAATTGGCGACTGGAACTGTTTGGATGCTTTGCATATATGTTTCTTAGACTATATAGATGCAATATATAAAAAGATTTCAACCGTCTACCAGTTCCATTCATTGTTCTACTTGTCGAAAGTTACAAATAATTTCCGATAAAGGATTAACAATGGGGCTCATTGTTCACTTAAACTTGAAGAACAAAGAATTGGCGAAAGGTACTGTTTGGATGCTTTGCATATATGTTTCTTAAATTATATAGAAGCAATATATACATTGATTTCAACCGTCTACCTGTTCCATTCATTGTTCTACTTGTCGGAAGTTACAAATAATTTCCGTTAAAGTATTAACAATGGGGCTCGTAGTTCACTTAAACATGAAGATGAAATAATTGGCGAAATGTTCTGTTTGGATGCTTTGCATATATGTTTCTTAGATTATATAGAAGCAATATATACAAAGATTTCAACCGTCTACCTGTTCCATTCATTGTTCTACTTGTCGAAAATTACAAATAATTTCCGATAAAGGATTAACCATTGGGGCTCATTGTTCTCTTAAACTTGAAGAACAAAATATTGGCGAATTGTACTGTTTGTATGCTTTGCATATATGTTTCGTAGACTATATAAAAGCAATATATACAATGATTTCAACCGTCTACATGATCCATTCATTGTTCTACTTGTCGAAATTTACAAATAATTTCCTTTAAAGGATTAACAATGGGGCTCGTAGTTCACTTAAACTTGAAGAACAAAAAATTGGCGAATTGTACTGTTTGGATGCTTTGCATATATGTTTCTTAGACTATTTAGAAGCAATATATAGAAAGATTTCTCCCGTCTACCTGTTCTATTCATTGTTCTACTTGTAGAAAGTTACAAATAATTTCCATTTCATGATTATCAATGGGGCTCGCTGTTCACTTAAACTTGAAGATCAAAAAATTGGCGATTGTTACTGTTTAGATGCTTTGCATATATGTTTCTTAGATTATATAGAAGCAATATATACAAAGATTTCAGCCGTCTACCTGTTCCATTCATTGTTCTACTTGTCGAAAATTACAAATAATTTCCGATAAAGTATTAACCATTGGGGCTCATTGTTCACTTAAACTTGAAGAACAAAAAATTAGCGAATGGTACTGTTTGGATGCTTTGCGTATATGTATCTTAGACTATATGGAAACAATATATAAAAAGATTTCAACCGTCTACCAGTTCCATTCATTGTTCTACTTGTCGAAAGTTACAAATAATTTCCGATAAAGGATTAACAATGGGGCTCATTGTTCACTTAAACTTGAAGAACAAAGAATTGGCGAATGGTACTGTTTGGATGCTTTGCATATATGTTTCTTAGACTATATAGAAGCAATATATACATTGATTTCAACCGTCTACCTGTTCCATTCACTGTTCTACTTGTCGAAAATTACAAATAATTTCCGTTAAGGGATTAACAATGGGGATCGTAGTTTACTTAAACTTGAAGAACAAAAAATTGGCGTATTGTACTGTTTGGATGCTTTGCATATATGTTTCTTAGACTATATAGAAGCAATATATACAATGATTTCAACCGTCTACCTATTCCATTCATTGTTCTACTTGCCGAAATTTACAAATAATTTCCTTTAAAGGATTAACAATGGGGCTCGTAGTTCACTTAAACTTGAACAGCAAAAAATTGGCGAATTGTACTGTTTCGACGCTTTGCATATATGTTTCTTGGAATATATAGAAGCAATATATACAATAATTTCAACCGTCTACCTGTTCCATTCATTGTTCTACTTGTCGAAATTTACAAATAATTTCCGATAAAGGATTAACAGTGGGGCTCATTGTTCACTTAAACTTGAAGAACAAAAAATTGGCGAATGGTACTGTTTGGATGCTTTACATATATGTTTCTTAGACTATATGGAAGCAATATATACAAAGATTTCAACCGTCTACGTGTTCCAATCATTGTTCTACTTGTCGAAATTTACAAATAATTTCCTTTAAAGGATTAACAATGGGGCTCGTTGATCACTTAAACTTGAAGAACAATAAATTGGCGAATTGTACTGTTTGGATGATTTGCATATATGTTTCTTAGACTATATAGAAGCAATATATACAAAGAATTCAACCGTATACCTGTTCCATTCATTGTTCTACTTGTCGAAAGTTACAAATAATTTCCGACAAAGGATTAACAATGGGGCTCGTAGTTCACTTAAACTTGAAGAACAAAAAATTGGCGAATTGTACTGTTTGGATGCTTTGCATATATGTTTCTTAGACTATTTAGAAGCAATATATAGAAAGATTTCACCCGTCTACCTGTACTATTCATTGTTCTACTTGTAGAAAGTTACAAATAATTTCCATTTCATGATTATCAATGGGGCTCGCTGTTCACTTAAACTTGAAGATCAAAAAATTGGCGATTGTTACTGTTTAGATGCTTTGCATATATGTTTCTTAGACTATATAGAAGCAATATATACAAAGATTTCAACCGTCTACCTGTTCCATTCATTGTTCTACTTGTCGAAAGTAACAAATAATTTCCGATAAAGGATTAACAATGGGGCTCATTGTTCACTTAAACTTGAAGATCAAAAAATTGGCGATTGTTACTGTTTAGATGCTTTGCATATATGTTTCTTAGATTATATAGAAGCAATATATACAAAGATTTTAACCGTCTACCTGTTCCATTCATTGTTCTACTTGTCGAAAATTACAAATAATTTCCGATAAAGGATTAACCATTGGGGCTCATTGTTCACTTAAACTTGAAGAACAAAAAATTGCCGAATGGGACTGTTTGGATGCTTTGCATATATGTTTCGTAGACTATATAGAAGCAATATATACAATGATTTCAACCGTCTACCTGTTCCATTCATTGTTCTACTTGTCGAAAGTTACAAATAATTTCCGATGAAGGATTAACAAAGGGGCTCGTAGTTCACTTAAACTTGAAGAACAAAAAATTGGCGAATGGTACTGTTTGGATGCTTTGCATATATGTTTCTTAGACTTTATGGAAGCAATATATACTAAGATTTCAACCGTCTACCTGTTCCATTCATTGTTCTACTTGTCGAAAATTACAAATAATTCCCGATAAAGGATTAACAATGGGGCTCATTGTTCACTTAAACTTGAAGAACAAAAAATTGGCGTATGGTACTGTTTGGATGCTTTGCATATATGTTTCTTAGACTATATGGAAGCAATATATACAATGATTTCAACCGTCTACCTGTTCCATTCATTGTTCTACTTGTTGAAATTTACAAATAATTTCCTTTAAAGGATTAACAATGGGGCTCATAGTTCACTTAAACTTGAAGAACAAAAAATTGGCGAATGGGACTGTTTGGAAGCTTTGTATATATGTTTCTTATACTATATAAAAGCAATATATACAATGATTTCAACCGTTTACCTTTTCCATTCATTGTTCTCCTTGTCGAAATTTACAAATTATTTCCGTTAAAGGATTAACAATTGGGCTCGTAGTTCACTTAAACTTGAAGAGCAATAAATTGGCGAATTGTACTGTTTGGACGCTTTGCATATATGTTTCTTGGACTATATAGAAGCAATATATACAATGATTTCAACAGTCTACCTGTTCCATTCATTATTCTACTTGTCGAAATTTACAAATAATTTCCGATAAAGGATTAACAATGGGGCTCATGGTTCACTTAAACTTGAAGAACAAAAAATTGGCGAATGGTACTGTTTGGATGCTTTGCATATATGTTTCTTAGACTATATGGAAGCAATATATACAAAGATTTCAACCGTCTACGTGTTCCAATCATTGTTCTACTTGTAGAAAGTTACAATTAATTTCCGTTAAAGTATTAACAATGGGGCTCGTAGTTCACTTAAACTTGAAGAACAAAAAATTGGCGAATTGTACTGTTTGGATGCTTTGCATATATGTTTCGTAGACTATATTGAAGCAATATATACAATGATTCCAACCGTCTACATGATCCATTCATTGTTCTACTTGTCGAAATTTACAAATAATTTCCTTTAAAGGTTTAACAATGGAGCTCGTAGTTCACTTAAACTTGAAGAACAAAAAATTGGCGAATGGTACTGTTTGGATGCTTTGCATATATGTTTCTTAGATTATATAGAAGCAATATATACAAAGATTTCAACCGTCTACCTGTTCCATTCATTGTTCTACTTGCCGAAATTTACAAATAATTTCCTTTAAAGGATTAACAATGGGGCTCGTAGTTCACTTAAACTTGAAGACCAAAAAATTGGCGAATTGTACTGTTTGGATGCTTTGCATATATGTTTCTTATACTATATAGAAGCAATATATACAAAGATTTCAAACGTCTACCTGTTCCATTCAATGTTCTACTTGTCGAAAGTTACAAATAATCTCCGATAAAGGATTAACAATGGGGCTCATTGTTCACTTAAACTTGAAGAACAAAAAATTGGCGAATGGTACTGTTTGGATGCTTTGCATATATGTTTCTTAGACTATATGGAAGCAATATATACAAAGATTTCAACCGTCTGCGTGTTCCAATCATTGTTCTACTTGTAGAAAGTTACAATTAATTTCCGTTAAGGGATTAACAATGGGGATCGTAGTTTAATTAAACTTGAAGAACAAAAAATTGGCGAATTGTACTGTTTGGATGCTTTGCATATATGTTTCTTAGACTATTTAGAAGCAATATATAGAAAGATTTCACCCGTCTACCTGTTCTATTCATTGTTCTACTTGTAGAAAGTTACAAATAATTTCCGTTTCATGATTATCAATGGGGCTCGTTGTTCACTTAAACTTGAAGAACAAAAAATTGGCGAATGGTACTGTTTGGATGATTTGCATATATGTTTCTTAGACTATATAGAAGCAATATATACAAAGATTTCAACAGTCCTCCTGTTCCATTCATTGTTCTACTTGTCGAAAGTTACAAATAATTTCCGATAACGGATTAACCATTGGGGCTCATTGTTCACTTAAACTTGAAGAACAAAAAATTGGCGAATTGTACTGTTTGGATGCTTTGCATATATGTTTCTTATACTATATTGAAGCAATATATACAAAGATTTCAACCGTCTACCTGTTCCATTCACTGTTCTACTTGTCGAAAGTTACAAATAATTTCCGATAAAGGATTAACAATGGGGCTCATTGTTCACTTAAACTTGAAGAACAAAAAATTGGCGAATTGTACTGTTTGGATGCTTTGCATATATGTTTCTTAGACTATATAGAAGCAATATATACAATGATTTCAACAGTCTACCTGTTCCATTCATTGTTCTACTTGTCGAAAGTTACAAATAATTTCCTTTAAAGTATTAACAATGGGGCTCGTAGTTCACTTAAACTTGAAGATCAAATAATTGGCGAATTGTACTGTTTGGATGATTTGCAGATATGTTTCTTAGACTATATAGAAGCAATATATACATTGATTTCAACCGTCTACCTGTTCCATTCATTGTTCTACTTGTCGAAAGTCACAAATAATTTCCGTTAAGGGATTAACAATGGGGATCGTAGTTTACTTAAACTTGAAGAACAAAAAATTGGCGAATTGTACTGTTTGGATGCTTTGCATATATGTTTCTTAGACTATATAGAAGCAATATATACAATTATTTCAACAGTCTACCTGTTCCATTCATTGTTCTACTTGTCGAAATTTACAAATAATTTCCTTTAAAGGATTAACAATGGGGCTCGTAGTTCACTTAAACTTGAAGAACAAAAAATTGGCGAATGGTACTGTTTGGATGCTTTGCATATATGTTTCTTAGACTATATAGAAGCAATATATACAAAGATTTCAACCGTCTACCTGTTCTATTCATTGTTCTTCTTGTCGAAAGTTAGAAATAATTTCCGTTTCATGATTATCAATGGGCCTCGTTGTTCACTTAAACTTGAAGAACAAAAAATTGGCGACTGGAACTGTTTGGATGCTTTGCATATATGTTTCTTAGACTATATAGAAGCAATATATAAAAAGATTTCAACCGTCTACCTGTTCCATTCATTGTTCTACTTGTCGAAAATTACAAATAATTTCCGATAAAGGATTAACCATTGGGGCTCATTGTTCACTTAAACTTGAAGAACAAAAAATTAGCGAATGGTACTGTTTGGATGCTTTGCGTATATGTTTCTTAGACTATATGGAAGCAATATATACAAAGATTTCAACCGTCTACGTGTTCCAATCATTGTTCTACATGTCGAAATTTACAAATAATTTCCTGTAAAGGATTAACAATGGGGCTCGTTGTTCACTTAAACTTGAAGAACAATAAATTGGCGAATTGTACTGTTTGGATGATTTGCATATATGTTTCTTAGACTATATAGAAGCAATATATACAAAGATTTCAACCGTCTACCTGTTCCATTCATTGTTCTACTTGTCGAAAGTTACAAATAATTTCCGATAAAGGATTAACAATGGGGCTCATTGTTCACTTAAACTTGAAGATCAAAAAATTGGCGATTGTTACTGTTTAGATGCTTTTCATATATGTTCCTTAGATTATATAGAAGCAATATATGCAAAGATTTCAACTGTCTACCTGTTCCATTCATTGTTCTACTTGTCGAAAGTTACAAATAATTTCCGATAAAGGATTAACAATGCGGCTCATTGTTCACTTAAACTTGAAGAACAAAAAATTGGCGACTGGAACTGTTTGGATGCTTTGCATATATGTTTCTTAGACTATATAGAAGCAATATATAAAAAGATTTCAACCGTCTACCCGTTCCATTCATTGTTCTACTTGTCGAAAGTTACAAATAATTTCCGATAAAGGATTAACAATGGGGCTCATTGTTCACTTAAACTTGAAGAACAAAAAATTGGCGAATTGTACTGTTTGGATGCTTTGCATATATGTTTTTTAGACCATATGGAAGCAATATATACAAAGATTTCAACCGTCTACGTGTTCCAATCATTGTTCTACTTGTAGAAAGTTACAATTAATTTCCGTTAAAGGATTAACAATGGGGCTCGTAGTTCACTTAAACTTGAAGAATAAAATATTGGCGAATTGTACTGTTTGTATGCTTTGCATATATGTTTCTTGGAATATATAGAAGCAATATATACAATAATTTCAAAAGTCTACCTGTTCCATTCATTGTTCTACTTGTCGAAATTTACAAATAATTTCCGATAAAGGATTAACAATGGGGCTCATTGTTCACTTAAACTTGAAGAACAAAAAATTGGCGAATGGTACTGTTTGGATGCTTTGCATATATGTTTCTTAGACTATATGGAAGCAATATATACAAAGATTTCAACCGTCTACGTGTTCCAATCATTGTTCTACTTGTAGAAAGTTACAATTAATTTCCGTTAAAGGATTAACAATGGGGCTCGTAGTTCACTTAAACTTGAAGAACAAAATATTGGCGAATTGTACTGTTTGTATGCTTTGCATATATGTTTCGTAGACTATTTAGAAGCAATATATAGAAAGATTTCACCCGTCTACCTGTACTATTCATTGTTCTACTTGTAGAAAGTTACAAATAATTTCCATTTCATGATTATCAATGGGGCTCGCTGTTCACTTAATCTTGAAGATCAAAAAATTGGCGATTGTTACTGTTTAGATGCATTGCATATATGTTTCTTAGATTATATAGAAGCAATATATACAAAGATTTCAACAGTCTACCTGTTCCATTCATTGTTCTACTTGTAGAAAGTTACAAATAATTTCCATTTCATGATTATCAATGTGGCTCGTAGTTCACTTAAACTTGAAGAACAAAGTATTGGCGAATGGTACTGTTTGGATGCTTTGCATATATGTTTCTTAGACTATATAGAAGCAATATATACAAAGATTTCAACCGTCTACCTGTTCCATTCATTGTTCTACTTGTCGAAATTTACAAATAATTTCCTTAAAGGATTAACAATGGGGCTCGTTGTTCACTTAAACTTGAAGAACAATAGATTGGCGAATTGTACTGTTTGGATGATTTGCATATATGTTTCTTAGACTTTATAGAAGCAATATATACAATGATTTCAACCGTCTACCTGTTCCATTCATTGTTCTACTTGTCGAAAATTACAAATAATTTCCGTTAAGGGATTAACAATGGGGATCGTAGTTTACTTAAACTTGAAGTACAAAAAATTGGCGAATTGTACTGTTTGGATGCTTTGCATATATGTTTCTTAGACTATATAGAAGCAATATATACAATGATTTCAACCGTCTACCTATTCCATTCATTGTTCTACTTGCCGAAATTTACAAATAATTTCCTTTAAAGGATTAACAATGGGGCTCGTAGTTCACTTAAACTTGAAGAGCAAAAAATTGGCGAATTGTACTGTTTGGACGCTTTGCATATATGTTTCTTGGAATATATAGAAGCAATATATAAAATAATTTCAACAGTCTACCTGTTCCATTCATTGCTCTACTTGTAGAAAGTTACAAATAATTTCCATTTCATGATTATCAATGGGGCTCGCTGTTCACTTAAACTTGAAGATCAAAAAATTGGCGAATGGTACTGTTTGGATGCTTTGCAAATATGTTTCTTAGATTATATAGAAGCAATATATACAAAGATTTCAACCGTCTACCAGTTCCATTCATCGTTCTACATGTCGAAAGTTACAAATAATTTCCGTTAAGGGATTAACAATGGGGATCGTAGTTTACTTAAACTTGAAGAACAAAAAATTGGCGAATTGTACTGTTTGGATGCTTTGCATATATGTTTCTTAGACTATATAGAAGCAATATATACAAAGATTTCATCCGTCTACGTGTTCCAATCATTGTTCTACTTGCCGAAATTTACAAATAATTTCCTTTAAATGATTAACAATTGGGCTCGTTGTTCACTTAAACTTGAAGAACAAAATATTGGCGAATTGTACTGTTTGGATGCTTTGCATATATGTTTCTTAGACTATATGGAAGCAATATATAGAAAGATTTCACCCGTCTACATGTACTATTCATTGTTCTACTTGTAGAAAGTTACAAATAATTTCCATTTCATGATTATCAATGGGGCTCGCTGTTCACTTAAACGTGAAGATCAAAAAATTGGCGATTGTTACTGTTTAGATGCTTTGCATATAGGTTTCTTAGACTATATAGAAGCAACATATACAAAGATTTCAACCGTCTACCTCTTCTATTTATTGTTCTACTTGTAGAAAGTTACAAATAATTTCCGTTTCATGATTATCAATGGGGCTCGTTGTTCACTTAAACTTGAAGAACAAGAAATTGGCGAATGGTACTGTTTGGATGCTTTGCATATATGTTTCTTAGATTACATAGAAGCAATATATACAAAGATTTCAACCGTCTACCTGTTCCATCCATTGTTCTACTTGTCGCAAGTTACAAATAATTTCCGTTAAAGTATTAATAATGGGGCTCGTAGTTCACTTAAACTTGAAGAACAAAGAATTGGCGAATGGTACTGTTTGGATGCTTTGCATATATCTTTCTTAAATTATATAGAAGCAATATATACATTGATTTCAACCGTCTACCTGTTCCATTCATTGTTCTACTTGTCGGAAGTTACAAATAATTTCCGTTAAAGTATTAACAATGGGGCTCGTAGTTCACTTAAACATGAAGATGAAATAATTGGCGAATTGTACTGTTTGGATGCTTTGCATATATGTTTCTTAGATTATATAGAAGCAATATATACAAAGATTTCAACCGTCTTCCTGTTCCATTCATTGTTCTACTTGTCGAAAGTTACAAATAATTTCCGATAAAGGATTAACAATGGGGCTCATTGTTCACTTAAACTTGAAGATCAAAAAATTGGCGATTGTTACTGTTTAGATGCTTTGCATATATGTTTCTTAGATTATATAGAAGCAATATATACAAAGATTTCAACCGTCTACCTGTTCCATTCATTGTTCTACTTGTCGAAAGTTACAAATAATTTCCGATAAAGGATTAACAATGGGGCTCATTGTTCACTTAAACTTGAAGATCAAAAAATTGGCGATTGTTACTGTTTAGATGCTTTGCATATAGGTTTCTTAGACTATATAGAAGCAACATATACAAAGATTTCAACCGTTTACCTGTACTATTCATTGTTCTACTTGTTGAAAGTTACAAATAATTTCCATTTCATGATTATCAATGGGGCTCGCTGTTCACTTAAACGTGAAGATCAAAAAATTGGCGATTGTTACTGTTTAGATGCTTTGCATATAGGTTTCTTAGACTATATAGAAGCAACATATACAAAGATTTCAACCGTCTACCTCTTCTATTTATTGTTCTACTTGTAGAAAGTTACAAATAATTTCCGTTTCATGATTATCAATGGGGCTCGTTGTTCACTTAAACTTGAAGAACAAGAAATTGGCGAATGGTACTGTTTGGATGCTTTGCATATATGTTTCTTAGATTACATAGAAGCAATATATACAAAGATTTCAACCGTCTACCTGTTCCATCCATTGTTCTACTTGTCGCAAGTTACAAATAATTTCCGTTAAAGTATTAATAATGGGGCTCGTAGTTCACTTAAACTTGAAGAACAAAGAATTGGCGAATGGTACTGTTTGGATGCTTTGCATATATCTTTCTTAAATTATATAGAAGCAATATATACATTGATTTCAACCGTCTACCTGTTCCATTCATTGTTCTACTTGTCGGAAGTTACAAATAATTTCCGTTAAAGTATTAACAATGGGGCTCGTAGTTCACTTAAACATGAAGATGAAATAATTGGCGAATTGTACTGTTTGGATGCTTTGCATATATGTTTCTTAGATTATATAGAAGCAATATATACAAAGATTTCAACCGTCTTCCTGTTCCATTCATTGTTCTACTTGTCGAAAGTTACAAATAATTTCCGATAAAGGATTAACAATGGGGCTCATTGTTCACTTAAACTTGAAGATCAAAAAATTGGCGATTGTTACTGTTTAGATGCTTTGCATATATGTTTCTTAGATTATATAGAAGCAATATATACAAAGATTTCAACCGTCTACCTGTTCCATTCATTGTTCTACTTGTCGAAAGTTACAAATAATTTCCGATAAAGGATTAACAATGGGGCTCATTGTTCACTTAAACTTGAAGATCAAAAAATTGGCGATTGTTACTGTTTAGATGCTTTGCATATAGGTTTCTTAGACTATATAGAAGCAACATATACAAAGATTTCAACCGTTTACCTGTTCTATTCATTGTTCTTCTTGTCGAAAGTTTGAAATAATTTCCGTTTCATGATTATCAATGGGCCACGTTGTTCACTTAAACTTGAGGAACAAAAAATTGGCGACTGGAACTGTTTGGATGCTTTGCATATATGTTTCTTAGACTATATAGAAGCAATATACAAAAAGAATTCAACCGTCTACCAGTTCCATTCATTGTTCTACTTGTCGAAAGTTACAAATAATTTCCGATAAAGGATTAACAATGGGGCTCATTGTTCTCTTAAACTTGAAGAACAAAGAATTGGCGAATGGTACTGTTTGGATGCTTTGCATATATGTTTCTTAGATTATATAGAAGCAATATATACAAAGATTTCAACCGTCTACCTGTTCCATCCATTGTTCTACTTGTCGCAAGTTACAAATAATTTCCGTTAAAGTATTAACAATGGGGCTCGTAGTTCACTTAAACTTGAAGAACAAAAAATTGGCGAATGGTACTGTTTGGATGCTTTGCATATATGTTTCTTAGATTATATAGAAGCAATATATACAAAGATTTCAACCGTCTACCTGTTCTATTCATTGTTCTACTTGTCGAAAGTTTGAAATAATTTCCGTTTCATGATTATCAATGGGCCTCGTTGTTCACTTAAACTTGAGGAACAAAAAATTGGCGACTGGAACTGTTTGGATGCTTTGCATATATGTGTCTTAGACTATATAGAAGCAACATATACAAAGATTTCAACCGTCTACCTGTTCTATTCATTGTTCTTGTTGTCTAAAGTTACAAATAATTTCCGGTTCATGATTATCAATGGGCCTCGTTGTTCACTTAAACTTGAAGAACAAAAAATTGGCGACTGGTACTGTTTGGATGCTTTGCATATATGTTTCTTAGACTATATAGAAGCAATATATAAAAAGATTTCCACCGTCTACCAGTTCCATTCATTGTTCTACTTGTCGAAAGTTACAAATAATTTCCGATAAAGGATTAACAATGGGGCTCATTGTTCACTTAAACTTGAAGATCAAAAAATTGGCGATTGTTACTGTTTAGATGCTTTGCATATATGTTTCTTAGATTATATAGAAGCAATATATACAAAGATTTCAACCGTCTACCTGTTCCATTCATTGTTCTACTTGTCGAAAGTTACAAATAATTTCCGATAAAGGATTAACAATGGGGCTGGTAGTTGACTTAAACTTGAAGAACAAAAAATTGGTGAATTGTACTGTTTGGATGCTTTGCATATATGTTTCTTAGACTATTTAGAAGCAATATATAAAAAGATTTCAACCGTCTACCCGTTCCATTCATTGTTCTACTTGTCGAAAGTTACAAATAATTTCCGATAAAGGATTAACAATGGGGCTCATTGTTCACTTAAACTTGAAGAACAAAAAATTAGCGAATGGTACTGTTTGGATGCTTTGCGTATATGTTTCTTAGACTATATGGAAGCAATATATACAAAGATTTCAACCGTCTACCTGTTCCATTCATTGTTCTACTTGTCGAAAGTTACAAATAATTTCCGATAAAGGATTAACAATGGGGCTCATTGTTCACTTAAACTTGAAGATCAAAAAATTGGCGACTGGAACTGTTTGGATGCTTTGCATATATGTTTCTTAGACTATATAGAAGCAATATATAAAAAGATTTCAACCGTCTACCAGTTCCATTCATTGTTCTACTTGTCGAAAGTTACAAATAATTTCCGATAAAGGATTAACAATGGGGCTCATTGTTCACTTAAACTTGAAGAACAAAGAATTGGCGAATGGTACTGTTTGGATGCTTTGCATATATGTTTCTTAAATTATATAGAAGCAATATATACATTGATTTCAACCGTCTACCTGTTCCATTCATTGTTCTACTTGTCGGAAGTTACAAATAATTTCCATTAAAGTATTAACAATGGGGCTCGTAGTTCACTTAAACATGAAGATGAAATAATTGGCGAATTGTTCTGTTTGGATGCTTTGCATATATGTTTCTTAGATTATATAGAAGCAATATATACAAAGATTTCAACCGTCTACCTGTTCCATTCATTGTTCTACTTGTCGAAAATTACAAATAATTTCCGATAAAGGATTAACCATTGGGGCTCATTGTTCTCTTAAACTTGAAGAACAAAATATTGGCGAATTGTACTGTTTGTATGCTTTGCATATATGTTTCGTAGACTACATAAAAGCAATATATACAATGATTTCAGCCGTCTACATGATCCATTCATTGTTCTACTTGTCGAAATTTACAAATAATTTCCTTTAAAGGATTAACAATGGGGCTCGTAGTTCACTTAAACTTGAAGAACAAAAAATTGGCGAATTGTACTGTTTGGATGCTTTGCATATATGTTTCTTAGACTATTTAGAAGCAATATATAGAAAGATTTCACCCGTCTACCTGTACTATTCATTGTTCTACTTGTAGAAAGTTACAAATAATTTCCATTTCATGATTATCAATGGGGCTCGCTGTTCACTTAAACGTGAAGATCAAAAAATTGGCGATTGTTACTGTTTAGATGCTTTGCATATAGGTTTCTTAGACTATATAGAAGCAACATATACAAAGATTTCAACCGTCTACCTCTTCTATTTATTGTTCTACTTGTAGAAAGTTACAAATAATTTCCGTTTCATGATTATCAATGGGGCTCGTTGTTCACTTAAACTTGAAGAACAAATAATTGGCGAATTGTTCTGTTTGGATGCTTTGCATATATGTTTCTTAGATTATATAGAAGCAATATATACAAAGATTTCAACCGTCTACCTGTTCCATTCATTGTTCTACTTGTCGAAAGTTACAAATAATTTCCGATAAAGGATTAACAATGGGGCTCATTGTTCTCTTAAACTTGAAGAACAAAGAATTGGCGAATGGTACTGTTTGGATGCTTTGCATATATGTTTCTTAGATTATATAGAAGCAATATATACAAAGATTTCAACCGTCTACCTGTTCCATCCATTGTTCTACTTGTCGCAAGTTACAAATAATTTCCGTTAAAGTATTAACAATGGGGCTCGTAGTTCACTTAAACTTGAAGAACAAAAAATTGGCGAATGGTACTGTTTGGATGCTTTGCATATATGTTTCTTAGATTATATAGAAGCAATATATACAAAGATTTCAACCGTCTACCTGTTCTATTCATTGTTCTACTTGTCGAAAGTTTGAAATAATTTCCGTTTCATGATTATCAATGGGCCTCGTTGTTCACTTAAACTTGAGGAACAAAAAATTGGCGACTGGAACTGTTTGGATGCTTTGCATATATGTGTCTTAGACTATATAGAAGCAACATATACAAAGATTTCAACCGTCTACCTGTTCTATTCATTGTTCTTGTTGTCTAAAGTTACAAATAATTTCCGGTTCATGATTATCAATGGGCCTCGTTGTTCACTTAAACTTGAAGAACAAAAAATTGGCGACTGGTACTGTTTGGATGCTTTGCATATATGTTTCTTAGACTATATAGAAGCAATATATAAAAAGATTTCCACCGTCTACCAGTTCCATTCATTGTTCTACTTGTCGAAAGTTACAAATAATTTCCGATAAAGGATTAACAATGGGGCTCATTGTTCACTTAAACTTGAAGATCAAAAAATTGGCGATTGTTACTGTTTAGATGCTTTGCATATATGTTTCTTAGATTATATAGAAGCAATATATACAAAGATTTCAACCGTCTACCTGTTCCATTCATTGTTCTACTTGTCGAAAGTTACAAATAATTTCCGATAAAGGATTAACAATGGGGCTGGTAGTTGACTTAAACTTGAAGAACAAAAAATTGGTGAATTGTACTGTTTGGATGCTTTGCATATATGTTTCTTAGACTATTTAGAAGCAATATATAGAAAGATTTCACCCGTCTACCTGTACTATTCATTGTTCTACTTGTAGAAAGTTACAAATAATTTCCATTTCATGATTATCAATGGGGCTCATTGTTCACTTAAACTTGAAGATCAAAAAATTGGCGACTGGTACTGTTTGGATGCTTTGCATATATGTTTCTTAGACTATATAGAAGCAATATATAAAAAGATTTCCACCGTCTACCAGTTCCATTCATTGTTCTACTTGTCGAAAGTTACAAATAATTTCCGATAAAGGATTAACAATGGGGCTCATTGTTCACTTAAACTTGAAGATCAAAAATTTGGCGATTGTTACTGTTTAGATGCTTTGCATATATGTTTCTTAGATTATATAGAAGCAATATATACAAAGATTTCCACCGTCTACCAGTTCCATTCATTGTTCTACTTGTCGAAAGTTACAAATAATTTCCGATAAAGGATTAACAATGGGGCTCATTGTTCACTTAAACTTGAAGAACAAAAAATTGGCGAATTGTACTGTCTGGATGCTCTGCATATATGTTTCTTAGACTATATAGAAGCAATATATACAAAGATTTCAACCGTCTACGTGTTCCAATCATTGTTCTACTTGTACAAAGTTACAATTAATTTCCGTTAAGGGATTAACAATGGGGATCGTAGTTTACTTAAACTTGAAGAACAAAAAATTGGCGAATTGTACTGTTTGGATGCTTTGCATATATGTTTCTTAGACTATATAGAAGCAATATATACAATGATTTCAACCGTCTACCTATTCCATTCATTGTTCTACTTGCCGAAATTTACAAATAATTTCCTTTAAAGGATTAACAATGGGGCTCGTAGTTCACTTAAACTTGAAGAGCAAAAAATTGGCGAATTGTACTGTTTGGACGCTTTGCATATATGTTTCTTAGACTATATAGAAGCAATATATACAAAGATTTCAACCGTCTACCTGTTCCATTCATTGTTCTACTTGTCGAAAGTTACAAATAATTTCCGATAAAGTATTAACAATGGGGCTCATTGTTCACTTAAACTTGAAGAACAATAAATTGGCGAATTGTACTGTTTGGATGCTTTGCATATATGTTTCTTAGACTATATAGAAGCAATATATACAATGATTTCAACCGTCTACCTATTCCATTCATTGTTCTACTTGCCGAAATTTACAAATAATTTCCTTTAAAGGATTAACAATGGGGCTCGTAGTTCAGTTAAACTTGAAGAGCAAAAAATTGGCGAATTGTACTGTTTGGACGATTTGCATATATGTTTCTTGGAATATATAGAAGCAATATATACAAAGATTTCAACCGTCTACGTGTTCCAATCATTGTTCTACTTATAGAAAGTTACAATTAATTTCCGTTAAAGGATTAACAATGGGGCTCGTAGTTCACTTAAACTTGAAGAACAAAATATTGGCGAATTGTACTGTTTGTATGCTTTGCATATATGTTTCGTAGACTATATAGAAGCAACATATACAAAGATTTCAACCGTCTACCTGTTCCATTCATTGTTCTGCTTGTCGAAAATTACAAATAATTTCCGATAAAGGATTAACAATGGGGCTCATTGTTCTCTTAAACTTGAAGAACAAAGAATTGGCGAATGGTACTGTTTGGATGCTTTGCATATATGTTTCTTAGATTATATAGAAGCAATATATACAAAGATTTCAACCGTCTACCTGTTCCATCCATTGTTCTATTTGTCGCAAGTTACAAATAATTTCCGTTAAAGTATTAACAATGGGGCTCGTAGTTCACTTAAACTTGAAGAACAAAAAATTGGCGAATGGTACTGTTTGGATGCTTTGCATATATGTTTCTTAGATTATATAGAAGCAATATATACAAAGATTTCAACGGTCTACCTGTTCCATTCATTGTTCTACTTGTCGAAATTTACAAATAATTTCCTTTAAAGGATTAACAATGGGGCTCGTAGTTGACTTAAACTTGAAGAACAAAAAATTGGCGAATTGTACTGTTTGGATGCTTTGCATATATGTTTCTTAGACTATTTAGAAGCAATATATAGAAAGATTTCTCCCGTCTACCTGTACTATTCATTGTTCTACTTTTCGAAAGTTAGAAATAATTTCCATTTCATGATTATCAATGGGGCTCGCTGTTCACTTAAACTTGAAGATCAAAAAATTGGCGATTGTTACTGTTTAGATGCTTTGCATATTTGTTTCTTAGATTATATAGAAGCAATATATACAAAGATTTCAACCGTCTACCTGTTCCATTCATTGTTCTACTTGTCGAAATTTACAAATAATTTCCGATAAAGGATTAACAATGGGGCTCATTGTTCACTTAAACTTGAAGAACAATAAATTGGCGAATTGTACTGTTTGGATGCTTTGCATATATGTTTCTTAGACTATATAGAAGCAATATATACAATGATTTCAACCGTCTACCTATTCCATTCTTTGTTCTACTTGCCGAAATTTACAAATAATTTCCTTTAAAGGATTAACAATGGGGCTCGTAGTTCACTTAAACTTGAAGAACAAAAAATTGGCGAATTGTACTGTTTGGATGCTTTGCATATATGTTTCTTAGATTATATAGAAGCAATATATACAAAGATTTCAACCGTCTACCTGTTCCATTCATTGTTCTGCTTGTCGAAAATTACAAATAATTTCCATTGAATGATTAACAATGGGGCTCGTAGTTCACTTAAACTTGAAGATCAAATAATTGGCGAATTGTACTGTTTGGATGCTTTGCATAAATGTTTCTTAGACTATTTAGAAGCAATATATAGAAAGATTTCACCCGTCTACCTGTACTATTCATTGTTCTACTTGTAGAAAGTTACAAATAATTTCCATTTCATGATTATCAATGGGGCTCGCTGTTCACTTAAACTTGAAGATCAAAAAATTGGCGATTGTTACTGTTTAAATGCTTTGCATATAGGTTTCTTAGACTATATAGAAGCAACATATACAAAGATTTCAACCGTCTACCTGTTCCATTCATTGTTCTGCTTGTCGAAAATTACAAATAATTTCCTTTGAAGGATTAACAATGGGGCTCGTAGTTCACTTAAACTTGAAGAACAAAAAATTGGCGAATGGTACTGTTTGGATGCTTTGCATATATGTTTCTTAGATTATATAGAAGCAATATATACAAAGATTTCAACCGTCTACCTGTTCCATTCATTGTTCTGCTTGTCGAAAATTACAAATAATTTCCTTCGAAGGATTAACAATGGGGCTCGTAGTTCACTTAAACTTGAAGAACAAAAAATTGGCGAATGGTACTGTTTGGATGCTTTGCATATATGTTTCTTAGATTATATAGAAGCAATATATACAAAGATTTCACCCGTCTACCTGTACTATTCATTGTTCTACTTGTAGAAAGTTACAATTAATTTCCGTTAAAGGATTAACAATGGGGCTCGTAGTTCACTTAAACTTGAAGAACAAAAAATTGGCGAATTTTACTGTTCGGATGCTTTGCATATATGTTTCGTAGGCTATATAGAAGCAACATATACAAAGATTTTAACCGTCTACCTGTTCTATTCATTGTTCTTCTTGTCGAAAGTTTGAAATAATTTCCGTTTCATGATTATCAATGGGCCTCGTTGTTCACTTAAACTTGAGGAACAAAAAATTGGCGACTGGAACTGTTTGGATGCTTTGCATATATGTTTCTTAGACTATATAGAAGCAATATATAAAAAGAATTCAACCGTCTACCAGTTCCATTCATTGTTCTACTTGTCGAAAGTTACAAATAATTTCCGATAAAGGATTAACAATGGGGCTCATTGTTCTCTTAAACTTGAAGAACAAAGAATTGGCGAATGGTACTGTTTGGATGCTTTGCATATATGTTTCTTAGATTATATAGAAGCAATATATACAAAGATTTCAACCGTCTACCTGTTCCATCCATTGTTCTATTTGTCGCAAGATACAAATAATTTCCGTTAAAGTATTAACAATGGGGCTCGTAGTTCACTTAAACTTGAAGAACAAAAAATTGGCGAATGGTACTGTTTGGATGCTTTGCATATATGTTTCTTAGATTATATAGAAGCAATATATACAAAGATTTCAACGGTCTACCTGTTCCATTCATTGTTCTACTTGTCGAAATTTACAAATAATTTCCTTTAAAGGATTAACAATGGGGCTCGTAGTTGACTTAAACTTGAAGAACAAAAAATTGGCGAATTGTACTGTTTGGATGCTTTGCATATATGTTTCTTAGATTATATAGAAGCAATATATACAAAGATTTCAACCGTCTACCTGTTCTATTCATTGTTCTACTTGTCGAAAGTTTGAAATAATTTCCGTTTCATGATTATCAATGGGCCTCGTTGTTCACTTAAACTTGAGGAACAAAAAATTGGCGACTGGAACTGTTTGGATGCTTTGCATATATGTTTCTTAGACTATATAGAAGCAATATATAAAAAGATTTCAACCGTCTACCAGTTCCATTCATTGTTCTACTTGTTGAAAGTTACAAATAATTTCCGATAAAGGATTAACAATGGGGCTCATTGTTCACTTAATCTTGAAGAACAAAGAAATGGCGAATGGTACTGTTTGGATGCTTTGCATATATGTTTCTTAGACTGTATAGAAGCAATATATACAAAGATTTCAACCGTCTACCTGTTCCATTCATTGTTTTACTTGTCGAAAGTTACAAATAATTTCCGATAAAGGATTAACAATGGGGCTCATTGTTCACTTAAACTTGAAGAACAAAAAATTGGCGAATTGTACTGTTTGGATGCTTTGCATATATGTTTCTTAGACTATTTAGAAGCAATATATAGAAAGATTTCTCCCGTCTACCTGTACTATTCATTGTTCTACTTTTCGAAAGTTACAAATAATTTCCGATAAAGGATTAACAATGGGGCTCATTGTTCACTTAAACTTGAAGATCAAAAAATTGGCGATTGTTACTGTTTAGATGCTTTGCATATATGTTTCTTAGATTATATAGAAGCAATATATACAAAGATTTCAACCGTCTACCTGTTCCATTCATTGTTCTACTTGTCGAAAGTTACAAATAATTTCCGATAAAGGATTAACAATGGGGCTGGTAGTTGACTTAAACTTGAAGAACAAAAAATTGGTGAATTGTACTGTTTGGATGCTTTGCATATATGTTTCTTAGACTATTTAGAAGCAATATATAGAAAGATTTCACCCGTCTACCTGTACTATTCATTGTTCTACTTGTAGAAAGTTACAAATAATTTCCATTTCATGATTATCAATGGGGCTCATTGTTCACTTAAACTTGAAGATCAAAAAATTGGCGATTGTTACTGTTTAGATGCTTTGCATATTTGTTTCTTAGATTATATAGAAGCAATATATACAAAGATTTCAACCGTCTACCTGTTCCATTCATTGTTCTACTTGTCGAAATTTACAAATAATTTCCGATAAAGGATTAACAATGGGGCTCATTGTTCACTTAAACTTGAAGAACAATAAATTGGCGAATTGTACTGTTTGGATGCTTTGCATATATGTTTCTTAGACTATATAGAAGCAATATATACAATGATTTCAACCGTCTACCTATTCCATTCTTTGTTCTACTTGCCGAAATTTACAAATAATTTCCTTTAAAGGATTAACAATGGGGCTCGTAGTTCACTTAAACTTGAAGAACAAAAAATTGGCGAATTGTACTGTTTGGATGCTTTGCATATATGTTTCTTAGATTATATAGAAGCAATATATACAAAGATTTCAACCGTCTACCTGTTCCATTCATTGTTCTGCTTGTCGAAAATTACAAATAATTTCCATTGAATGATTAACAATGGGGCTCGTAGTTCACTTAAACTTGAAGATCAAATAATTGGCGAATTGTACTGTTTGGATGCTTTGCATATATGTTTCTTAAATTATATAGAAGCAATATATACATTGATTTCAACCGTCTACCTGTTCCATTCATTGTTCTACTTGTCGGAAGTTACAAATAATTTCCGATAAAGGATTAACCATTGGGGCTCATTGTTCACTTAAACTTGAAGTACAAAATATTGGCGAATTGTACTGTTTGTATGCTTTGCATATATGTTTCGTAGACTATATAGAAGCAATATATACAATGATTTCAACCGTCTACATGATCCATTCATTGTTCTACTTGTCGAAATTTACAAATAATTTCCTTTAAAGGATTAACAATGGGGCTCGTAGTTCACTTAAACTTGAAGAACAAAAAATTGGCGAATTGTACTGTTTGGATGCTTTGCATATATGTTTCTTAGACTATTTAGAAGCAATATATAGAAAGATTTCTCCCGTCTACCTGTACTATTCATTGTTCTACTTTTCGAAAGTTAGAAATAATTTCCATTTCATGATTATCAATGGGGCTCGCTGTTCACTTAAACTTGAAGATCAAAAAATTGGCGATTGTTACTGTTTAGATGCTTTGCATATTTGTTTCTTAGATTATATAGAAGCAATATATACAAAGATTTCAACCGTCTACCGTTTCCATTCATTGTTCTACTTGTCGAAATTTACAAATAATTTCCGATAAAGGATTAACAATGGGGCTCATTGTTCACTTAAACTTGAAGAACAATAAATTGGCGAATTGTACTGTTTGGATGCTTTGCATATATGTTTCTTAGACTATATAGAAGCAATATATACAATGATTTCAACCGTCTACCTATTCCATTCTTTGTTCTACTTGCCGAAATTTACAAATAATTTCCTTTAAAGGATTAACAATGGGGCTCGTAGTTCACTTAAACTTGAAGAACAAAAAATTGGCGAATTGTACTGTTTGGATGCTTTGCATATATGTTTCTTAGATTATATAGAAGCAATATATACAAAGATTTCAACCGTCTACCTGTTCCATTCATTGTTCTGCTTGTCGAAAATTACAAATAATTTCCATTGAATGATTAACAATGGGGCTCGTAGTTCACTTAAACTTGAAGATCAAATAATTGGCGAATTGTACTGTTTGGATGCTTTGCATAAATGTTTCTTAGACTATTTAGAAGCAATATATAGAAAGATTTCACCCGTCTACCTGTACTATTCATTGTTCTACTTGTAGAAAGTTACAAATAATTTCCATTTCATGATTATCAATGGGGCTCGCTGTTCACTTAAACTTGAAGATCAAAAAATTGGCGATTGTTACTGTTTAAATGCTTTGCATATAGGTTTCTTAGACTATATAGAAGCAACATATACAAAGATTTCAACCGTCTACCTGTTCCATTCATTGTTCTGCTTGTCGAAAATTACAAATAATTTCCTTTGAAGGATTAACAATGGGGCTCGTAGTTCACTTAAACTTGAAGAACAAAAAATTGGCGAATGGTACTGTTTGGATGCTTTGCATGTATGTTTCTTATACTATAAAGAAGCAATATATACAAAGATTTCAACCGTCTACCTGTTCCATTCACTGTTCTACTTGTCGAAAGTTACAAATAATTTCCGTTAAGGGATTAACAATGGGGATCGTAGTTCACTTAAACTTGAAGATCAAATAATTGGCGAATTGTACTGTTTGAATGCTTTGCATATATGTTTCTTAGACTGTATAGAAGCAATATATACAAAGATTTCAACCGTCTACCTGTTCTATTCATTGTTCTACTTGTCGAAAGTTTGAAATAATTTCCGTTTCATGATTATCAATGGGCCTCGTTGTTCACTTAAACTTGAGGAACAAAAAATTGGCGACTTGAACTGTTTGGATGCTTTGCATATATGTTTCTTAGACTATATAGAAGCAATATATAAAAAGATTTCAACCGTCTACGTGTTCCATTCATTGTTCTACTTGTCGAAAGTTAGAAATAATTTCCGATAAAGGATTAACAATCGGGCTCATTGTTCACTTAAACTTGAAGAACAAAAAATTAGCGAATGGTACTGTTTGGATGCTTTGCGTATATGTTTCTTAGACTATATGGAAGCAATTTATACAAAGATTTCAACCGTCTACCAGTTCCGTTCATTGTTCTACTTGTCGAAAATTACAAATAATTTCCTTCGAAGGATTAACAATGGGGCTCGTAGTTCACTTAAAATTGAAGAACAAAAAATTGGCGAATGGTACTGTTTGGATGCTTTGCATATATGTTTCTTAGATTATATAGAAGCAATATATACAAAGATTTCACCCGTCTACTTGTACTATTCATTGTTCTACTTGTAGAAAGTTACAATTAATTTCCGTTAAAGGATTAACAATGGGGCTCGTAGTTCACTTAAACTTGAAGAACAAAAAATTGGCGAATTGTACTGTTCGGATGCTTTGCATATATGTTTCGTAGGCTATATAGAAGCAATATATACAATGATTTCAACCGTCTACCTGATCCATTCATTGTTCTACTTGTCGAAATTTACAAATAATTTCCTTTAAAGGATTAACAATGGGGCTCGTAGTTCACTTAAACTTGAAGAACAAAAAATTGGCGAATTGTACTGTTTGGATGCTTTGCATACGTGTTTTTTAGACTATTTAGAAGCAATATATAGAAAGATTTCACCCGTCTACCTGTACTATTCATTGTTCTACTTGTAGAAAGTTACAAATAATTTTCATTTCATGATTATCAATGGGGCTCGCTGTTCACTTAATCTTGAAGATCGAAAAATTGGCGATTGTTACTGTTTAGATGCATTGCATATATGTTTCTTAGATTATATAGAAGCAATATATACAAAGATTTCAACCGTCTACCTGTTCCATTCATTGTTCTACTTGTCGAAATTTACAAATAATTTCCGATAAAGGATTAACCATTGGGGCTCATTGTTCACTTAAACTTGAAGAACAAAAAATTAGCGAATGGTACTGTTTGGATGCTTTGCGTATATGTTTCTTAGACTATATGGAAGCAATATATACAAAGATTTCAACCGTCTACGTGTTCCAATCATTGTTCTACTTGTCGAAAGTTACAAATAATTTCCGATAAAGGATTAACAATGGGGCTCATTGTTCACTTAAACTTGAAGATCAAAAAATTGGCGATTGTTACTGTTTAGATGCTTTTGATATATGTTCCTTAGATTATATAGAAGCAATATATGCAAAGATTTCAACTGTCTACCTGTTCCATTCATTGTTCTACTTGTCGAAAGTTACAAATAATTTCCGATAAAGGATTAACAATGCGGCTCATTGTTCACTTAAACTTGAAGAACAAAAAATTGGCGACTGGAACTGTTTGGATGCTTTGCATATATGTTTCTTAGACTATATAGAAGCAATATATAAAAAGATTTCAACCGTCTACCAGTTCCATTCCTTGTTCTACTTGTCGAAATTTACAAATAGTTTCCGATAAAGGATTAACAATGGGGCTCATTGTTCACTTAAACTTGAAGAACAAAAAATTGGCGAATGGTACTGTTTGGATGCTTTGCATATATGTTTTTTAGACCATATGGAAGCAATATATACAAAGATTTCAACCGTCTACGTGTTCCTATCATTGTTCTACTTGTAGAAAGTTACAATTAATTTCCGTTAAAGGATTAACAATGGGGCTCGTAGTTCACTTAAACTTGAAGAATAAAATATTGGCGAATTGTACTGTTTGTATGCTTTGCATATATGTTTCGTAGACTATTTAGAAGCAATATATAGAAAGATTTCACCCGTCTACCTGTACTATTCATTGTTCTACTTGTAGAAAGTTACAAATAATTTCCATTTCATGATTATCAATGGGGCTCGCTGTTCACTTAATCTTGAAGATCGAAAAATTGGCGATTGTTACTGTTTAGATGCATTGCATATATGTTTCTTAGATTATATAGAAGCAATATATACAAAGATTTCAACCGTCTACCTGTTCCATTCATTGTTCTACTTGTCGAAATTTACAAATAATTTCCGATAAAGGATTAACCATTGGGGATCATTGTTCACTTAAACTTGAAGAACAAAAAATTAGCGAATGGTACTGTTTGGATGCTTTGCGTATATGTTTCTTAGACTATATGGAAGCAATATATACAAAGATTTCAACCGTCTACGTGTTCCAATCATTGTTCTACTTGTCGAAAGTTACAAATAATTTCCGATAAAGGATTAACAATGGGGCTCATTGTTCACTTAAACTTGAAGATCAAAAAATTGGCGATTGTTACTGTTTAGATGCTTTTCATATATGTTTCATAGATTATATAGAAGCAATATATACAAAGATTTCAACCGTCTTCCTGTTCCATTCATTGTTCTACTTGTCGAAAATTACAAATAATTTCCGATAACGGATTAACCATTGGGGCTCATTGTTCACTTAAACTTGAAGAACAAAAAATTAGCGAATGGTACTGTTTGGATGCTTTGCGTATATGTTTCTTAGACTATATGGAAGCAATTTATACAAAGATTTCAACCGTCTACCAGTTCCATTCATTGTTCTACTTGTCGAAAGTTACAAATAATTTCCGATAAAGGATTAACAATGGGGCTCATTGTTCACTTAAACTTGAAGAACAAAGAATTGGCGAATGGTACTGTTTGGATGCTTTGCATATATGTTTCTTAGACTATATAGAAGCAATATATACATTGATTTCAACCGTCTACCTGTTCCATTCATTGTTCTACTTGTCGGAAGTTACAAATAATTTCCGATAAAGGATTAACAATGGGGCTCATTGTTCACTAAACTTGAAGAACATAAAATTTTCGAATTGTACTGTTTGGATGCTTTGCATATATGTTTCTTAGACTATATAGAAGAAATATATACAATGATTTCAATCGTCTACCTATTCCATTCATTGTTCTACTTGCCGAAATTTACAAATAATTTCCTTTAAAGGATTAACAATGGGGCTCGTAGTTCACTTAAACTTGAAGAGCAAAAAATTGGCGAATTGTACTGTTTGGACGCTTTGCATATATGTTTCTTGGAATATATAGAAGCAATATATACAATAATTTCAACAGTCTACCTGTTCCATTCATTGTTCTACTTGTCGAAATTTACAAATAATTTCCGATAAAGGATTAACAATGGGGCTCATTGTTCACTTAAACTTGAAGAACAAAAAATTGGCGAATGGTACTGTTTGGATGCTTTGCATATATGTTTCTTAGACTATATGGAAGCAATATATACAAAGATTTCAACCGTCTACGTGTTCCAATCATTGTTCTACTTGTCGAAATTTACAAATAATTTCCTTTAAAGGATTAACAATGGGGCTCGATGTTCACTTAAACTTGAAGAACAATAAATTGGCGAATTGTACTGTATGGATGATTTGCATATATGTTTCTTAGACTATATAGAAGCAATATATACAAAGATTTCAACCGTCTACCTGTTCCATTCACTGTTCTACTTGTCGAAAGTTACAAATAATTTCCGATAAAGGATTAACAATGGGGCTCATTGTTCACTTAAACTTGAAGATCAAAAAATTGGCGATTGTTACTCTTTAGATGCTTTGCATATAGGTTTCTTAGACTATATAGAAGCAACATATACAAAGATTTCAACCGTCTACCTGTTCTATTCATTGTTCTTCTTGTCGAAAGTTAGAAATAATTTCCGTTTCATGATTATCAATGGGCCTCGTTGTTCACTTAAACTTGAAGAACAAAAAATTGGCGACTGGAACTGTTTGGATGCTTTGCATATATGTTTCTTAGACTATATAGAAGCAATATATAAAAAGATTTCAACCGTCTACCCGTTCCATTCATTGTTCTACTTGTCGAAAGTTACAAATAATTTCCGATAAAGGATTAACAATGGGGCTCATTGTTCACTTAAACTTGAAGAACAAAAAATTGGCGAATTGTACTGTTTGGATGCTTTGCATATATGTTTCTTAGACTATATAGAAGCAATATATACAATGATTTCAACAGTCTACCTATTCCATTCATTCTTCTACTTGCCGAAATTTACAAATAATTTCCTTTAAAGGATTAACAATGGGGCTCGTAGTTCACTTAAACTTGAAGAGCAAAAAATTGGCGAATTGTACTGTTTGGACGCTTTGCATATATGTTTCTTGGAATATATAGAAGCAATATATACAATAATTTCAAAAGTCTACCTGTTCCATTCATTGTTCTACTTGTCGAAATTTACAAATAATTTCCGATAAAGGATTAACAATGGGGCTCATTGTTCACTTAAACTTGAAGAACAAAAAATTGGCGAATGGTACTGTTTGGATGCTTTGCATATATGTTTCTTAGACTATATGGAAGCAATATATACAAAGATTTCAACCGTCTACGTGTTCCAATCATTGTTCTACTTGTAGAAAGTTACAATTAATTTCCGTTAAAGGATTAACAATGGGGCTCGTAGTTCACTTAAACTTGAAGAACAAAATATTAGCGAATTGTACTGTTTGTATGCTTTGCATATATGTTTCGTAGACTATTTAGAAGCAATATATAGAAAGATTTCACCCGTCTACCTGTTCCATTCATTGTTCTACTTGTAGAAAGTTACAAATAATTTCCATTTCATGATTATCAATGTGGCTCGTAGTTCACTTAAACTTGAAGAACAAAGTATTGGCGAATGGTACTGTTTGGATGCTTTGCATATATGTTTCTTAGACTATATAGAAGCAATATATACAAAGATTTCAACCGTCTACCTGTTCCATTCATTGTTCTACTTGTCGAAAGTTACAAATAATTTCCGATAAAGGATTAACAATGGGGCTCATTGTTCACTTAAACTTGAAGATCAAAAAATTGGCGATTGTTACTGTTTAGATGCTTTGCATATATGTTTCTTAGATTATATAGAAGCAATATATACAAAGATTTCAACCGTCTTCCTGTTCCATTCATTGTTCTACTTGTCGAAAATTACAAATAATTTCCGATAACGGATTAACCATTGGGGCTCATTGTTCACTTAAACTTGAAGAACAAAAAATTAGCGAATGGTACTGTTTGGATGCTTTGCGTATATGTTTCTTAGACTATATGGAAGCAATTTATACAAAGATTTCAACCGTCTACCAGTTCCATTCATTGTTCTACTTGTCGAAAGTTACAAATAATTTCCGATAAAGGATTAACAATGGGGCTCATTGTTCACTTAAACTTGAAGAACAAAGAATTGGCGAATGGTACTGTTTGGATGCTTTGCATATATGTTTCTTAGACTATATAGAAGCAATATATACATTGATTTCAACCGTCTACCTGTTCCATTCATTGTTCTACTTGTCGGAAGTTACAAATAATTTCCGATAAAGGATTAACAATGGGGCTCATTGTTCACTAAACTTGAAGAACATAAAATTTTCGAATTGTACTGTTTGGATGCTTTGCATATATGTTTCTTAGACTATATAGAAGAAATATATACAATGATTTCAATCGTCTACCTATTCCATTCATTGTTCTACTTGCCGAAATTTACAAATAATTTCCTTTAAAGGATTAACAATGGGGCTCGTAGTTCACTTAAACTTGAAGAGCAAAAAATTGGCGAATTGTACTGTTTGGACGCTTTGCATATATGTTTCTTGGAATATATAGAAGCAATATATACAATAATTTCAACAGTCTACCTGTTCCATTCATTGTTCTACTTGTCGAAATTTACAAATAATTTCCGATAAAGGATTAACAATGGGGCTCATTGTTCACTTAAACTTGAAGAACAAAAAATTGGCGAATGGTACTGTTTGGATGCTTTGCATATATGTTTCTTAGACTATATGGAAGCAATATATACAAAGATTTCAACCGTCTACGTGTTCCAATCATTGTTCTACTTGTCGAAATTTACAAATAATTTCCTTTAAAGGATTAACAATGGGGCTCGATGTTCACTTAAACTTGAAGAACAATAAATTGGCGAATTGTACTGTATGGATGATTTGCATATATGTTTCTTAGACTATATAGAAGCAATATATACAAAGATTTCAACCGTCTACCTGTTCCATTCACTGTTCTACTTGTCGAAAGTTACAAATAATTTCCGATAAAGGATTAACAATGGGGCTCATTGTTCACTTAAACTTGAAGATCAAAAAATTGGCGATTGTTACTCTTTAGATGCTTTGCATATAGGTTTCTTAGACTATATAGAAGCAACATATACAAAGATTTCAACCGTCTACCTGTTCTATTCATTGTTCTTCTTGTCGAAAGTTAGAAATAATTTCCGTTTCATGATTATCAATGGGCCTCGTTGTTCACTTAAACTTGAAGAACAAAAAATTGGCGACTGGAACTGTTTGGATGCTTTGCATATATGTTTCTTAGACTATATAGAAGCAATATATAAAAAGATTTCAACCGTCTACCCGTTCCATTCATTGTTCTACTTGTCGAAAGTTACAAATAATTTCCGATAAAGGATTAACAATGGGGCTCATTGTTCACTTAAACTTGAAGAACAAAAAATTGGCGAATTGTACTGTTTGGATGCTTTGCATATATGTTTCTTAGACTATATAGAAGCAATATATACAATGATTTCAACAGTCTACCTATTCCATTCATTCTTCTACTTGCCGAAATTTACAAATAATTTCCTTTAAAGGATTAACAATGGGGCTCGTAGTTCACTTAAACTTGAAGAGCAAAAAATTGGCGAATTGTACTGTTTGGACGCTTTGCATATATGTTTCTTGGAATATATAGAAGCAATATATACAATAATTTCAAAAGTCTACCTGTTCCATTCATTGTTCTACTTGTCGAAATTTACAAATAATTTCCGATAAAGGATTAACAATGGGGCTCATTGTTCACTTAAACTTGAAGAACAAAAAATTGGCGAATGGTACTGTTTGGATGCTTTGCATATATGTTTCTTAGACTATATGGAAGCAATATATACAAAGATTTCAACCGTCTACGTGTTCCAATCATTGTTCTACTTGTAGAAAGTTACAATTAATTTCCGTTAAAGGATTAACAATGGGGCTCGTAGTTCACTTAAACTTGAAGAACAAAATATTAGCGAATTGTACTGTTTGTATGCTTTGCATATATGTTTCGTAGACTATTTAGAAGCAATATATAGAAAGATTTCACCCGTCTACCTGTTCCATTCATTGTTCTACTTGTAGAAAGTTACAAATAATTTCCATTTCATGATTATCAATGTGGCTCGTAGTTCACTTAAACTTGAAGAACAAAGTATTGGCGAATGGTACTGTTTGGATGCTTTGCATATATGTTTCTTAGACTATATAGAAGCAATATATACAAAGATTTCAACCGTCTACCTGTTCCATTCATTGTTCTACTTGTCGAAAGTTACAAATAATTTCCGATAAAGGATTAACAATGGGGCTCATTGTTCACTTAAACTTGAAGATCAAAAAATTGGCGATTGTTACTGTTTAGATGCTTTGCATATATGTTTCTTAGATTATATAGAAGCAATATATACAAAGATTTCAACCGTCTACCTGTTCCATTCATTGTTCTACTTGTCGAAAATTACAAATAATTTCCGATAAAGGATTAACCATTGGGGCTCATTGTTCACTTAAACTTGAAGAACAAAAAATTAGCGAATGGTACTGTTTGGATGCTTTGCGTATATGTTTCATAGACTATATGGAAGCAATATATACAAAGATTTCAACCGTCTACGTGTTCCAATCATTGTTCTACTTGTCGAAATTTACAAATAATTTCCTTAAAGGATTAACAATGGGGCTCGTTGTTCACTTAAACTTGAAGAACAATAGATTGGCGAATTGTACTGTTTGGATGATTTGCATATATGTTTCTTAGACTTTATAGAAGCAATATATACAATGATTTCAACCGTCTACCTGTTCCATTCATTGTTCTACTTGTCGAAAGTTACAAATAATTTCCGATAAAGGATTAACAATGGGGCTCATTGTTCACTTAAACTTGAAGAACAAAAAATTGGCGAATTGTACTGTTTGGATGCTTTGCATATATGTTTCTTAGACTATATAGAAGCAATATATACAATGATTTCAACCGTCTACCTATTCCATTCATTCTTCTACTTGCCGAAATTTACAAATAATTTCCTTTAAAGGATTAACAATGGGGCTCGTAGTTCACTTAAACTTGAAGAGCAAAAAATTGGCGAATTGTACTGTTTGGACGCTTTGCATATATGTTTCTTGGAATATATAGAAGCAATATATACAATAATTTCAAAAGTCTACCTGTTCCATTCATTGTTCTACTTGTCGAAATTTACAAATAATTTCCGATAAAGGATTAACAATGGGGCTCATTGTTCACTTAAACTTGAAGAACAAAAAATTGGCGAATGGTACTGTTTGGATGCTTTGCATATATGTTTCTTAGACTATATGGAAGCAATATATACAAAGATTTCAACCGTCTACGTGTTCCAATCATTGTTCTACTTGTAGAAAGTTACAATTAATTTCCGTTAAAGGATTAACAATGGGGCTCGTAGTTCACTTAAACTTGAAGAACAAAATATTAGCGAATTGTACTGTTTGTATGCTTTGCATATATGTTTCGTAGACTATTTAGAAGCAATATATAGAAAGATTTCACCCGTCTACCTGTTCCATTCATTGTTCTACTTGTAGAAAGTTACAAATAATTTCCATTTCATGATTATCAATGTGGCTCGTAGTTCACTTATACTTGAAGAACAAAGTATTGGCGAATGGTACTGTTTGGATGCTTTGCATATATGTTTCTTAGACTATATAGAAGCAATATATACAAAGATTTCAACCGTCTACCTGTTCCATTCATTGTTCTACTTGTCGAAAGTTACAAATAATTTCCGATAAAGGATTAACAATGGGGCTCATTGTTCTCTTAAACTTGAAGAACAAAGAATTGGAGAATGGTACTGTTTGGATGCTTTGCATATATGTTTCTTAGATTATATAGAAGCAATATATACAAAGATTTCAACCGTCTACCTGTTCCATCCATTGTTCTATTTGTCGCAAGTTACAAATAATTTCCGTTAAAGTATTAACAATGGGGCTCGTAGTTCACTTAAACTTGAAGAACAAAAAATTGGCGAATGGTACTGTTTGGATGCTTTGCATATATGTTTCTTAGATTATATAGAAGCAATATATACAAAGATTTCAACGGTCTACCTGTTCCATTCATTGTTCTACTTGTCGAAAGTTACAAATAATTTCCGTTTCATGAGTATCAATGGGGCTCGTTGTTCACTTAAACTTGAAGAACAAAAAATTGGCGAATGGTACTGTTTGGATGCTTTGCATATATGTTTCTTTGATTATATAGAAGCAATATATACAAAGATTTCAACCGTCTACCTGTTCTATTCATTGTTCTACTTGTCGAAAGTTTGAAATAATTTCCGTTTCATGATTATCAATGGGCCTCGTTGTTCACTTAAACTTGAGGAACAAAAAATTGGCGACTGGAACTGTTTGGATGCTTTGCATATATGTGTCTTAGACTATATAGAAGCAACATATACAAAGATTTCAACCGTCTACCTGTTCTATTCATTGTTCTTGTTGTCTAAAGTTACAAATAATTTCCGGTTCATGATTATCAATGGGCCTCGTTGTTCACTTAAACTTGAAGAACAAAAAATTGGCGACTGGTACTGTTTGGATGCTTTGCATATATGTTTCTTAGACTATATAGAAGCAATATATAAAAAGATTTCCACCGTCTACCAGTTCCATTCATTGTTCTACTTGTCGAAAGTTACAAATAATTTCCGATAAAGGATTAACAATGGGGCTCATTGTTCACTTAAACTTGAAGATCAAAAAATTGGCGATTGTTACTGTTTAGATGCTTTGCATATATGTTTCTTAGATTATATAGAAGCAATATATACAAAGATTTCAACCATCTACCTGTTCCATTCATTGTTCTACTTGTCGAAAGTTACAAATAATTTCCGATAAAGGATTAACAATGGGGCTGGTAGTTGACTTAAACTTGAAGAACAAAAAATTGGTGAATTGTACTGTTTGGATGCTTTGCATATATGTTTCTTAGACTATTTAGAAGCAATATATAGAAAGATTTCACCCGTCTACCTGTACTATTCATTGTTCTACTTGTAGAAAGTTACAAATAATTTCCATTTCATGATTATCAATGGGGCTCATTGTTCACTTAAACTTGAAGATCAAAAAATTGGCGACTGGTACTGTTTGGATGCTTTGCATATATGTTTCTTAGACTATATAGAAGCAATATATAAAAAGATTTCCACCGTCTACCAGTTCCATTCATTGTTCTACTTGTCGAAAGTTACAAATAATTTCCGATAAAGGATTAACAATGGGGCTCATTGTTCACTTAAACTTGAAGATCAAAAAATTGGCGATTGTTACTGTTTAGATGCTTTGCATATATGTTTCTTAAATTATATAGAAGCAATATATACAAAGATTTCAACCGTCTACCTGTTCCATTCATTGTTCTACTTGTCGAAAGTTACAAATAATTTCCGATAAAGGATTAACAATGGGGCTCATTGTTCACTTAAACTTGAAGATGAAATAATTGGCGAATTGTTCTGTTTGGATGCTTTGCATATATGTTTCTTAGATTATATAGAAGCAATATATACAAAGATTTCAACCGTCTACCTGTTCCATTCATTGTTCTACTTGTCGAAAATTACAAATAATTTCCGATAAAGGATTAACCATTGGGGCTCATTGTTCTCTTAAACTTGAAGAACAAAATATTGGCGAATTGTACTGTTTGTATGCTTTGCATATATGTTTCGTAGACTATATAAAAGCAATATATACAATGATTTCAGCCGTCTACATGATCCATTCATTGTTCTACTTGTCGAAATTTACAAATAATTTCCTTTAAAGGATTAACAATGGGGCTCGTAGTTCACTTAAACTTGAAGAACAAAAAATTGGCGAATTGTACTGTTTGGATGCTTTGCATATATGTTTCTTAGACTATTTAGAAGCAATATATAGAAAGATTTCTCCCGTCTACCTGTACTATTCATTGTTCTACTTGTAGAAAGTTACAAATAATTTCCATTTCATGATTATCAATGGGGCTCGCTGTTCACTTAAACTTGAAGATCAAAAAATTGGCGATTGTTACTGTTTAGATGCTTTGCATATATGTTTCTTAGATTATATAGAAGCAATATATACAAAGATTTCAGCCGTCTACCTGTTCCATTCATTGTTCTACTTGTCGAAAATTACAAATAATTTCCGATAAAGTATTAACCATTGGGGCTCATTGTTCACTTAAACTTGAAGAACAAAAAATTAGCGAATCGTACTGTTTGGATGCTTTGCGTATATGTATCTTAGACTATATGGAAACAATATATAAAAAGATTTCCACCGTCTACCAGTTCCATTCATTGTTCTACTTGTCGAAAGTTACAAATAATTTCCGATAAAGGATTAACAATGGGGCTCATTGTTCACTTAAACTTGAAGAACAAGAAATTGGCGAATGGTACTGTTTGGATGCTTTGCATATATGTTTCTTAGATTACATAGAAGCAATATATACAAAGATTTCAACCGTCTACCTGTTCCATCCATTGTTCTACTTGTCGCAAGTTACAAATAATTTCCGTTAAAGTATTAACAATGGGGCTCGTAGTTCACTTAAACTTGAAGAACAAAGAATTGGCGAATGGTACTGTTTGGATGCTTTGCATATATCTTTCTTAAATTATATAGAAGCAATATATACATTGATTTCAACCGTCTACCTGTTCCATTCATTGTTCTACTTGTCGGAAGTTACAAATAATTTCCGTTAAAGTATTAACAATGGGGCTCGTAGTTCACTTAAACATGAAGATGAAATAATTGGCGAATTGTACTGTTTGGATGCTTTGCATATATGTTTCTTAGATTATATAGAAGCAATATATACAAAGATTTCAACCGTCTACCTGTTCCATTCATTGTTCTACTTGTCGAAAGTTACAAATAATTTCCGATAAAGGATTAACAATGGGGCTCATTGTTCACTTAAACTTGAAGATCACAAAATTGGCGATTGTTACTGTTTAGATGCTTTGCATATATGTTTCTTAGATTATATAGAAGCAATATATACAAAGATTTCAACCGTCTACCTGTTCCATTCATTGTTCTACTTGTCGAAAGTTACAAATAATTACCGTTAAAGTATTAACAATGGGGCTCATTGTTCACTTAAACTTGAAGATCAAAAAATTGGCGATTGTTACTGTTTAGATGCTTTGCATATAGGTTTCTTAGACTATATAGAAGCAACATATACAAAGATTTTAACCGTCTACCTGTTCTATTCATTGTTCTTCTTGTCGAAAGTTTGAAATAATTTCCGTTTCATGATTATCAATGGGCCTCGTTGTTCACTTAAACTTGAGGAACAAAAAATTGGCGACTGGAACTGTTTGGATGCTTTGCATATATGTTTCTTAGACTATATAGAAGCAATATATAAAAAGAATTCAACCGTCTACCAGTTCCATTCATTGTTCTACTTGTCGAAAGTTACAAATAATTTCCGATAAAGGATTAACAATGGGGCTCATTGTTCTCTTAAACTTGAAGAACAAAGAATTGGCGAATGGTACTGTTTGTATGCTTTGCATATATGTTTCTTAGATTATATAGAAGCAATATATACAAAGATTTCAACGGTCTACCTGTTCCATTCATTGTTCTACTTGTCGAAATTTACAAATAATTTCCTTTAAAGGATTAACAATGGGGCTCGTAGTTGACTTAAACTTGAAGAACAAAAAATTGGCGAATTGTACTGTTTGGATGCTTTGCATATATGTTTCTTAGATTATATAGAAGCAATATATACAAAGATTTCAACCGTCTACCTGTTCTATTCATTGTTCTACTTGTCGAAAGTTTGAAATAATTTCCGTTTCATGATTATCAATGGGCCTCGTTGTTCACTTAAACTTGAGGAACAAAAAATTGGCGACTGGAACTGTTTGGATGCTTTGCATATATGTTTCTTAGACTATATAGAAGCAATATATAAAAAGATTTCAACCGTCTACCAGTTCCATTCATTGTTCTACTTGTTGAAAGTTACAAATAATTTCCGATAAAGGATTAACAATGGGGCTCATTGTTCACTTAAACTTGAAGAACAAAGAAATGGCGAATGATACTGTTTGGATGCTTTGCATATATGTTTCTTAGACTGTATAGAAGCAATATATACAAAGATTTCAACCGTCTACCTGTTCCATTCATTGTTTTACTTGTCGAAAGTTACAAATAATTTCCGATAAAGGATTAACAATGGGGCTCATTGTTCACTTAAACTTGAAGATCAAAAAATTGGCGACTGGAACTGTTTGGATGCTTTGCATATATGTTTCTTAGACTATATAGAAGCAATATATAAAAAGATTTCAACCGTCTACCAGTTCCATTCATTGTTCTACTTGCCGAAAGTTACAAATAATTTCCGATAAAGGATTAACAATGGGGCTCATTGTTCACTTAAACTTGAAGAACAAAGAATTGGCGAATGGTACTGTTTGGATGCTTTGCATATATGTTTCTTAAATTATATAGAAGCAATATATACATTGATTTCAACCGTCTACCTGTTCCATTCATTGTTCTACTTGTCGGAAGTTACAAATAATTTCCTTTAAAGGATTAACAATGGGGCTCGTAGTTCACTTAAACTTGAAGAACAAAAAATTGGCGAATGGTACTGTTTGGATGCTTTGCATATATGTTTCTTAGACTATATAGAAGCAATATATACAAAGATTTCAACCGTCTACCTGTTCCATTCATTGTTCTACTTGTCGAAAGTTACAAAGAATTTCCGATAAAGTATTAACAATGGGGCTCATTGTTCACTTAAACTTGAAGAACAATAAATTGGCGAATTGTACTGTTTGGATGCTTTGCATATATGATTCTTAGACTATATAGAAGCAATATATACAATGATTTCAACCGTCTACCTATTCCATTCATTGTTCTACTTGCCGAAATTTACAAATAATTTCCTTTAAAGGATTAACAATGGGGCTCGTAGTTCACTTAAACTTGAAGAGCAAAAAATTGGCGAATTGTACTGTTTGGACGATTTGCATATATGTTTCTTGGAATATATAGAAGCAATATATACAAAGATTTCAACCGTCTACCTGTTCCATTCATTGTTCTACTTGTCGAAATTTACAAATAATTTCCTTTAAAGGATTAACAATGGGGCTCGTAGTTGACTTAAACTTGAAGAACAAAAAATTGGCGAATTGTACTGTTTGGATGCTTTGCATATATGTTTCTTAGATTATATAGAAGCAATATATACATTGATTTCAACCGTCTACCTGTTCCATTCATTGTTCTACTTGTCGGAAGTTACAAATAGTTTCCGTTAAAGTATTAACAATGGGGCTCGTAGTTCACTTAAACATGAAGATGAAATAATTGGCGAATTGTACTGTTTGGATGCTTTGCATATATGTTTCTTAGATTATATAGAAGCAATATATACAAAGATTTCAACCGTCTACCTGTTCCATTCATTGTTCTACTTGTCGAAAGTTACAAATAATTTCCGATAAAGGATTAACAATGGGGCTCATTGTTCACTTAAACTAGAAGATCAAAAAATTGGCGATTGTTACTGTTTAGATGCTTTGCATATATGTTTCTTAGATTATATAGAAGCAATATATACAAAGATTTCAACCGTCTACCTGTTCCATTCATTGTTTTACTTGTCGAAAGTTACAAATAATTTCCGATAAAGGATTAACAATGGGGCTCATTGTTCACTTAAACTTGAAGATCAAAAAATTGGCGAGTGGAACTGTTTGGATGCTTTGCATATATGTTTCTTAGACTATATAGAAGCAATATATAAAAAGATTTCAACCGTCTACCAGTTCCATTCATTGTTCTACTTGCCGAAAGTTACAAATAATTTCCGATAAAGGATTAACAATGGGGCTCATTGTTCACTTAAACTTGAAGAACAAAGAATTGGCGAATGGTACTGTTTGGATGCTTTGCATATATGTTTCTTAAATTATATAGAAGCAATATATACATTGATTTCAACCGTCTACCTGTTCCATTCATTGTTCTACTTGTCGGAAGTTACAAATAATTTCCTTTAAAGGATTAACAATGGGGCTCGTAGTTCACTTAAACTTGAAGAACAAAAAATTGGCGAATGGTACTGTTTGGATGCTTTGCATATATGTTTCTTAGACTATATAGAAGCAATATATACAATGATTTCAACCGTCTACCTATTCCATTCATTGTTCTACTTGCCGAAATTTACAAATAATTTCCTTTAAAGGATTAACAATGGGGCTCGTAGTTCACTTAAACTTGAAGAGCAAAAAATTGGCGAATTGTACTGTTTGGACGATTTGCATATATGTTTCTTGGAATATATAGAAGCAATATATACAAAGATTTCAACCGTCTACCTGTTCCATTCATTGTTCTACTTGTCGAAATTTACAAATAATTTCCTTTAAAGGATTAACAATGGGGCTCGTAGTTGACTTAAACTTGAAGAACAAAAAATTGGCGAATTGTACTGTTTGGATGCTTTGCATATATGTTTCTTAGATTATATAGAAGCAATATATACAAAGATTTCAACCGTCTACCTGTTCTATTCATTGTTCTACTTGTCGAAAGTTTGAAATAATTTCCGTTTCATGATTATCAATGGGCCTCGTTGTTCACTTAAACTTGAGGAACAAAAAATTGGCGACTGGAACTGTTTGGATGCTTTGCATATATGTTTCTTAGACTATATAGAAGCAATATATAAAAAGATTTCAACCGTCTACCAGTTCCATTCATTGTTCTACTTGTTGAAAGTTACAAATAATTTCCGATAAAGGATTAACAATGGGGCTCATTGTTCACTTAAACTTGAAGAACAAAGAAATGGCGAATGGTACTGTTTGGATGCTTTGCATATATGTTTCTTAGACTGTATAGAAGCAATATATACAAAGATTTCAACCGTCTACCTGTTCCATTCATTGTTTTACTTGTCGAAAGTTACAAATAATTTCCGATAAAGGATTAACAATGGGGCTCATTGTTCACTTAAACTTGAAGATCAAAAAATTGGCGACTGGAACTGTTTGGATGCTTTGCATATATGTTTCTTAGACTATATAGAAGCAATATATAAAAAGATTTCAACCGTCTACCAGTTCCATTCATTGTTCTACTTGCCGAAAGTTACAAATAATTTCCGATAAAGGATTAACAATGGGGCTCATTGTTCACTTAAACTTGAAGAACAAAGAATTGGCGAATGGTACCGTTTGGATGCTTTGCATATATGTTTCTTAAATTATATAGAAGCAATATATACATTGATTTCAACCGTCTACCTGTTCCATTCATTGTTCTACTTGTCGGAAGTTACAAACAATTTCCGATAAAGGATTAACCATTGGGGCTCATTGTTCACTTAAACTTGAAGTACAAAATATTGGCGAATTGTACTGTTTGTATGCTTTGCATATATGTTTCGTAGACTATATAGAAGCAATATATACAATGATTTCAACCGTCTACATGATCCATTCATTGTTCTACTTGTCGAAATTTACAAATAATTTCCTTTAAAGGATTAACAATGGGGCTCGTAGTTCACTTAAACTTGAAGAACAAAAAATTGGCGAATTGTACTGTTTGGATGCTTTGCATATATGTTTCTTAGACTATTTAGAAGCAATATATAGAAAGATTTCTCCCGTCTACCTGTACTATTCATTGTTCTACTTTTCGAAAGTTAGAAATAATTTCCATTTCATGATTATCAATGGGGCTCGCTGTTCACTTAAACTTGAAGATCAAAAAATTGGAGATTGTTACTGTTTAGATGCTTTGCATATATGTTTCTTAGATTATATAGAAGCAATATATACAAAGATTTCAACCGTCTACCTGTTCCATTCATTGTTCTACTTGTCGAAATTTACAAATAATTTCCGATAAAGGATTAACAATGGGGCTCATTGTTCACTTAAACTTGAAGAACAATAAATTGGCGAATTGTACTGTTTGGATGCTTTGCATATATGTTTCTTAGACTATATAGAAGCAATATATACAATGATTTCAACCGTCTACCTATTCCATTCTTTGTTCTACTTGCCGAAATTTACAAATAATTTCCTTTAAAGGATTAACAATGGGGCTCGTAGTTCACTTAAACATGAAGATGAAATAATTGGCGAATTGTACTGTTTGGATGCTTTGCATATATGTTTCTTAGATTATATAGAAGCAATATATACAAAGATTTCAACGGTCTACCTGTTCCATTCATTGTTCTACTTGTCGAAATTTACAAATAATTTCCTTTAAAGGATTAACAATGGGGCTCGTAGTTAACTTAAACTTGAAGAACAAAAAATTGGCGAATTGTACTGTTTGGATGCTTTGCATATATGTTTCTTAGATTATATAGAAGCAATATATACAAAGATTTCAACCGTCTACCTGTTCTATTCATTGTTCTACTTGTCGAAAGTTTGAAATAATTTCCGTTTCATGATTATCAATGGGCCTCGTTGTTCACTTAAACTTGAGGAACAAAAAATTGGCGACTTGAACTGTTTGGATGCTTTGCATATATGTTTCTTAGACTATATAGAAGCAATATATAAAAAGATTTCAACCGTCTACCAGTTCCATTCATTGTTCTACTTGTTGAAAGTTACAAATAATTTCCGATAAAGGATTAACAATGGGGCTCATTGTTCACTTAAACTTGAAGAACAAAGAAATGGCGAATGGTACTGTTTGGATGCTTTGCATATATGTTTCTTAGACTGTATAGAAGCAATATATACAAAGATTTCAACCGTCTACCTGTTCCATTCATTGTTTTACTTGTCGAAAGTTACAAATAATTTCCGATAAAGGATTAACAATGGGGCTCATTGTTCACTTAAACTTGAAGATCAAAAAATTGGCGACTGGAACTGTTTGGATGCTTTGCATATATGTTTCTTAGGCTATATAGAAGCAATATATAAAAAGATTTCAACCGTCTACCAGTTCCATTCATTGTTCTACTTGCCGAAAGTTACAAATAATTTCCGATAAAGGATTAACAATGGGGCTCATTGTTCACTTAAACTTGAAGAACAAAGAATTGGCGAATGGTACTGTTTGGATGCTTTGCATATATGTTTCTTAAATTATATAGAAGCAATATATACATTGATTTCAACCGTCTACCTGTTCCATTCATTGTTCTACTTGTCGGAAGTTACAAACAATTTCCGATAAAGGATTAACCATTGGGGCTCATTGTTCACTTAAACTTGAAGTACAAAATATTGGCGAATTGTACTGTTTGTATGCTTTGCATATATGTTTCGTAGACTATATAGAAGCAATATATACAATGATTTCAACCGTCTACATGATCCATTCATTGTTCTACTTGTCGAAATTTACAAATAATTTCCTTTAAAGGATTAACAATGGGGCTCGTAGTTCACTTAAACTTGAAGAACAAAAAATTGGCGAATTGTACTGTTTGGATGCTTTGCATATATGTTTCTTAGACTATTTAGAAGCAATATATAGAAAGATTTCTCCCGTCTACCTGTACTATTCATTGTTCTACTTTTCGAAAGTTAGAAATAATTTCCATTTCATGATTATCAATGGGGCTCGCTGTTCACTTAAACTTGAAGATCAAAAAATTGGCGATTGTTACTGTTTAGATGCTTTGCATATATGTTTCTTAGATTATATAGAAGCAATATATACAAAGATTTCAACCGTCTACCTGTTCCATTCATTGTTCTACTTGTCGAAATTTACAAATAATTTCCGATAAAGGATTAACAATGGGGCTCATTGTTCACTTAAACTTGAAGAACAATAAATTGGCGAATTGTACTGTTTGGATGCTTTGCATATATGTTTCTTAGACTATATAGAAGCAATATATACAATGATTTCAACCGTCTACCTATTCCATTCTTTGTTCTACTTGCCGAAATTTACAAATAATTTCCTTTAAAGGATTAACAATGGGGCTCGTAGTTCACTTAAACTTGAAGAGCAAAAAATTGGCGAATTGTACTGTTTGGACGATTTGCATATATGTTTCTTGGAATATATAGAAGCCATATATACAAAGATTTCAACCGTCTACGTGTTCCAATCATTGTTCTACTTGTAGAAAGTTACAATTAATTTCCGTTAAGGGATTAACAATGGGGATCGTAGTTTACTTAAACTTGAAGAACAAAAAATTGGCGAATTGTACTGTTTGGATGCTTTGCATATATGTTTCTTAGACTATATAGAAGCAATATATACAATGATTTCAACCGTCTACCTATTCCATTCATTGTTCTACTTGCCGAAATTTACAAATAATTTCCTTTAAAGGATTAACAATGGGGCTCGTAGTTCACTTAAACTTGAAGAGCAAAAAATTGGCGAATTGTACTGTTTGGACGCTTTGCATATATGTTTCTTAGACTATATAGAAGCAATATATACAAAGATTTCAACCGTCTACCTGTTCCATTCATTGTTCTACTTGTCGAAAGTTACAAATAATTTCCGATAAAGTATTAACAATGGGGCTCATTGTTCACTTAAACTTGAAGAACAATAAATTGGCGAATTGTACTGTTTGGATGCTTTGCATATATGTTTCTTAGACTATATGGAAGCAATATATACAATGATTTCAACCGTCTACCTATTCCATTTATTGTTCTACTCGCCGAAATTTACAAATAATTTCCTTTAAAGGATTAACAATGGGGCTCGTAGTTCACTTAAACTTGAAGAGCAAAAAATTGGCGAATTGTACTGTTTGGACGATTTGCATATATGTTTCTTGGAATATATAGAAGCAATATATACAAAGATTTCAACCGTCTACCTGTTCCATTCATTGTTCTACTTGTCGAAATTTACAAATAATTTCCTTTAAAGGATTAACAATGGGGCTCGTAGTTCACTTAAACTTGAAGAACAAAAAATTGGCGAATTGTACTGTTTGGATGCTTTGCATATGTGTTTTTTAGACTATTTAGAAGCAATATATAGAAAGATTTCACCCGTCTACCTGTACTATTCATTGTTCTACTTGTAGAAAGTTACAAATAATTTCCGTTTCATGATTATCAATGGGGCTCGTTGTTCACTTAAACTTGAAGAACAAAAAATTGGCGAATGGTACTGTTTGGATGCTTTGCACATATGTTTCTTAGACTATATAGAAGCAATATATAAAAAGATTTCAACCGTCTACCAGTTCCATTCATTGTTCTACTTGTTGAAAGTTACAAATAATTTCCGATAAAGGATTAACAATGGGGCTCATTGTTCACTTAAACTTGAAGAACAAAGAAATGGCGAATGATACTGTTTGGATGCTTTGCATATATGTTTCTTAGACTGTATAGAAGCAATATATACAAAGATTTCAACCGTCTACCTGTTCCATTCATTGTTTTACTTGTCGAAAGTTACAAATAATTTCCGATAAAGGATTAACAATGGGGCTCGTAGTTAACTTAAACTTGAAGAGCAAAAAATTGGCGAATTGTACTGTTTGGACGCTTTGCATATATGTTTCTTAGACTATATAGAAGCAATATATACAAAGATTTCAACCGTCTACCTGTTCCATTCATTGTTCTACTTGTCGGAAGTTACAAATAATTTCCGTTAAAGTATTAACAATGGGGCTCGTAGTTCACTTAAACATGAAGATGAAATAATTGGCGAATTGTACTGTTTGGATGCTTTGCATATATGTTTCTTAGATTATATAGAAGCAATATATACAAAGATTTCAACCGTCTACCTGTTCCATTCATTGTTCTACTTGTCGAAAGTTACAAATAATTTCCGATAAAGGATTAACAATGGGGCTCATTGTTCACTTAAACTTGAAGATCAAAAAATTGGCGATTGTTACTGTTTAGATGCTTTGCATATATGTTTCTTAGATTATATAGAAGCAATATATACAAAGATTTCAACCGTCTACCTGTTCCATTCATTGTTCTACTTGTCGAAAGTTACAAATAATTACCGTTAAAGTATTAACAATGGGGCTCATTGTTCACTTAAACTTGAAGATCAAAAAATTGGCGATTGTTACTGTTTAGATGCTTTGCATATAGGTTTCTTAGACTATATAGAAGCAACATATACAAAGATTTTAACCGTCTACCTGTTCTATTCATTGTTCTTCTTGTCGAAAGTTTGAAATAATTTCCGTTTCATGATTATCAATGGGCCTCGTTGTTCACTTAAACTTGAGGAACAAAAAATTGGCGACTGGAACTGTTTGGATGCTTTGCATATATGTTTCTTAGACTGTATAGAAGCAATATATACAAAGATTTCAACCGTCTACCTGTTCCATTCATTGTTTTACTTGTCGAAAGTTACAAATAATTTCCGATAAAGGATTAACAATGGGGCTCGTAGTTAACTTAAACTTGAAGAGCAAAAAATTGGCGAATTGTACTGTTTGGACGCTTTGCATATATGTTTCTTAGACTATATAGAAGCAATATATACAAAGATTTCAACCGTCTACCTGTTCCATTCATTGTTCTACTTGTCGGAAGTTACAAATAATTTCCGTTAAAGTATTAACAATGGGGCTCGTAGTTCACTTAAACATGAAGATGAAATAATTGGCGAATTGTACTGTTTGGATGCTTTGCATATATGTTTCTTAGATTATATAGAAGCAATATATACAAAGATTTCAACCGTCTACCTGTTCCATTCATTGTTCTACTTGTCGGAAGTTACAAATAATTTCCGTTAAAGTATTAACAATGGGGCTCGTAGTTCACTTAAACATGAAGATGAAATAATTGGCGAATTGTACTGTTTGGATGCTTTGCATATATGTTTCTTAGGCTATTTAGAAGCAATATATAGAAAGATTTCACCCGTCTACCTGTACTATTCATTGTTCTACTTGTAGAAAGTTACAAATAATTTCCATTTCATGATTATCAATGGGGCTCGTAGTTCACTTAAACTTGAAGAACAAAAAATTGGCGAGTTGTACTGTTTGGATGCTTTGCATATATGTTTCGTAGATTATATAGAAGCAATATATACAAAGATTTCAACCGTCTACCAGTTCCATTCAATGTTCTACTTGTCGAAATTTACAAATAATTTCCTTTAAAGGATTAACAATGGGGCTCGTAGTTCACTTATACATGAAGGACAAAAAATTGTCGAATTGTACTGTTTGGATGCTTTGCATATATGTTTCTTAGACTATATAGAAGCAATATATACAATGATTTCAACCGTCTACATGTTCCATTCATTGTTCTACTTGCCGAAATTTACAAATAATTTCCTTTAAAGGATTAACAACGGGGCTCGTAGTTCACTTAAACTTGAAGAGCAAAAAATTGGCGGATTGTACTGTTTGGACGCTTTGCATATATGTGTCTTGGACTATATAGAAGCAATATATACAAAGATTTCAACCGTCTACCTGTTCCATTCATTGTTCTACTTGTCGAAATTTACAAATTATTTCCTTTAAAGGATTAACAATGGGGCTCGTAGTTCACTTAGACTTGAAGAACAAAAAATTGGCGAATTGTACTGTTTGGATGCTTTGCATATATGTTTCTTAGGCTATTTAGAAGCAATATATAGAAAGATTTCACCCGTCTACCTGTACTATTCATTGTTCTACTTGCCGAAATTTACAAATAATTTCCTTTAAAGGATTAACAACGGGGCTCGTAGTTCACTTAAACTTGAAGAGCAAAAAATTGGCGATTGTTACTGTTTAAATGCTTTGCATATAGGTTTCTTAGACTATATAGAAGCAACATATACAAAGATTTCAACCGTCTACCTGTTCCATTCATTGTTCTGCTTGTCGAAAATTACAAATAATTTCCTTTGAAGGATTAACAACGGGGCTCGCTGTTCACTTAAACTTGAAGATCAAAAAATTGGCGATTGTTACTGTTTAAATGCTTTGCATATAGGTTTCTTAGACTATATAGAAGCAACATATACAAAGATTTCAACCGTCTACCTGTTCCATTCATTGTTCTGCTTGTCGAAAATTACAAATAATTTCCTTTGAAGGATTAACAATGGGGCTCGTAGTTCACTTAAACTTGAAGAACAAAAAATTGGCGAATTGTACTGTTCGGATGCTTTGCATATATGTTTCGTAGGCTATATAGAAGCAATATATACAAAGATTTCAGCCGTCTACCTGTTCCGTCCATTGTTCTACTTGTCGCAAGTTACAAATAATTTCCGTGAAAGTATTAACAATGGGGCTCGTAGTTCACTTAAACTTGAAGAACAAAAAATTGGCGAATGGTACTGTTTGGATGCTTTGCATATATGTTTCTTAGATTATATAGAAGCAACATATACAAAGATTTCACCCGTCTACCTCTTCTATTCATTGTTCTACTTGTAGAAAAGTTACAAATAATTTCCGTTTCATGATTATCAATGGGGCTCGTTGTTCACTTAAACTTGAAGAACAAAAAATTGGCGAATGGTACTGTTTGGATGCTTTGCATATATGTTTCTTAGATTATATAGAAGCAATATATACAAAGATTTCAACCGTCTACCTGTGCCATCCATTGTTCTACTTGTCGCAAGTTACAAATAATTTCCGTTAAAGTATTAACAATGGGGCTCGTAGTTCACTTAAACTTGAAGATCAAATAATTGGCGAATTGTACTGTTTGGATGCTTTGCATATATGTTTCTTAGACTATTTAGAAGCAATATATAGAAAGATTTCACCCGTCTACCTGTACTATTCATTGTTCTACTTGTAGAAAGTTACAATTAATTTCCGTTAAAGGATTAACAATGGGGCTCGTAGTTCACTTAAACTTGAAGAACAAAAAATTGGCGAATTGTACTGTTCGGATGCTTTGCATATATGTTTCGTAGGCTATATAGAAGCAATATATACAAAGATTTCAACCGTCTACCTGTTATATTCATCGTTCTACTTGTAGAAAGTTACAAATAATTTCCATTTCATGATTATCAATGGGGCTCGCTGTTCACTTAAACTTGAAGATCAAAAAATTGGCGATTGTTACTGTTTAGATGCTTTGCATATAGGTTTCTTAGACTATATAGAAGCAACATATACAAAGATTTAAACCGTCTACCTGTTCTATTCATTGTTCTACTTTTAGAAAGTTACAAATAATTTCCGTTTCATGATTATCAATTGGGCTCGTTGTTCACTTAAACTTGAAGATCAAATAATTGGCGAATTGTACTGTTTGGATGCTTTGCATATATGTTTCTTAGACTATTTAGAAACAATATATAGAAAGATTTCACCCGTCTACCTGTTCCATTCATTGTTCTACTTGTAGAAAGTTACAAATAATTTCCGTTTCATGATTATCAATGGGGCTCGTTGTTCACTTAAACTTGAAGAACAAAAAATTGGCGAATGGTACTGTTTGGATGCTTTGCATATATGTTTCTTAGATTATATAGAAGCAACATATACAAAGATTTCAACCGTCTACCTGTTCTATTCATTGTTCTTCTTGTCGAAAGTTAGAAATAATTTCCGTTTCATGATTATCAATGGGCCTCGTTGTTCACTTAAACTTGAAGAACAAAAAATTGGCGACTGGTACTGTTTGGATGCTTTGCATATATGTTTCTTAGACTATTTAGAAGCAATATATACAAAGATTTCAACCGTCTACCTGTTCCATTCATTGTTCTACTTGTCGCAAGTTACAAATAATTTCCGTTAAAGTATTAACAATGGGGCTCGTAGTTCACTTAAACTTGAAGATCAAATAATTGGCGAATTGTACTTTTTGGATGCTTTGCATATATGTTTCTTAGACTATTTAGAAGCAATATATAGAAAGATTTCACCCGTCTACCTGTACTATTCATTGTTCTACTTGTAGAAAGTTACAATTAATTTCCGTTAAAGGATTAACAATGGGGCTCGTAGTTCACTTAAACTTGGAGAACAAAAAATTGGCGAATTGTACTGTTCGGATGCTTTGCATATATGTTTCGTAGGCTATATAGAAGCAATATATACAAAGATTTCAACCGTCTACCTGTTATATTCATCGTTCTACTTGTAGAAAGTTACAAATAATTTCCATTTCATGATTATCAATGGGGCTCGCTGTTCACTTAAACTTGAAGATCAAAAAATTGGCGATTGTTACTGTTTAGATGCTTTGCATATAGGTTTCTTAGACTATATAGAAGCAACATATACAAAGATTTAAACCGTCTACCTGTTCTATTCATTGTTCTACTTTTAGAATGTTACAAATAATTTCCGTTTCATGATTATCAATTGGGCTCGTTGTTCACTTAAACTTGAAGATCAAATAATTGGCGAATTGTACTGTTTGGATGCTTTGCATATATGTTTCTTAGACTATTTAGAAACAATATATAGAAAGATTTCACCCGTCTACCTGTTCCATTCATTGTTCTACTTGTAGAAAGTTACAAATAATTTCCGTTTCATGATTATCGATGGGGCTCGTTGTTCACTTAAACTTGAAGAACAAAAAATTGGCGAATGGTACTGTTTGGATGCTTTGCATATATGTTTCTTAGATTATATAGAAGCAACATATACAAAGATTTCAACCGTCTACCTGTTCTATTCATTGTTCTTCATGTCGAAAGTTAGAAATAATTTCCGTTTCATGATTATCAATGGGCCTCGTTGTTCACTTAAACTTGAAGAACAAAAAATTGGCGACTGGTACTGTTTGGATGCTTTGCATATATGTTTCTTAGACTATTTAGAAGCAATATATACAAAGATTTCAACCGTCTACCTGTTCCATTCATTGTTCTACTTGTCGCAAGTTACAAATAATTTCCGTTAAAGTATTAACAATGGGGCTCGTAGTTCACTTAAACTTGAAGAACAAAAAATTGGCGAATGGTACTGTTTGGATGCTTTGCATATATGTTTCTTATACTATATAGAAGCAATATATACAAAGATTTCAACCGTCTACCTGTTCCATTCATTGTTCTACTTGTCGAAAGTTACAAATAATTTCCTTTAAAGGATTAACAATGGGGCTCGTAGTTCACTTAAACTTGAAGAACAAAAAATTGGCGAATTGTACTGTTTGGATGCTTTGCATATATGTTTCTTAGACTATCTAGAAGCAATATGTAGGAAGATTTCACCCGTCTACCTGTACTATTCATTGTTCTACTTGTAGAAAGTTACAAATAATTTCCATTTCATGATTATCAATGGGGCTCGTAGTTCACTTAAACTTGAAGAACAAAAAATTGGCGAGTTGTACTGTTTGGATGCTTTGCATATATGTTTCGTAGATTATATAGAAGCAATATATACAAAGATTTCAACCGTCTACCAATTCCATTCAATGTTCTACTTGTCGAAATTTACAAATAATTTCCTTTAAAGGATTAACAATGGGGCTCGTAGTTCACTTATACATGAAGGACAAAAAATTGTCGAATTGTACTGTTTGGATGCTTTGCATATATGTTTCTTAGACTATATAGAAGCAATATATACAATGATTTCAACCGTCTACATGTTCCATTCATTGTTCTACTTGCCGAAATTTACAAATAATTTCCTTTAAAGGATTAACAACGGGGCTCGTTGTTCACTTAAACTTGAAGAGCAAAAAATTGGCGGATTGTACTGTTTGGACGCTTTGCATATATGTGTCTTGGACTATATAGAAGCAATATATACAAAGATTTCAACCGTCTACCTGTTCCATTCATTGTTCTACTTGTCGAAATTTACAAATTATTTCCTTTAAAGGATTAACAATGGGGCTCGTAGTTCACTTAGACTTGAAGAACAAAAAATTGGCGAATTGTACTGTTTGGATGCTTTGCATATATGTTTCTTAGGCTATTTAGAAGCAATATATAGAAAGATTTCACCCGTCTACCTGTACTATTCATTGTTCTACTTGCCGAAATTTACAAATAATTTCCTTTAAAGGATTAACAACGGGGCTCGTAGTTCACTTAAACTTGAAGAGCAAAAAATTGGCGATTGTTACTGTTTAAATGCTTTGCATATAGGTTTCTTAGACTATATAGAAGCAACATATACAAAGATTTCAACCGTCTACCTGTTCCATTCATTGTTCTGCTTGTCGAAAATTACAAATAATTTCCTTTGAAGGATTAACAACGGGGCTCGCTGTTCACTTAAACTTGAAGATCAAAAAATTGGCGATTGTTACTGTTTAAATGCTTTGCATATAGGTTTCTTAGACTATATAGAAGCAACATATACAAAGATTTCAACCGTCTACCTGTTCCATTCATTGTTCTGCTTGTCGAAAATTACAAATAATTTCCTTTGAAGGATTAACAATGGGGCTCGTAGTTCACTTAAACTTGAAGAACAAAAAATTGGCGAATTGTACTGTTCGGATGCTTAGCATATATGTTTCGTAGGCTATATAGAAGCAATATATACAAAGATTTCAGCCGTCTACCTGTTCCATCCATTGTTCTACTTGTCGCAAGTTACAAATAATTTCCGTGAAAGTATTAACAATGGGGCTCGTAGTTCACTTAAACTTGAAGAACAAAAAATTGGCGAATGGTACTGTTTGGATGCTTTGCATATATGTTTCTTATACTATATAGAAGCAATATATACAAAGATTTCAACCGTCTACCTGTTCCATTCATTGTTCTACTTGTCGAAAGTTACAAATAATTTCCGATAAAGGATTAACAATGGGGCTCATTGTTCACTTAAACTTGAAGGACAAAAAATTGGCGAATTGTACTGTTTGGATGCTTTGCATATATGTTTCTTAGACTATATAGAAGCAATATATACAAAGATTTCAACCGTCTACCTGTTCCATTCATTGTTCTGCTTGTCGAAATTTACAAATAATTTCCTTTAAAGGATTAACAATGGGGCTCGTAGTTCACTTAAACTTGAAGAACAAAAAATTGGCGAATTGTACTGTTTGGATGCTTTGCATATATGTTTCTTAGACTATCTAGAAGCAATATGTAGGAAGATTTCACCCGTCTACCTGTACTATTCATTGTTCTACTTGTAGAAAGTTACAAATAATTTCCATTTCATGATTATCAATGGGGCTCGTAGTTCACTTAAACTTGAAGAACAAAAAATTGGCGAGTTGTACTGTTTGGATGCTTTGCATATATGTTTCGTAGATTATATAGAAGCAATATATACAAAGATTTCAACCGTCTACCAGTTCCATTCAATGTTCTACTTGTCGAAATTTACAAATAATTTCCTTTAAAGGATTAACAATGGGGCTCGTAGTTCACTTATACATGAAGGACAAAAAATTGTCGAATTGTACTGTTTGGATGCTTTGCATATATGTTTCTTAGACTATATAGAAGCAATATATACAATGATTTCAACCGTCTACATGTTCCATTCATTGTTCTACTTGCCGAAATTTACAAATAATTTCCTTTAAAGGATTAACAACGGGGCTCGTAGTTCACTTAAACTTGAAGGACAAAAAATTGGCGAATTGTACTGTTTGGATGCTTTGCATATATGTTTCTTAGACTATATAGAAGCAATATATACAAAGATTTCAACCGTCTACCTGTTCCATTCATTGTTCTGCTTGTCGAAATTTACAAATAATTTCCTTTAAAGGATTAACAATGGGGCTCGTAGTTCACTTAAACTTGAAGAACAAAAAATTGGCGAATTGTACTGTTTGGATGCTTTGCATATATGTTTCTTAGACTATCTAGAAGCAATATGTAGGAAGATTTCACCCGTCTACCTGTACTATTCATTGTTCTACTTGTAGAAAGTTACAAATAATTTCCATTTCATGATTATCAATGGGGCTCGTAGTTCACTTAAACTTGAAGAACAAAAAATTGGCGAGTTGTACTGTTTGGATGCTTTGCATATATGTTTCGTAGATTATATAGAAGCAATATATACAAAGATTTCAACCGTCTACCAGTTCCATTCAATGTTCTACTTGTCGAAATTTACAAATAATTTCCTTTAAAGGATTAACAATGGGGCTCGTAGTTCACTTATACATGAAGGACAAAAAATTGTCGAATTGTACTGTTTGGATGCTTTGCATATATGTTTCTTAGACTATATAGAAGCAATATATACAATGATTTCAACCGTCTACATGTTCCATTCATTGTTCTACTTGCCGAAATTTACAAATAATTTCCTTTAAAGGATTAACAACGGGGCTCGTAGTTCACTTAAACTTGAAGAGCAAAAAATTGGCGGATTGTACTGTTTGGACGCTTTGCATATATGTGTCTTGGACTATATAGAAGCAATATATACAAAGATTTCAACCGTCTACCTGTTCCATTCATTGTTCTACTTGTCGAAATTTACAAATTATTTCCTTTAAAGGATTAACAATGGGGCTCGTAGTTCACTTAGACTTGAAGAACAAAAAATTGGCGAATTGTACTGTTTGGATGCTTTGCATATATGTTTCTTAGGCTATTTAGAAGCAATATATAGAAAGATTTCACCCGTCTACCTGTACTATTCATTGTTCTACTTGTAGAAAGTTACAAATAATTTCCATTTCATGATTATCAATGGGGCTCGTAGTTCACTTAAACTTGAAGAACAAAAAATTGGCGAATTGTACTGTTTGGATGCTTTGCATATATGTTTCTTAGACTATATAGACGCAATATATACAAGGATTTCAACCGTCTACCTGTTCCATTCATTGTTCTACTTGTCGAAATTTACAAATAATTTCCTTTAAAGGATTAACAATGGGGCTCGTAGTTCACTTAAACTTGAAGAACAAAAAATTGGCGATTCGTACTGTTTGGATGCTTTGCATATATGTTTCTTATTGTTAGACTATATGGAAGCAATATATACAAAGATTTCAAGCGTCTACGTGTTCCAATCATTGTTCTACTTGTAGAAAGTTACAAATAATTTCCTTTAAAGGATTAACAATGGGGCTCGTAGTTCACTTAAACTTGAAGAACAAAAATTGGCAAATGGTACTGTGTGGATGCTTTGCATATATGTTTCTTAGACTATGTAGAAGCAATATATACAAAGATTTCAACCGTCTACCTGTTCCATTCATTGTTCTACTCGTCGAAAGTTACAAATAATTTCCTTTAAAGGATTAACAATGGGGCTCGTAGTTCACTTAAACTTGAAGAACAAAAAATTGGCGAATTGTACTGTTTGGATGCTCTGCATATATGTTTCTTAGACTATTTAGATGCAATATATAGAAAGATTTCACCCGTCTACCTGTACTATTCATTGATCTACTTGTAGAAAGTTACAAATAATTTCCATTTCGTGATTATCAATGGGGCTCGTAGTTCACTTAAACTTGAAGAACAAAAAATTGGCGAATTGTACTGTTTGGATGCTTTGCATATATGTTTCTTAGATTATATAGAAGCAATATATACAATGATTTCAACCGTCTACCTGTTCCTTTCATTGTTCTACTTGTCGAAAGTTACAAATAATTTCCTTTAAGGGATTAACAATGGGGATCGTAGTTTACTTAAATTTGAAGAACAAAAAATTGGCGAATTGTACTGTTTGGATGCTTTGCATATATGTTTCTTAGACTATATACAAGCAATATATACAATGATTTCAACAGTCTACCTGTTCCATTCATTGTTCTACTTGTCGAAATTTACAAATAATTTCCTTTAAAGGATTAACAATGGGGCTCGTAGTTCACTTAAACTTGAAGAACAAAAATTGGCGAATGGTACTGTGTGGATGCTTTGCATATATGTTTCTTAGACTATGTAGAAGCAATATATACAAAGATTTCAACCGTCTACCTGTTCCATTCATTGTTCTACTTGTCGAAATTTACAAATAATTTCCTTTAAAGGATTAACAATGGGGCTCGTAGTTCACTTAAACTTGAAGAACAAAAAATTGGCGAATTGTACTGTTTGGATGCTTTGCATATATGTTTCTTAGATTATATAGAAGCAATATATACAAAGATATCAACCGTCTACCTGTTCCATTCATTGTTCTGCTTGTCGAAAATTACAAATAATTTCCTTTGAATGATTAACAATGGGGCTCGTAGTTCACTTAAACTTGAAGATCAAATAATTGGCGAATTGTACTGTTTGGATGCTTTGCATAAATGTTTCTTAGACTATTTAGAAGCAATATATAGAAAGATTTCACCCGTCTACCTGTACTATTCATTGTTCTACTTGTAGAAAGTTACAAATAATTTCCATTTCATGATTATCAATGGGGCTCGCTGTTCACTTAAACTTGAAGATCAAAAAATTGGCGATTGTTACTGTTTAAATGCTTTGCATATAGGTTTCTTAGACTATATAGAAGCAACATATACAAAGATTTCAACCGTCTACCTGTTCCATTCATTGTTCTGCTTGTCGAAAATTACAAATAATTTCCTTTGAAGGATTAACAATGGGGATCGTAGTTCACTTAAACTTGAAGAACAAAAAATTGGCGAATTGTACTGTTCGGATGCTTTGCATATATGTTTCGTAGGCTATATAGAAGCAATATATACAAAGATTTCAACCGTCTACCTGTTCCATTCATTGTTCTACTTGTCGCAATTTACAAATAATTTCCGTTAAAGTATTAACAATGGGGCTCGTAGTTCACTTAAACTTGAAGAACAAAAAATTGGCGAATGGTACTGTTTGGATGCTTTGCATATATGTTTCTTAGATTATATAGAAGCAATATATACAAAGATTTCAACCGTCTACCTGTTCCATTCATTGTTCTGCTTGTCGAAAATTACAAATAATTTCCTTCGAAGGATTAACAATGGGGCTCGTAGTTCACTTAAACTTGAAGAACAAAAAATTGGCGAATGGTACTGTTTGGATGCTTTGCATATATGTTTCTTAGATTATATAGAAGCAATATATACAAAGATTTCACCCGTCTACCTGTACTATTCATTGTTCTACTTGTAGAAAGTTACAATTAATTTCCGTTAAAGGATTAACAATGGGGCTCGTAGTTCACTTAAACTTGAAGAACAAAAAATTGGCGAATTGTACTGTTCGGATGCTTTGCATATATGTTTCGTAGGCTATATAGAAGCAATATATACAATGATTTCAACCGTCTACCTGATCCATTCATTGTTCTACTTGTCGAAATTTACAAATAATTTCCTTTAAAGGATTAACAATGGGGCTCGTAGTTCACTTAAACTTGAAGAACAAAAAATTGGCGAATTGTACTGTTTGGATGCTTTGCATATGTGTTTTTTAGACTATTTAGAAGCAATATATAGAAAGATTTCACCCGTCTACCTGTACTATTCATTGTTCTACTTGTAGAAAGTTACAAATAATTTCCATTTCATGATTATCAATGGGGCTCGCTGTTCACTTAAACTTGAAGATCAAAAAATTAGCGATTGTTACTGTTTGGATGCTTTGTATATATGTTTCTTATATTATATAGAAGCAATATATACAAAGATTTCAACCGTCTACCTGTTCCATTCATTGTTCTGCTTGTCGAAAATTACAAATAATTTCCTTTGAAGGATTAACAATGGGGCTCGTAGTTCACTTAAACTTGAAGATCAAATAATTGGCGAATTGTACTGTTTGGATGCTTTGCATAAATGTTTCTTAGACTATTTAGAAGCAATATATAGAAAGATTTCACCCGTCTACCTGTACTATTCATTGTTCTACTTGTAGAAAGTTACAAATAATTTCCATTTCATGATTATCAATGGGGCTCGCTGTTCACTTAAACTTGAAGATCAAAAAATTGGCGATTGTTACTGTTTAAATGCTTTGCATATAGGTTTCTTAGACAATATAGAAGCAACATATACAAAGATTTCAACCGTCTACCTGTTCCATTCATTGTTCTGCTTGTCGAAAATTACAAATAATTTCCTTTGAATGATTAACAATGGGGCTCGGAGTTCACTTAAACTTGAAGAACAAAAAATTGGCGAATTGTACTGTTCGGATGCTTTGCATATATGTTTCGTAGGCTATATAGAAGCAATATATACAAAGATTTCAGCCGTCTACCTGTTCCATCCATTGTTCTACTTGTCGCAAGTTACAAATAATTTCCGTGAAAGTATTAACAATGGGGCTCGTAGTTCACTTAAACTTGAAGAACAAAAAATTGGCGAATGGTACTGTTTGGATGCTTTGCATATATGTTTCTTAGATTATATAGAAGCAACATATACAAAGATTTCACCCGTCTACCTCTTCTATTCATTGTTCTACTTGTAGAAAAGTTACAAATAATTTCCGTTTCATGATTATCAATGGGGCTCGTTGTTCACTTAAACTTGAAGAACAAAAAATTGGCGAATGGTACTGTTTGGATGCTTTGCATAAATGTTTCTTAGATTATATAGAAGCAATATATACAAAGATTTCAACCGTCTACCTGTTCCATCCATTGTTCTACTTGTCGCAAGTTACAAATAATTTCCGTTAAAGTATTAACAATGGGGCTCGTAGTTCACTTAAACTTGAAGATCAAATAATTGGCGAATTGTACTGTTTGGATGCTTTGCATATATGTTTCTTAGACTATTTAGAAGCAATATATAGAAAGATTTCACCCGTCTACCTGTACTATTCATTGTTCTACTTGTAGAAAGTTACAATTAATTTCCGTTAAAGGATTAACAATGGGGCTCGTAGTTCACTTAAACTTGAAGAACAAAAAATTGGCGAATTGTACTGTTCGGATGCTTTGCATATATGTTTCGTAGGCTATATAGAAGCAATATATACAAAGATTTCAACCGTCTACCTGTTATATTCATCGTTCTACTTGTAGAAAGTTACAAATAATTTCCATTTCATGATTATCAATGGGGCTCGCTGTTCACTTAAACTTGAAGATCAAAAAATTGGCGATTGTTACTGTTTAGATGCTTTGCATATAGGTTTCTTAGACTATATAGAAGCAACATATACAAAGATTTAAACCGTCTACCTGTTCTATTCATTGTTCTACTTTTAGAAAGTTACAAATAATTTCCGTTTCATGATTATCAATGGGGCTCGTTGTTCACTTAAACTTGAAGATCAAATAATTGGCGAGTTGTACTGTTTGGATGCTTTGCATATATGTTTCGTAGATTATATAGAAGCAATATATACAAAGATTTCAACCGTCTACCAGTTCCATTCAATGTTCTACTTGTCTAAATTTACAAATAATTTCCTTTAAAGGATTAACAATGGGGCTCGTAGTTCACTTAAACATAAAGGACAAAAAATTGTCGAATTGTACTGTTTGGATGCTTTGCATATATGTTTCTTAGACTATATAGAAGCAATATATACAATGATTTCAACCGTCTACATGTTCCATTCATTGTTCTACTTGCCGAAATTTACAAATAATTTCCTTTAAAGGATTAACAACGGGGCTCATAGTTCACTTAAACTTGAAGAGCAAAAAATTGGCGAATTGTACTGTTTGGACGCTTTGCATATATGTGTCTTGGACTATATAGAAGCAATATATACAAAGATTTCAACCGTCTACCTGTTCCATTCATTGTTCTACTTGTCGAAATTTACAAATTATTTCCTTTAAAGGATTAACAATGGGGCTCGTAGTTCACTTAGACTTGAAGAACAAAAAATTGGCGAATTGTACTGTTTGGATGCTTTGCATATATGTTTCTTAGGCTATTTAGAAGCAATATGTAGGAAGATTTCAACCGTCTACCTGTACTATTCATTGTTCTACTTGTAGAAAGTTACAAATAATTTCCATTTCATGATTATCAATGGGGCTCGTAGTTCACTTAAACTTGAAGAACAAAAAATTGGCGAGTTGTACTGTTTGGATGCTTTGCATATATGTTTCGTAGATTATATAGAAGCAATATATACAAAGATTTCAACCGTCTACCAGTTCCATTCAATGTTCTACTTGTCGAAATTTACAAATAATTTCCTTTAAAGGATTAACAATGGGGCTCGTAGTTCACTTAAACTTGAAGAACAAAAAATTGGCGATTCGTACTGTTTGGATGCTTTGCATATATGTTTCTTATTGTTAGACTATATGGAAGCAATATATACAAAGATTTCAACCGTCTACGTGTTCCAATCATTGTTCTACTTGTAGAAAGTTACAAATAATTTCCTTTAAAGGATTAACAATGGGGCTGGTAGTTCACTTAAACTTGAAGAACAAAAATTGGCAAATGGTACTGTGTGGATGCTTTGCATATATGTTTCTTAGACTATGTAGAAGCAATATATACAAAGATTTCAACCGTCTACCTGTTCCATTCATTGTTCTACTTGTCGAAAGTTACAAATAATTTCCTTTAAAGGATTAACAATGGGGCTCGTAGTTCACTTAAACTTGAAGAACAAAAAATTGGCGAATTGTACTGTTTGGATGCTTTGCATATATATTTCTTAGACTATTTAGATGCAATATATAGAAAGATTTCACCCGTCTACCTGTACTATTCATTGATCTACTTGTAGAAAGTTACAAATAATTTCCATTTCGTGATTATCAATGGGGCTCGTAGTTCACTTAAACTTGAAGAACAAAAAATTGGCGAATTGTACTGTTTGGATGCTTTGCATATATGTTTCTTAGATTATATAGAAGCAATATATACAATGATTTCAACCGTCTACCTGTTCCATTCATTGTTCTACTTGTCGAAAGTTACAAATAATTTCCTTTAAGGGATTAACAATGGGGATCGTAGTTTACTTAAACTTGAAGAACAAAAAATTGGCGAACTGTACTGTTTGAATGCTTTGCATATATGTTTCTTAGACTATATAGAAGCAATATATACAATGATTTCAACCGTCTACCTGTTCCATTCATTGTTCTACTTGTCGAATGTTACAAATAATTTCCGTTAAGGGATTAACAATGGGGATCGTAGTTTACTTAAACTTGAAGAACAAAAAATTGGCGAATTGTACTGTTTGGATGCTTTGCATATATGTTTCTTAGACTATATAGAAGCAATATATACAATGATTTCAACCGTCTACCTATTCCATTCATTGTTCTACTTTCCGAAATTTACAAATAATTTCCTTTAAAGGATTAACAATGGGGCTCGTAGTTCACTTAAACTTGAAGAGCAAAAAATAGTCGAATTGTACTGTTTGGATGCTTTGCATATATGTTTCTTAAACTATATAGAAGCAATATATACAATGATTTCAACCGTCTACATGTTCCATTCATTGTTCTACTTGCCGAAATTTACAAATAATTTCCTTTAAAGGATTAACAACGGGGCTCATAGTTCACTTAAACTTGAAGAGCAAAAAATTGGCGAATTGTACTGTTTGGACGCTTTGCATATATGTGTCTTGGACTATATAGAAGCAATATATACAAAGATTTCAACCGTCTACCTGTTCCATTCATTGTTCTACTTGTCGAAATTTACAAATTATTTCCTTTAAAGGATTAACAATGGGGCTCGTAGTTCACTTAGACTTGAAGAACAAAAAATTGGCGAATTGTACTGTTTGGATGCTTTGCATATATGTTTCTTAGGCTATTTAGAAGCAATATATAGTAAGATTTCACCCGTCTACCTGTACTATTCATTGTTCTACTTGTAGAAAGTTACAAATAATTTCCATTTCATGATTATCAATGGGGCTCTTAGTTCACTTAAACTTGAAGAACAAAAAATTGGCGAATTGTACTGTTTGGATGCTTTGCATATATGTTTCTTAGACTATATAGACGCAATATATACAAGGATTTCAACCGTCTACCTGTTCCATTCATTGTTCTACTTGTCGAAATTTACAAATAATTTCCTTTAAAGGATTAACAATGGGGCTCGTAGTTCACTTAAACTTGAAGAACAAAAAATTGGCGAATTGTACTGTTTGGATGCTTTGCATATATGTTTCTTAGATTATATAGAAGCAATATATACAAAGATTTCAACCGTCTACCTGTTCCATTCATTGTTCTACTTGTCGAAAGTTACAAATAATTTCCGATAAAGGATTAACAATGGGGCTCATTGTTCACTTAAACTTGAAGGACAAAAAATTGGCGAATTGTACTGTTTGGATGATTTGCATATATGTTTCTTAGACTATATAGAAGCAATATATACAATGATTTCAACAGTCTACCTGTTCCATTCATTGTTCTACTTGTCGAAATTTACGAATAATTTCCTTTAAAGGATTGACAATGGGGCTCGTAGTTCACTTAAACATGAAGGACAAAAAATTGGCGAATTGTACTGTTTGGATGCTTTGCATATATGTTTCTTAGACTATAGAGAAGCAATATATACAAAGATTTCAACCGTCTACCTGTTCCATTCATTGTTCTACTTGTCGAAATTTACAAATAATTTCCTTTAAAGGATTAACAATGGGGCTCGTAGTTCACTTAAACTTGAAGAACAAAAAATTGGCGAATTGTACTGTTTGGATGCTTTGCATATATGTTTCTTAGATTATATAGAAGCAATATATACAAAGATTTCAACCGTCTACCTGTTCCATTCATTGTTCTACTTGTCGAAATTTACAAATAATTTCCTTTAAAGGATTAACAATGGGGCTCGTAGTTCACTTAAACTTGAAGAACAAAAAATTGGCGAATTGTACTGTTTGGATGCTTTGCATATATGTTTCTTAGATTATATAGAAGCAATATATACAAAGATTTCAACCGTCTACCTGTTCCATTCATTGTTCTACTTGTCGAAATTTACAAATAATTGCCTTTAAAGGATTAACAATGGGGCTCGTAGTTTACTTAAACTTGAAGAACAAAAAATTGGCGAATTGTACTGTTTGGATGCTTTGCTTATATGTTTCTTAGACTATATAGAAGCAATATATACAAGGATTTCAAACGTCTACCTGTTCCAATCATTGTTCTACTTGTAGAAAGTTACAAATAATTTCCTTTAAAGGATTAACAATGGGGCTGGTAGTTCACTTAAACTTGAAGAACAAAAATTGGCGAATTGTACTGTTTGGATGCTTTGCATATATGTTTCTTAGATTATATAGAAGCAATATATACAAAGATTTCAACCGTCTACCTGTTCCATTCATTGTTCTACTTGTCGAAAGTTACAAATAATTTCCGATAAAGGATTAACAATGGGGCTCATTGTTCACTTAAACTTGAAGGACAAAAAATTGGCGAATTGTACTGTTTGGATGATTTGCATATATGTTTCTTAAACTATATAGAAGCAATATATACAATGATTTCAACCGTCTACCTGTTCCATTCATTGTTCTACTTGTCGAAAGTTACAAATAATTACCGATAAAGGATTAACCATTGGGGCTCATTGTTCACTTACACTTGAAGAACAAAAAATTGGCGAATTGTACTGTTTGGATGCTTTGCATATATGTTTCATAGACTATATAGATGCAATATATACAAAGATTTCAACCGTCTACCTGTTGCATTCATTGTTCTACTTGTCGAAAGTTACAAATAATTTCCTTTAAAGGATTAACAATGGGGCTCATTGTTCACTTAAACTTGAAGAACAATAAATTGGCGAACTGTACTGTTTGAATGCTTTGCATATATGTTTCTTAGAGTATATAGAAGCAATATATACAATGATTTCAACAGTCTACCTGTTCCGTTCATTGTTCTACTTGTCGAAATTTACAAATAATTTCCTTTAAAGGATTAACAATGGGACTCGTAGTTCACTTAAACTTGAAGAACAAAAAATTGGCAAATGGTACTGTTTGGATGCTTTGCATATATGTTTCTTAGACTATATAGAAGCAATATATACAAAGATTTCAACCGTCTACCTTTTCCATTCATTGTTCTACTTGTCGAAAGTTACAAATAATTTCCGATAACGGATTAAACATTGGGGCTCATTGTTCACTTAAACTTGAAGAACAAAAAATTGGCGAACTGTACTGTTTGAATGCTCTGCATATATGTTTCTTAGACTATATAGAAGCAATATATACAATGATTTCAACCGTCTACCTGTTCCATTCATTGTTCTACTTGTCGAATGTTACAAATAATTTCCGTTAAGGGATTAACAATGGGGATCGTAGTTTACTTAAACTTGAAGAACAAAAAATTGGCGAATTGTACTGTTTGGATGCTTTGCATATATGTTTCTTAGACTATATAGAAGCAATATATACAATGATTTCAATCGTCTACCTATTCCATTCATTGTTCTACTTGCCGAAATTTACAAATAATTTCCTTTAAAGGATTAACAATGGGGCTCGTAGTTCACTTAAACTTGAAGAGCAAAAAATTGTCGAATTGTACTGTTTGGATGCTTTGCATATATGTTTCTTAAACTATATAGAAGCAATATATACATTGATTTCAACCGGCTACCTGTTCCATTCATTGTTCTACTTGTCGAAATTTACAAATAATTTCCGATAAAGGATTAACCATTGGGGCTCATTGTTCACTTAAACTTGAAGAACAAAAAATTGGCGAATTGTACTGTTTGGATGCTTTGCATATATGTTTCTTAGACTATATAGAAGCAATATATACAATGATTTCAACAGTCTACCTGTTCCATTCATTGTTCTACTTGTCGAAAGTTACAAATAATTTCCTTTAAGTGATTAACAATGGGGATCGTAGTTTACTTAAACTTGAAGAACAAAAAATTGGCGAATTGTACTGTTTGGATGCTTTGCTTATATGTTTCTTAGACTATATAGAAGCAATATATACAAGGATTTCAACCGTCTACCTGTTCCATTCATTGTTCTACTTGTCGAAAGTTACAAATAATTACCGATAAAGGATTAACCATTGGGGCTCATTGTTCACTTACACTTGAAGAACAAAAAATTGGCGAATTGTACTGTTTGGATGCTTTGCATATATGTTTCATAGACTATATAGGTGCAATATATACAAAGATTTCAACCGTCTACCTGTTCCATTCATTGTTCTACTTGTCGAAAGTTACAAATAATTTCCTTTAAAGGATTAACAATGGGGCTCATTGTTCACTTAAACTTGAAGAACAAAAAATTGGCGAACTGTACTGTTTGAATGCTTTGCATATATGTTTCTTAGACTATATAGAAGCAATATATACAATGATTTCAACCGTCTACCTGTTCCATTCATTGTTCTACTTGTCGAATGTTACAAATAATTTCCGTTAAGGGATTAACAATGGGGTTCGTAGTTTACTTAAACTTGAAGAACAAAAAATTGGCGAATTGTACTGTTTGGATGCTTTGCATATATGTTTCTTAGACTATATAGAAGCAATATATACAATGATTTCAACCGTCTACCTATTCCATTCATTGTTCTACTTGCCGAAATTTACAAATAATTTCCTTTAAAGGATTAACAATGGGGCTAGTAGTTCACTTAAACTTGAAGAGCAAAAAATAGTCGAATTGTACTGTTTGGATGCTTTGCATATATGTTTCTTAAACTATATAGAAGCAATATATACAATGATTTCAACCGTCTACCTGTTCCATTCATTGTTCTACTTGTCGAAAGTTACAAATAATTTCCGTTAAGGGATTAACAATGGGGACCGTAGTTTACTTAAACTTGAAGAACAAAAAATTGGCGAATTGTACTGTATGGATGCTTTGCATATATGTTTCTTAGACTATATAGAAGCAATATATACAATGATTTCAACCGTCTACCTGTTCCATTCATTGTTCTACTTGTCGAAAGTTACAAATAATTTCCGTTAAGTGATTAACAATGGGGATCGTAGTTTACTTAAACTTGAAGAACAAAAAATTGGCGAATTGTACTGTTTGGATGCTTTGCTTATATGTTTCTTAGACTATATAGAAGCAATATATACAAGGATTTCAAACGTCTACCTGTTCCATTCATTGTTCTACTTGTCGAAAGTTACAAATAATTACCGATAAAGGATTAACCATTGGGGCTCATTGTTCACTTACACTTGAAGAACAAAAAATTGGCGAATTGTACTGTTTGGATGCTTTGCATATATGTTTCATAGACTATATAGATGCAATATATACAAAGATTTCAACCGTCTACCTGTTCCATTCATTGTTCTACTTGTCGAAAGTTACAAATAATTTCCTTTAAAGGATTAACAATGGGGCTCATTGTTCACTTAAACTTGAAGAACAAAAAATTGGCGAACTGTACTGTTTGAATGCTTTGCATATATGTTTCTTAGACTATATAGAAGCAATATATACAATGATTTCAACAGTCTACCTGTTCCGTTCATTGTTCTACTTGTCGAAATTTACAAATAATTTCCTTTAAAGGATTAACAATGGGGCTCGTAGTTCACTTAAACTTGAAGAACAAAAAATTGGCAAATGGTACTGTTTGGATGCTTTGCATATATGTTTCTTAGACTATATAGAAGCAATATATACAAAGATTTCAACCGTCTACCTTTTCCATTCATTGTTCTACTTGTCGAAAGTTACAAATAATTTCCGATAACGGATTAAACATTGGGGCTCATTGTTCACTTAAACTTGAAGAACAAAAAATTGGCGAACTGTACTGTTTGAATGCTTTGCATATATGTTTCTTAGACTATATAGAAGCAATATATACAATGATTTCAACCGTCTACCTGTTCCATTCATTGTTCTACTTGTCGAAAGTTACAAATAATTTCCGTTAAGTGATTAACAATGGGGATCGTAGTTTACTTAAACTTGAAGAACAAAAAATTGGCGAATTGTACTGTTTGGATGCTTTGCTTATATTTTCTTAGACTATATAGAAGCAATATATACAAGGATTTCAAACGTCTACCTGTTCCATTCACTGTTCTACTTGTCGAAAGTTACAAATAATTACCGATAAAGGATTAACCATTGGGGCTCATTGTTCACTTACACTTGAAGAACAAAAAATTGGCGAATTGTACTGTTTGGATGCTTTGCATATATGTTTCATAGACTATATAGATGCAATATATACAAAGATTTCAACCGTCTACCTGTTCCATTCATTGTTCTACTTGTCGAAATTTACAAATAATTTCCTTTAAAGGATTAACAATGGGGCTCATTGTTCACTTAAACTTGAAGAACAAAAAATTGGCGAACTGTACTGTTTGGATGCTTTGCATATATGTTTCTTAGACTATATAGAAGCAATATATACAATGATTTCAACAGTCTACCTGTCCCATTCATTGTTCTACTTGCCGAAATTTACAAATAATTTCCTTTAAAGGATTAACAATGGGGCTCGTAGTTCACTTAAACTTGAAGAGCAAAAAATTGTCGAATTGTACTGTTTGGATGCTTTGCATATATGTTTCTTAAACTATATAGAAGCAATATATACAATGATTTCAACCGTCTACCTGTTCCATTCATTGTTCTACTTGTCGAAAGTTACAAATAATTTCCGTTAAGGGATTAACAATGGGGATCGTAGTTTACTTAAACTTGAAGAACAAAAAATTGGCGAATTGTACTGTTTGGATGCTTTGCATATATGTTTCTTAGACTATATAGAAGCAATATATACAATGATTTCAACCGTCTACCTGTTCCATTCATTGTTCTACTTGTCGAAAGTTACAAATAATTTCCGTTAAGTGATTAACAATGGGGATCGTAGTTTACTTAAACTTGAAGAACAAAAAATTGGCGAATTGTACTGTTTGGATGCTTTGCTTATATGTTTCTTAGACTATATAGAAGCAATATATACAAGGATTTCAACCGTCTACCTGTTCCATTCATTGTTCTACTTGTCGAAAGTTACAAATAATTACCGATAAAGGATTAACCATTGGGGCTCATTGTTCACTTACACTTGAAGAACAAAAAATTGGCGAATTGTACAGTTTGGATGCTTTGCATATATGTTTCATAGACTATATAGATGCAATATATACAAAGATTTCAACCGTCTACCTGTTCCATTCATTGTTCTACTTGTCGAAAGTTACAAATAATTTCCTTTAAAGGTTTAACAATGGGGCTCATTGTTCACTTAAACTTGAAGAACAAAAAATTGGCGAACTGTACTGTTTGAATGCTTTGCATATTTGTTTCTTAGACTATATAGAAGCAATATATACAATGATTTCAACAGTCTACCTGTTCCGTTCATTGTTCTACTTGTCGAAATTTACAAATAATTTCCTTTAAAGGATTAACAATGGGGCTCGTAGTTCACTTAAACTTGAAGAACAAAAAATTGGCAAATGGTACTGTTTGGATGCTTTGCATATATGTTTCTTAGACTATATAGAAGCAATATATACAAAGATTTCAACCGTCTACCTTTTCCATTCATTGTTCTACTTGTCGAAAGTTACAAATAATTTCCGATAACGGATTAAAGATTGGGGCTCATTGTTCACTTAAACTTGAAGAACAAAAAATTGGCGAATTGTACTGTTTGGATGCTTTGCATATATGTTTCTTATACTATATAGAAGCAATATATACAAAGATTTCAACCGTCTACCTGTTCCATTCACTGTTCTACTTGTCGAAAGTTACAAATAATTTCCTTTAAGGGATTAACAATGGGGATCGTAGTTCACTTAAACTTGAAGAACAAAAAATTGGCGAATTGTACTGTTTGGATGCTTTGCGTACATGTTTCTTAGACTATATGGAAGCAATATATACAAAGATTTCAACCATCTACGTGTTCCAATCATTGTTCTAATTGTAGAAAGTTACAATTAATTTCCGTTAAGGGATTAACAATGGGGCTCGTAGTTCACTTAAACTTGAAGAACAAAAAATTGGCGAATGGTACTGTTTGGATGCTTTGCATATATGTTTCTTAGACTATATAGAAGCAATATATACATTGATTTCAACCGGCTACCTATTCCATTCATTGTTCTACTTGCCGAAATTTACAAATAATTTCCTTTAAAGGATTAACAATGGGGCTCGTAGTTCACTTAAACTTGAAGAGCAAAAAATTGTCGAATTGTACTGTTTGGATGCGTTGCATATATGTTTCTTAAACTATATAGAAGCAATATATACAATGATTTCAACCGTCTACCTGTTCCATTCATTGTTCTACTTGTCGAAAGTTACAAATAATTTCCGTTAAGTGATTAACAATGGGGATCGTAGTTTACTTAAACTTGAAGAACAAAAAATTGGCGAATTGTACTGTTTGGATGCTTTGCTTATATGTTTCTTAGACTATATAGAAGCAATATATACAAGGATTTCAACCGTCTACCTGTTCCATTCATTGTTCTACTTGTCGAAAGTTACAAATAATTACCGATAAAGGATTAACCATTGGGGCTCATTGTTCACTTACACTTGAAGAACAAAAAATTGGCGAATTGTACAGTTTGGATGCTTTGCATATATGTTTCATAGACTATATAGATGCAATATATACAAAGATTTCAACCGTCTACCTGTTCCATTCATTGTTCTACTTGTCGAAAGTTACAAATAATTTCCTTTAAAGGATTAACAATGGGGCTCATTGTTCACTTAAACTTGAAGAACAAAAAATTGGCGAACTGTACTGTTTGAATGCTTTGCATATATGTTTCTTAGACTATATAGAAGCAATATATACAATGATTTCAACAGTCTACCTGTTCCGTTCATTGTTCTACTTGTCGAAATTTACAAATAATTTCCTTTAAAGGATTAACAATGGGGCTCGTAGTTCACTTAAACTTGAAGAACAAAAAATTGGCAAATGGTACTGTTTGGATGCTTTGCATATATGTTTCTTAGACTATATAGAAGCAATATATACATTGATTTCAACCGGCTACCTGTTCCATTCATTGTTCTACTTGTCGAAATTTACAAATAATTTCCGATAAAGGATTAACCATTGGGGCTCATTGTTCACTTAAACTTGAAGAACAAAAAATTGGCGAATTGTACTGTTTGGATGCTTTGCATATATGTTTCTTAGACTATATAGAAGCAATATATACAAAGATTTCAACCGTCTACCATTTCCATTCATTGTTCTACTTGTCGAAAGTTACAAATAATTTTCGATAACGGATTAAACATTGGGGCTCATTGTTCACTTACACTTGAAGAACAAAAAATTGGCGAATTGTACTGTTTGGATGCTTTGCATATATGTTTCATAGACTATATAGGTGCAATATATACAAAGATTTCAACCGTCTACCTGTTCCATTCATTGTTCTACTTGTCGAAAGTTACAAATAATTTCCTTTAAAGGATTAACAATGGGGCTCATTGTTCACTTAAACTTGAAGAACAAAAAATTGGCGAACTGTACTGTTTGAATGCTTTGCATATATGTTTCTTAGACTATATAGAAGCAATATATACAATGATTTCAACCGTCTACCTGTTCCATTCATTGTTCTACTTGTCGAATGTTACAAATAATTTCCGTTAAGGGATTAACAATGGGGATCGTAGTTTACTTAAACTTGAAGAACAAAAAATTGGCGAATTGTACTGTTTGGATGCTTTGCATATATGTTTCTTAGACTATATAGAAGCAATATATACAATGATTTCAACCGTCTACCTATTCCATTCATTGTTCTACTTGCCGAAATTTACAAATAATTTCCTTTAAAGGATTAACAATGGGGCTCGTAGTTCACTTAAACTTGAAGAGCAAAAAATAGTCGAATTGTACTGTTTGGATGCTTTGCATATATGTTTCTTAAACTATATAGAAGCAATATATACAATGATTTCAACCGTCTACCTGTTCCATTCATTGTTCTACTTGTCGAAAGTTACAAATAATTTCCGTTAAGGAATTAACAATGGGGATCGTTGTTTACTTAAAGTTGAAGAACAAGAAATTGGCGAATTGTACTGTTTGGATGCTTTGCTTATATGTTTCTTAGACTATATAGAAGCAATATATACAAGGATTTCAACCGTCTACCTGTTCCATTCATTGTTCTACTTGTCGAAAGTTACAAATAATTACCGATAAAGGATTAACCATTGGGGCTCATTGTTCACTTACACTTGAAGAACAAAAAATTGGCGAATTGTACTGTTTGGATGCTTTGCATATATGTTTCATAGACTATATAGATGCAATATATACAAAGATTTCAACCGTCTACCTGTTCCATTCATTGTTCTACTTGTCAAAAGTTACAAATAATTTCCTTTAAAGGATTAACAATGGGGCTCACTGTTCACTTAAACTTGAAGAACAAAAAATTGGCGAACTGTACTGTTTGGATTCTTTGCATATATGTTTCTTAGACTATATAGAAGCAATATATACAATGATTTCAACAGTCTACCTGTTCCATTCATTGTTCTACTTGTCGAAATTTACAAATAATTTCTTTTAAAGGATTAACAATGGGGCTCGTAGTTCACTTAAACTTGAAGAACAAAAAATTGGCGAATGGTACTGTTAGGATGCTTTGCATATATGTTTCTTAGACTATATAGAAGCAATATATACATTGATTTCAACCGGCTACCTATTCCATTCATTGTTCTACTTGCCGAAATTTACAAATAATTTCCTTTAAAGGATTAACAATGGGGCTCGTAGTTCACTTAAACTTGAAGAGACAAAATTTTGTCGAATTGTACTGTTTGGATGCTTTGCATATATGTTTCTTAAACTATATAGAAGCAATATATACAAAGATTTCAACCGTCTACCTTTTCCATTCATTGTTCTACTTGTCGAAAGTTACAAATAATTACCGATAAAGGATTAACCATTGGGGCTCAGTGTTCACTTAAACTTGAAGAACAAAAAATTGGCGAATTGTACTGTTTGGATGCTTTGCATATATGTTTCTTAGACTATATAGAAGCAATATATACAATGATATCAACCGTCTACCTGTTCCATTCATTGTTCTACTTGTCGAAAGTTACAAATAATTTCCGTTAAGTGATTAACAATGGGGATCGTAGTTTACTTAAACTTGAAGAACAAAAAATTGGCGAATTGTACTGTTTGGATGCTTTGCTTATATGTTTCTTAGACTATATAGAAGCAATATATACAAGGATTTCAACCGTCTACCTGTTCCATTCATTGTTCTACTTGTCGAAAGTTACAAATAATTACCGATAAAGGATTAACCATTGGGGCTCATTGTTCACTTACACTTGAAGAACAAAAAATTGGCGAATTGTACTGTTTGGATGCTTTGCATATATGTTTCATAGACTATATAGATGCAATATATACAAAGATTTCAACCGTCTACCTGTTCCATTCATTGTTCTACTTGTCGAAAGTTACAAATAATTTCCTTTAAAGGATTAACAATGGGGCTCATTGTTCACTTAAACTTGAAGAACAAAAAATTGGCGAACTGTACTGTTTGAATGCTTTGCATATATGTTTCTTAGACTATATAGAAGCAATATATACAATGATTTCAACAGTCTACCTGTTCCGTTCATTGTTCTACTTGTCGAAATTTACAAATAATTTCCTTTAAAGGATTAACAATGGGGCTCGTAGTTCACTTAAACTTGAAGAACAAAAAATTGGCAAATGGTACTGTTTGGATGCTTTGCATATATGTTTCTTAGACTATATAGAAGCAATATATACAAAGATTTCAACCGTCTACCTTTTCCATTCATTGTTCTACTTGTCGAAAGTTACAAATAATTACCGATAAAGGATTAACCATTGGGGCTCAGTGTTCACTTAAACTTGAAGAACAAAAAATTGGCGAATTGTACTGTTTGGATGCTTTGCATATATGTTTCATAGACTATATAGATGCAATATATACAAAGATTTCAACCGTCTACCTGTTCCATTCATTGTTCTACTTGTCGAAAGTTACAAATAATTTCCTTTAAAGGATTAACAATGGGGCTCATTGTTCACTTAAACTTGAAGAACAAAAAATTGGCGAACTGTACTGTTTGAATGCTTTGCATATATGTTTCTTAAACTATATAGAAGCAATATATACAATGATGTCAACCGTCTACCTGTTCCATTCATTGTTCTACTTGTCGAAAGTTACAAATAATTTCCGTTAAGGGATTAACAATGGGGATCGTAGTTTACTTAAACTTGAAGAACAAAAAATTGGCGAATTGTACTGTTTGGATGCTTTGCATATATGTTTCTTAGACTATATAGAAGCAATATATACAATGATTTCAACCGTCTACCTGTTCCATTCATTGTTCTACTTGTCGAAAGTTACAAATAATTTCCGTTAAGTGATTAACAATGGGGATCGTAGTTTACTTAAACTTGAAGAACAAAAAATTGGCGAATTGTACTGTTTGGATGCTTTGCTTATATGTTTCTTAGACTATATAGAAGCAATATATACAAGGATTTCAACCGTCTACCTGTTCCATTCATTGTTCTACTTGTCGAAAGTTACAAATAATTACCGATAAAGGATTAACCATTGGGGCTCAGTGTTCACTTAAACTTGAAGAACAAAAAATTGGCGAATTGTACTGTTTGGATGCTTTGCATATATGTTTCATAGACTATATAGATGCAATATATACAAAGATTTCAACCGTCTACCTGTTCCATTCATTGTTCTACTTGTCGAAATTTACAAATAATTTCCTTTAAAGGATTAACAATGGGGCTCGTAGTTCACTTAAACTTGAAGAACAAAAAATTGGCAAATGGTACTGTTTGGATGCTTTGCATATATGTTTCTTAGACTATATAGAAGCAATATATACAAAGATTTCAACCGTCTACCTTTTCCATTCATTGTTCTACTTGTCGAAAGTTACAAATAATTTCCGATAACGGATTAAACATTGGGGCTCATTGTTCACTTAAACTTGAAGAACAAAAAATTGGCGAACTGTACTGTTTGAATGCTTTGCATATATGTTTCTTAGACTATATAGAAGCAACATATACAAAGATTTCAACCGTCTACCTTTTCCATTCATTGTTCTACTTGTCGAAAGTTACAAATAATTTTCGATAACGGATTAAACATTGGGGCTCATTGTTCACTTAAACTTGAAGAACAAAAAATTGGCGAATTGTACTGTTTGGATGCTTTGCATATATGTTTCTTAGACTATATAGAAGCAATATATACAATGATTTCAACCGTCTACCTGTTCCATTCATTGTTCTACTTGTCGAAAGTTACAAATAATTTCCGTTAAGGAATTAACAATGGGGATCGTTGTTTACTTAAAGTTGAAGAACAAAAAATTGGCGAATTGTACTGTTTGGATGCTTTGCTTATATGTTTCTTAGACTATATAGAAGCAATATATACAAGGATTTCAACCGTCTACCTGTTCCATTCATTGTTCTACTTGTCGAAAGATACAAATAATTTCCGTTAAGGAATTAACAATGGGGATCGTTGTTTACTTAAAGTTGAAGAACAAAAAATTGGCGAATTGTACTGTTTGGATGCTTTGCTTATATGTTTCTTAGACTATATAGAAGCAATATATACAAGGATTTCAACCGTCTACCTGTTCCATTCATTGTTCTACTTGTCGAAAGTTACAAATAATTACCGATAAAGGATTAACCATTGGGGCTCATTGTTCACTTAAACTTCAAGAACAAAAAATTGGCGAATTGTACTGTTTGGATGCTTTGCATATATGTTTCATAGACTATATAGATGCAATATATACAAAGATTTCAACCGTCTACCTGTTCCATTCATTGTTCTACTTGTCAAAAGTTACAAATAATTTCCGTTAAGTGATTAACAATGGGGATCGTAGTTTACTTAAACTTGAAGAACAAAAAATTGGCGAATTGTACTGTTTGGATGCTTTGCTTATATGTTTCTTAGACTATATAGAAGCAATATATACAAGGATTTCAACCGTCTACCTGTTCCATTCATTGTTCTACTTGTCGAAAGTTACAAATAATTACCGATAAAGGATTAACCATTGGGGCTCAGTGTTCACTTAAACTTGAAGAACAAAAAATTGGCGAATTGTACTGTTTGGATGCTTTGCATATATGTTTCATAGACTATATAGATGCAATATATACAAAGATTTCAACCGTCTACCTGTTCCATTCATTGTTCTACTTGTCGAAATTTACAAATAATTTCCTTTAAAGGATTAACAATGGGGCTCGTAGTTCACTTAAACTTGAAGAACAAAAAATTGGCAAATGGTACTGTTTGGATGCTTTGCATATATGTTTCTTAGACTATATAGAAGCAATATATACAAAGATTTCAACCGTCTACCTTTTCCATTCATTGTTCTACTTGTCGAAAGTTACAAATAATTTCCGATAACGGATTAAACATTGGGGCTCATTGTTCACTTAAACTTGAAGAACAAAAAATTGGCGAACTGTACTGTTTGAATGCTTTGCATATATGTTTCTTAGACTATATAGAAGCAACATATACAAAGATTTCAACCGTCTACCTTTTCCATTCATTGTTCTACTTGTCGAAAGTTACAAATAATTTTCGATAACGGATTAAACATTGGGGCTCATTGTTCACTTAAACTTGAAGAACAAAAAATTGGCGAATTGTACTGTTTGGATGCTTTGCATATATGTTTCTTAGACTATATAGAAGCAATATATACAATGATTTCAACCGTCTACCTGTTCCATTCATTGTTCTACTTGTCGAAAGTTACAAATAATTTCCGTTAAGGAATTAACAATGGGGATCGTTGTTTACTTAAAGTTGAAGAACAAAAAATTGGCGAATTGTACTGTTTGGATGCTTTGCTTATATGTTTCTTAGACTATATAGAAGCAATATATACAAGGATTTCAACCGTCTACCTGTTCCATTCATTGTTCTACTTGTCGAAAGTTACAAATAATTACCGATAAAGGATTAACCATTGGGGCTCATTGTTCACTTAAACTTCAAGAACAAAAAATTGGCGAATTGTACTGTTTGGATGCTTTGCATATATGTTTCATAGACTATATAGATGCAATATATACAAAGATTTCAACCGTCTACCTGTTCCATTCATTGTTCTACTTGTCAAAAGTTACAAATAATTTCCTTTAAAGGATTAACAATGGGGCTCATTGTTCACTTAAACTTGAAGAACAAAAAATTGGCGAACTGTACTGTTTGGATGCTTTGCATATATGTTTCTTAGACTATATAGAAGCAATATATACAATGATTTCAACAGTCTACCTGTTCCATTCATTGTTCTACTTGTCGAAATTTACAAATAATTTCCTTTAAAGGATTAACAATGGGGCTCGTAGTTCACTTAAACTTGAAGAACAAAAAATTGGCGAATGGTACTGTTAGGATGCTTTGCATATATGTTTCTTAGACTATATAGAAGCAATATATACATTGATTTCAACCGGCTACCTATTCCATTCATTGTTCTACTTGCCGAAATTTACAAATAATTTCCTTTAAAGGATTAACAATGGGGCTCGTAGTTCACTTAAACTTGAAGAGCAAAAAATTGTCGAATTGTACTGTTTGGATGCTTTGCATATATGTTTCTTAAACTATATAGAAGCAATATATACAATGATTTCAACCGTCTACCTGTTCCATTCATTGTTCTACTTGTCGAAAGTTACAAATAATTTCCGTTAAGGGATTAACAATGGGGATCGTAGTTTACTTAAACTTGAAGAACAAAAAATTGGCGAATTGTACTGTTTGGATGCTTTGCATATATGTTTCTTAGACTATATAGAAGCAATATATACAATGATTTCAACCGTCTACCTGTTCCATTCATTGTTCTACTTGTCGAAAGTTACAAATAATTTCCGTTAAGTGATTAACAATGGGGATCGTAGTTTACTTAAACTTGAAGAACAAAAAATTGGCGAATTGTACTGTTTGGATGCTTTGCTTATATGTTTCTTAGACTATATAGAAGCAATATATACAAGGATTTCAACCGTCTACCTGTTCCATTCATTGTTCTACTTGTCGAAAGTTACAAATAATTACCGATAAAGGATTAACCATTGGGGCTCATTGTTCACTTACACTTGAAGAACAAAAAATTGGCGAATTGTACAGTTTGGATGCTTTGCATATATGTTTCATAGACTATATAGATGCAATATATACAAAGATTTCAACCGTCTACCTGTTCCATTCATTGTTCTACTTGTCGAAAGTTACAAATAATTTCCTTTAAAGGATTAACAATGGGGCTCATTGTTCACTTAAACTTGAAGAACAAAAAATTGGCGAACTGTACTGTTTGAATGCTTTGCATATATGTTTCTTAGACTATATAGAAGCAATATATACAATGATTTCAACAGTCTACCTGTTCCGTTCATTGTTCTACTTGTCGAAATTTACAAATAATTTCCTTTAAAGGATTAACAATGGGGCTCGTAGTTCACTTAAACTTGAAGAACAAAAAATTGGCAAATGGTACTGTTTGGATGCTTTGCATATATGTTTCTTAGACTATATAGAAGCAATATATACATTGATTTCAACCGGCTACCTGTTCCATTCATTGTTCTACTTGTCGAAATTTACAAATAATTTCCGATAAAGGATTAACCATTGGGGCTCATTGTTCACTTAAACTTGAAGAACAAAAAATTGGCGAATTGTACTGTTTGGATGCTTTGCATATATGTTTCTTAGACTATATAAAAGCAATATATACAAAGATTTCAACCGTCTACCATTTCCATTCATTGTTCTACTTGTCGAAAGTTACAAATAATTTTCGATAACGGATTAAACATTGGGGCTCATTGTTCACTTACACTTGAAGAACAAAAAATTGGCGAATTGTACTGTTTGGATGCTTTGCATATATGTTTCATAGACTATATAGATGCAATATATACAAAGATTTCAACCGTCTACCTGTTCCATTCATTGTTCTACTTGTCAAAAGTTACAAATAATTTCCTTTAAAGGATTAACAATGGGGCTCATTGTTCACTTAAACTTGAAGAACAAAAATTTGGCGAACTGTACTGTTTGGATGCTTTGCATATATGTTTCTTAGACTATATAGAAGCAATATATACAATGATTTCAACAGTCTACCTGTTCCATTCATTGTTCTACTTGTCGAAATTTACAAATAATTTCTTTTAAAGGATTAACAATGGGGCTCGTAGTTCACTTAAACTTGAAGAACAAAAAATTGGCGAATGGTACTGTTAGGATGCTTTGCATATATGTTTCTTAGACTATATAGAAGCAATATATACATTGATTTCAACCGGCTACCTATTCCATTCATTGTTCTACTTGCCGAAATTTACAAATAATTTCCTTTAAAGGATTAACAATGGGGCTCGTAGTTCACTTAAACTTGAAGAGCAAAAAATTGTCGAATTGTACTGTTTGGATGCTTTGCATATATGTTTCTTAAACTATATAGAAGCAATATATACAATGATGTCAACCGTCTACCTGTTCCATTCATTGTTCTACTTGTCGAAAGTTACAAATAATTTCCGTTAAGGGATTAACAATGGGGACCGTAGTTTACTTAAACTTGAAGAACAAAAAATTGGCGAATTGTACTGTATGGATGCTTTGCATATATGTTTCTTAGACTATATAGAAGCAATATATACAATGATTTCAACCGTCTACCTGTTCCATTCATTGTTCTACTTGTCGAAAGTTACAAATAATTTCCGTTAAGTGATTAACAATGGGGATCGTAGTTTACTTAAACTTGAAGAACAAAAAATTGGCGAATTGTACTGTTTGGATGCTTTGCATATATGTTTCTTAGACTATATAGATGCAATATATACAAAGATTTCAACCGTCTACCTGTTCCATTCATTGTTCTACTTGTCAAAAGTTACAAATAATTTCCTTTAAAGGATTAACAATGGGGCTGCATTGTTCACTTAAACTTGAAGAACAAAAATTTGACGAACTGTACTGTTTGGATGCTTTGCATATATGTTTCTTAGACTATATAGAAGCAATATATACAATGATTTCAACAGTCTACCTGTTCCATTCATTGTTCTACTTGTCGAAATTTACAAATAATTTCTTTTAAAGGATTAACAATGGGGCTCGTAGTTCACTTAAACTTGAAGAACAAAAAATTGGCGAATGGTACTGTTAGGATGCTTTGCATATATGTTTCTTAGACTATATAGAAGCAATATATACATTGATTTCAACCGGCTACCTATTCCATTCATTGTTCTACTTGCCGAAATTTACAAATAATTTCTTTTAAAGGATTAACAATGGGGCTCGTAGTTCACTTAAACTTGAAGAACAAAAAATTGGCGAATGGTACTGTTAGGATGCTTTGCATATATGTTTCTTAGACTATATAGAAGCAATATATACATTGATTTCAACCGGCTACCTATTCCATTCATTGTTCTACTTGCCGAAATTTACAAATAATTTCCTTTAAAGGATTAACAATGGGGCTCGTAGTTCACTTAAACTTGAAGAACAAAAAATTGGCGAATGGTACTGTTAGGATGCTTTGCATATATGTTTCTTAGACTATATAGAAGCAATATATACATTGATTTCAACCGGCTACCTATTCCATTCATTGTTCTACTTGCCGAAATTTACAAATAATTTCCTTTAAAGGATTAACAATGGGGCTCGTAGTTCACTTAAACTTGAAGAGCAAAAAATTGTCGAATTGTACTGTTTGGATGCTTTGCATATATGTTTCTTAAACTATATAGAAGCAATATATACAATGATGTCAACCGTCTACCTGTTCCATTCATTGTTCTACTTGTCGAAAGTTACAAATAATTTCCGTTAAGGGATTAACAATGGGGACCGTAGTTTACTTAAACTTGAAGAACAAAAAATTGGCGAATTGTACTGTATGGATGCTTTGCATATATGTTTCTTAGACTATATAGAAGCAATATATACAATGATTTCAACCGTCTACCTGTTCCATTCATTGTTCTACTTGTCGAAAGTTACAAATAATTTCCGTTAAGTGATTAACAATGGGGATCGTAGTTTACTTAAACTTGAAGAACAAAAAATTGGCGAATTGTACTGTTTGGATGCTTTGCATATATGTTTCTTAGACTATATAGATGCAATATATACAAAGATTTCAACCGTCTACCTGTTCCATTCATTGTTCTACTTGTCAAAAGTTACAAATAATTTCCTTTAAAGGATTAACAATGGGGCTGCATTGTTCACTTAAACTTGAAGAACAAAAATTTGACGAACTGTACTGTTTGGATGCTTTGCATATATGTTTCTTAGACTATATAGAAGCAATATATACAATGATTTCAACAGTCTACCTGTTCCATTCATTGTTCTACTTGTCGAAATTTACAAATAATTTCTTTTAAAGGATTAACAATGGGGCTCGTAGTTCACTTAAACTTGAAGAACAAAAAATTGGCGAATGGTACTGTTAGGATGCTTTGCATATATGTTTCTTAGACTATATAGAAGCAATATATACATTGATTTCAACCGGCTACCTATTCCATTCATTGTTCTACTTGCCGAAATTTACAAATAATTTCCTTTAAAGGATTAACAATGGGGCTCGTAGTTCACTTAAACTTGAAGAGCAAAAAATTGTCGAATTGTACTGTTTGGATGCTTTGCATATATGTTTCTTAAACTATATAGAAGCAATATATACAATGATGTCAACCGTCTACCTGTTCCATTCATTGTTCTACTTGTCGAAAGTTACAAATAATTTCCGTTAAGGGATTAACAATGGGGATCGTAGTTTACTTAAACTTGAAGAACAAAAAATTGGCGAATTGTACTGTTTGGATGCTTTGCATATATGTTTCTTAGACTATATAGAAGCAATATATACAATGATTTCAACCGTCTACCTGTTCCATTCATTGTTCTACTTGTCGAAAGTTACAAATAATTTCCGTTAAGTGATTAACAATGGGGATCGTAGTTTACTTAAACTTGAAGAACAAAAAATTGGCGAATTGTACTGTTTGGATGCTTTGCTTATATGTTTCTTAGACTATATAGAAGCAATATATACAAGGATTTCAACCGTCTACCTGTTCCATTCATTGTTCTACTTGTCGAAAGTTACAAATAATTACCGATAAAGGATTAACCATTGGGGCTCATTGTTCACTTACACTTGAAGAACAAAAAATTGGCGAATTGTACTGTTTGGATGCTTTGCATATATGTTTCATAGACTATATAGATGCAATATATACAAAGATTTCAACCGTCTACCTGTTCCATTCATTGTTCTACTTGTCGAAAGTTACAAATAATTTCCTTTAAAGGATTAACAATGGGGCTCATTGTTCACTTAAACTTGAAGAACAAAAAATTGGCGAACTGTACTGTTTGAATGCTTTGCATATATGTTTCTTAGACTATATAGAAGCAATATATACAATGATTTCAACAGTCTACCTGTTCCGTTCATTGTTCTACTTGTCGAAATTTACAAATAATTTCCTTTAAAGGATTAACAATGGGGCTCGTAGTTCACTTAAACTTGAAGAACAAAAAATTGGCAAATGGTACTGTTTGGATGCTTTGCATATATGTTTCTTAGACTATATAGAAGCAATATATACAAAGATTTCAACCGTCTACCTTTTCCATTCATTGTTCTACTTGTCGAAAGTTACAAATAATTACCGATAAAGGATTAACCATTGGGGCTCAGTGTTCACTTAAACTTGAAGAACAAAAAATTGGCGAATTGTACTGTTTGGATGCTTTGCATATATGTTTCATAGACTATATAGATGCAATATATACAAAGATTTCAACCGTCTACCTGTTCCATTCATTGTTCTACTTGTCGAAAGTTACAAATAATTTCCTTTAAAGGATTAACAATGGGGCTCATTGTTCACTTAAACTTGAAGAACAAAAAATTGGCGAACTGTACTGTTTGAATGCTTTGCATATATGTTTCTTAAACTATATAGAAGCAATATATACAATGATGTCAACCGTCTACCTGTTCCATTCATTGTTCTACTTGTCGAAAGTTACAAATAATTTCCGTTAAGGGATTAACAATGGGGATCGTAGTTTACTTAAACTTGAAGAACAAAAAATTGGCGAATTGTACTGTTTGGATGCTTTGCATATATGTTTCTTAGACTATATAGAAGCAATATATACAATGATTTCAACCGTCTACCTGTTCCATTCATTGTTCTACTTGTCGAAAGTTACAAATAATTTCCGTTAAGTGATTAACAATGGGGATCGTAGTTTACTTAAACTTGAAGAACAAAAAATTGGCGAATTGTACTGTTTGGATGCTTTGCTTATATGTTTCTTAGACTATATAGAAGCAATATATACAAGGATTTCAACCGTCTACCTGTTCCATTCATTGTTCTACTTGTCGAAAGTTACAAATAATTACCGATAAAGGATTAACCATTGGGGCTCAGTGTTCACTTAAACTTGAAGAACAAAAAATTGGCGAATTGTACTGTTTGGATGCTTTGCATATATGTTTCATAGACTATATAGATGCAATATATACAAAGATTTCAACCGTCTACCTGTTCCATTCATTGTTCTACTTGTCGAAAGTTACAAATAATTTCCTTTAAAGGATTAACAATGGGGCTCATTGTTCACTTAAACTTGAAGAACAAAAAATTGGCGAACTGTACTGTTTGAATGCTTTGCATATATGTTTCTTAGACTATATAGAAGCAATATATACAATGATTTCAACCGTCTACCTGTTCCATTCATTGTTCTACTTGTCGAATGTTACAAATAATTTCCGTTAAGGGATTAACAATGGGGATCGTAGTTTACTTAAACTTGAAGAACAAAAAATTGGCGAATTGTACTGTTTGGATGCTTTGCATATATGTTTCTTAGACTATATAGAAGCAATATATACAATGATTTCAACCGTCTACCTATTCCATTCATTGTTCTACTTGCCGAAATTTACAAATAATTTCCTTTAAAGGATTAACAATGGGGCTCATTGTTCACTTAAACTTGAAGGACAAAAAATTGGCGAATTGTACTGTTTGGATGCTTTGCATATACGTTTCATAGACTATATAGAAGCAATATATACATTGATTTCAACCGGCTACCTGTTCCATTCATTGTTCTACTTGTCGAAATTTACAAATAATTTCCTTTAAAGGATTAACAATGGGGCTCGTAGTTCACTTAAACTTGAAGAGCAAAAAATAGTCGAATTGTACTGTTTGGATGCTTTGCATATATGTTTCTTAAACTATATAGAAGCAATATATACAATGATTTCAACCGTCTACCTGTTCCATTCATTGTTCTACTTGTCGAAAGTTACAAATAATTTCCGTTAAGGAATTAACAATGGGGATCGTTGTTTACTTAAAGTTGAAGAACAAGAAATTGGCGAATTGTACTGTTTGGATGCTTTGCTTATATGTTTCTTAGACTATATAGAAGCAATATATACAAGGATTTCAACCGTCTACCTGTTCCATTCATTGTTCTACTTGTCGAAAGTTACAAATAATTACCGATAAAGGATTAACCATTGGGGCTCATTGTTCACTTACACTTGAAGAACAAAAAATTGGCGAATTGTACTGTTTGGATGCTTTGCATATATGTTTCATAGACTATATAGATGGAATATATACAAAGATTTCAACCGTCTACCTGTTCCATTCATTGTTCTACTTGTCAAAAGTTACAAATAATTTCCTTTAAAGGATTAACAATGGGGCTCATTGTTCACTTAAACTTGAAGAACAAAAAATTGGCGAACTGTACTGTTTGGATGCTTTGCATATATGTTTCTTAGACTATATAGAAGCAATATATACAATGATTTCAACAGTCTACCTGTTCCATTCATTGTTCTACTTGTCGAAATTTACAAATAATTTCTTTTAAAGGATTAACAATGGGGCTCGTAGTTCACTTAAACTTGAAGAACAAAAAATTGGCGAATGGTACTGTTAGGATGCTTTGCATATATGTTTCTAAGACTATATAGAAGCAATATATACATTGATTTCAACCGGCTACCTATTCCATTCATTGTTCTACTTGCCGAAATTTACAAATAATTTCCTTTAAAGGATTAACAATGGGGCTCGTAGTTCACTTAAACTTGAAGAGCAAAAAATTGTCGAATTGTACTGTTTGGATGCTTTGCATATATGTTTCTTAAACTATATAGAAGCAATATATACAATGATTTCAACCGTCTACCTGTTCCATTCATTGTTCTACTTGTCGAAAGTTACAAATAATTTCCGTTAAGGGATTAACAATGGGGATCGTAGTTTACTTAAACTTGAAGAACAAAAAATTGGCGAATTGTACTGTTTGGATGCTTTGCATATATGTTTCTTAGACTATATAGAAGCAATATATACAATGATTTCAACCGTCTACCTGTTCCATTCATTGTTCTACTTGTCGAAATTTACAAATAATTTCCGATAAAGGATTAACCATTGGGGCTCATTGTTCACTTACACTTGAAGAACAAAAAATTGGCGAATTGTACTGTTTGGATGCTTTGCATATATGTTTCATAGACTATATAGATGCAATATATACAAAGATTTCAACCGTCTACCTGTTCCATTCATTGTTCTACTTGTCAAAAGTTACAAATAATTTCCTTTAAAGGATTAACAATGGGGCTCATTGTTCACTTAAACTTGAAGAACAAAAAATTGGCGAACTGTACTGTTTGGATGCTTTGCATATATGTTTCTTAGACTATATAGAAGCAATATATACAATGATTTCAACAGTCTACCTGTTCCATTCATTGTTCTACTTGTCGAAATTTACAAATAATTTCTTTTAAAGGATTAACAATGGGGCTCGTAGTTCACTTAAACTTGAAGAACAAAAAATTGGCGAATGGTACTGTTAGGATGCTTTGCATATATGTTTCTTAGACTATATAGAAGCAATATATACATTGATTTCAACCGGCTACCTATTCCATTCATTGTTCTACTTGCCGAAATTTACAAATAATTTCCTTTAAAGGATTAACAATGGGGCTCGTAGTTCACTTAAACTTGAAGAGCAAAAAATTGTCGAATTGTACTGTTTGGATGCTTTGCATATATGTTTCTTAAACTATATAGAAGCAATATATACAATGATTTCAACCGTCTACCTGTTCCATTCATTGTTCTACTTGTCGAAAGTTACAAATAATTTCCGTTAAGGGATTAACAATGGGGATCGTAGTTTACTTAAACTTGAAGAACAAAAAATTGGCGAATTGTACTGTTTGGATGCTTTGCATATATGTTTCTTAGACTATATAGAAGCAATATATACAAAGATTTCAACCGTCTACCTTTTCCATTCATTGTTCTACTTGTCGAAAGTTACAAATAATTTTCGATAACGGATTAAACATTGGGGCTCATTGTTCACTTACACTTGAAGAACAAAAAATTGGCGAATTGTACTGTTTGGATGCTTTGCATATATGTTTCATAGACTATATAGGTGCAATATATACAAAGATTTCAACCGTCTACCTGTTCCATTCATTGTTCTACTTGTCGAAAGTTACAAATAATTTCCTTTAAAGGATTAACAATGGGGCTCATTGTTCACTTAAACTTGAAGAACAAAAAATTGGCGAACTGTACTGTTTGGATGCTTTGCATATATGTTTCTTAGACTATATAGAAGCAATATATACAATGATTTCAACAGTCTACCTGTTCCATTCATTGTTCTACTTGTCGAAATTTACAAATAATTTCTTTTAAAGGATTAACAATGGGGCTCGTAGTTCACTTAAACTTGAAGAACAAAAAATTGGCGAATGGTACTGTTAGGATGCTTTGCATATATGTTTCTTAGACTATATAGAAGCAATATATACATTGATTTCAACCGGCTACCTATTCCATTCATTGTTCTACTTGCCGAAATTTACAAATAATTTCCTTTAAAGGATTAACAATGGGGCTCGTAGTTCACTTAAACTTGAAGAGCAAAAAATTGTCGAATTGTACTGTTTGGATGCTTTGCATATATGTTTCTTAAACTATATAGAAGCAATATATACAATGATTTCAACCGTCTACCTGTTCCATTCATTGTTCTACTTGTCGAAAGTTACAAATAATTTCCGTTAAGGGATTAACAATGGGGATCGTAGTTTACTTAAACTTGAAGAACAAAAAATTGGCGAATTGTACTGTTTGGATGCTTTGCATATATGTTTCTTAGACTATATAGAAGCAATATATACAATGATTTCAACCGTCTACCTGTTCCATTCATTGTTCTACTTGTCGAAATTTACAAATAATTTCCGATAAAGGATTAACCATTGGGGCTCATTGTTCACTTAAACTTGAAGAACAAAAAATTGGCGAATTGTACTGTTTGGATGCTTTGCATATATGTTTCTTAGACTATATAGAAGCAATATATACAAAGATTTCAACCGTCTGCCTTTTCCATTCATTGTTCTACTTGTCGAAAGTTACAAATAATTTTCGATAACGGATTAAACATTGGGGCTCATTGTTCACTTACACTTGAAGAACAAAAAATTGGCGAATTGTACTGTTTGGATGCTTTGCATATATGTTTCATAGACTATATAGGTGCAATATATACAAAGATTTCAACCGTCTACCTGTTCCATTCATTGTTCTACTTGTCGAAAGTTACAAATAATTTCCTTTAAAGGATTAACAATGGGGCTCATTGTTCACTTAAACTTGAAGAACAAAAAATTGGCGAACTGTACTGTTTGAATGCTTTGCATATATGTTTCTTAGACTATATAGAAGCAATATATACAATGATTTCAACCGTCTACCTGTTCCATTCATTGTTCTACTTGTCGAATGTTACAAATAATTTCCGTTAAGGGATTAACAATGGGGATCGTAGTTTACTTAAACTTGAAGAACAAAAAATTGGCGAATTGTACTGTTTGGATGCTTTACATATATGTTTCTTAGACTATATAGAAGCAATATATACAATGATTTCAACCGTCTACCTATTCCATTCATTGTTCTACTTGCCGAAATTTACAAATAATTTCCTTTAAAGGATTAACAATGGGGCTCGTAGTTCACTTAAACTTGAAGAGCAAAAAATAGTCGAATTGTACTGTTTGGATGCTTTGCATATATGTTTCTTAAACTATATAGAAGCAATATATACAATGATTTCAACCGTCTACCTGTTCCATTCATTGTTCTTCTTGTCGAAAGTTACAAATAATTTCCGTTAAGGGATTAACAATGGGGATCGTAGTTTACTTAAACTTGAAGAACAAAAAATTGGCGAATTGTACTGTTTGGATGCTTTGCATATATGTTTCTTAGACTATATAGAAGCAATATATACAATGATTTCAACCGTCTACCTGTTCCATTCATTGTTCTACTTGTCGAAAGTTACAAATAATTTCCGTTAAGTGATTAACAATGGGGATCGTAGTTTACGTAAACTTGAAGAACAAAAAATTGGCGAATTGTACTGTTTGGATGCTTTGCTTATATGTTTCTTAGACTATATAGAAGCAATATATACAAGGATTTCAAACGTCTACCTGTTCCATTCATTGTTCTACTTGTCGAAAGTTACAAATAATTACCGATAAAGGATTAACCATTGGGGCTCATTGTTCACTTACACTTGAAGAACAAAAAATTGGCGAATTGTACTGTTTGGATGCTTTGCATATATGTTTCATAGACTATATACATGCAATATATACAAAGATTTCAACCGTCTACCTGTTCCATTCATTGTTCTACTTGTCGAAAGTTACAAATCATTTCCTTTAAAGGATTAACAATGGGGCTCATTGTTCACTTAAACTTGAAGAACAAAAAATTGGCGAACTGTACTGTTTGAATGCTTTGCATATATGTTTCTTAGACTATATAGAAGCAATATATACAATGATTTCAACAGTCTACCTGTTCCGTTCATTGTTCTACTTGTCGAAATTTACAAATAATTTCCTTTAAAGGATTAACAATGGGGCTCGTAGTTCACTTAAACTTGAAGAACAAAAAATTGGCAAATGGTACTGTTTGGATGCTTTGCAATTATGTTTCTTAGACTATATAGAAGCAATATATACAAAGATTTCAACCGTCTACCTTTTCCATTCATTGTTCTACTTGTCGAAAGTTACCAATAATTTCCGATAACGGATTAAACATTGGGGCTCATTGTTCACTTAAACTTGAAGAACAAAAAATTGGCGAACTGTACTGTTTGAATGCTTTGCATATATGTTTCTTAGACTATATAGAAGTAATATATACAATGATTTCAACCGTCTACCTGTTCCATTCATTGTTCTACTTGTCGAATGTTACAAATAATTTCCGTTAAGGGATTAACAATGGGGATCGTAGTTTACTTAAACTTGAAGAACAAAAAATTGGCGAATTGTACTGTTTGGATGCTTTGCATATATGTTTCTTAGACTATATAGAAGCAATATATACAATGATTTCAACCGTCTACCTATTCCATTCATTGTTCTACTTGCCGAAATTTACAAATAATTTCCTTTAAAGGATTAACAATGGGGCTCGTAGTTCACTTAAACTTGAAGAGCAAAAAATTGTCGAATTGTACTGTTTGGATGCTTTGCATATATGTTTCTTAAACTATATAGAAGCAATATATACAATGATTTCAACCGTCTACCTGTTCCATTCATTGTTCTACTTGTCGAAAGTTACAAATAATTTCCGTTAAGGGATTAACAATGGGGATCGTAGTTTACTTAAACTTGAAGAACAAAAAATTGGCGAATTGTACTGTTTGGATGCTTTGCATATATGTTTCTTAGACTATATAGAAGCAATATATACAATGATTTCAACCGTCTACCTGTTCCATTCATTGTTCTACTTGTCGAAAGTTACAAATAATTTCCGTTAAGTGATTAACAATGGGGATCGTAGTTTACTTAAACTTGAAGAACAAAAAATTGGCGAATTGTACTGTTTGGATGCTTTGCTTATATGTTTCTTAGACTATATAGAAGCAATATATACAAGGATTTCAACCGTCTACCTGTTCCATTCATTGTTCTACTTGTCGAAAGTTACAAATAATTACCGATAAAGGATTAACCATTGGGGCTCATTGTTCACTTACACTTGAAGAACAAAAAATTGGCGAATTGTACTGTTTGGATGCTTTGCATATATGTTTCATAGACTATATAGATGCAATATATACAAAGATTTCAACCGTCTACCTGTTCCATTCATTGTTCTACTTGTCGAAAGTTACAAATAATTTCCTTTAAAGGATTAACAATGGGGCTCATTGTTCACTTAAACTTGAAGAACAAAAAATTGGCGAACTGTACTGTTTGAATGCTTTGCATATATGTTTCTTAGACTATATAGAAGCAATATATACAATGATTTCAACAGTCTACCTGTTCCGTTCATTGTTCTACTTGTCGAAATTTACAAATAATTTCCTTTAAAGGATTAACAATGGGGCTCGTAGTTCACTTAAACTTGAAGAACAAAAAATTGGCAAATGGTACTGTTTGGATGCTTTGCATATATGTTTCTTAGACTATATAGAAGCAATATATACAAAGATTTCAACCGTCTACCTTTTCCATTCATTGTTCTACTTGTCGAAAGTTACAAATAATTTCCGATAACGGATTAAAGATTGGGGCTCATTGTTCACTTAAACTTGAAGAACAAAAAATTGGCGAATTGTACTGTTTGGATGCTTTGCATATATGTTTCTTATACTATATAGAAGCAATATATACAAAGATTTCAACCGTCTACCTGTTCCATTCATTGTTCTACTTGTCGAAAGTTACAAATAATTTCCTTTAAAGGATTAACAATGGGGCTCATTGTTCACTTAAACTTGAAGAACAAAAAATTGGCGAACTGTACTGTTTGAATGCTTTGCATATATGTTTCTTAGACTATATAGAAGCAATATATACAATGATTTCAACAGTCTACCTGTTCCGTTCATTGTTCTACTTGTCGAAATTTACAAATAATTTCCTTTAAAGGATTAACAATGGGGCTCGTAGTTCACTTAAACTTGAAGAACAAAAAATTGGCAAATGGTACTCTTTGGATGCTTTGCATATATGTTTCTTAGACTATATAGAAGCAATATATACAAAGATTTCAACCGTCTACCTTTTCCATTCATTGTTCTACTTGTCGAAAGTTACAAATAATTTCCGATAACGGATTAAAGATTGGGGCTCATTGTTCACTTAAACTTGAAGAACAAAAAATTGGCGAATTGTACTGTTTGGATGCTTTGCATATATGTTTCTTAGACTATATAGATGCAATATATACAAAGATTTCAACCGTCTACCTGTTCCATTCATTGCTCTACTTGTCAAAAGTTACAAATAATTTCCTTTAAAGGATTAACAATGGGGCTCATTGTTCACTTAAACTTGAAGAACAAAAAATTGGCGAACTGTACTGTTTGGATGCTTTGCATATATGTTTCTTAGACAATATAGAAGCAATATATACAATGATTTCAACAGTCTACCTGTTCCATTCATTGTTCTACTTGTCGAAAGTTACAAATAATATCCTATAAAGGATTAACAATGGGGCTCATTGTTCACTTAAACTTGAAGGACAAAAAATTGGCGAATGGTACTGTTTGGATGCTTTGCGTACATGTTTCTTAGACTATATGGAAGCAATATATACAAGGATTTCAACCGTCTACCTGTTCCATTCATTGTTCTACTTGTCGAAAGTTACAAATAATTACCGATAAAGGATTAACCATTGGGGCTCATTGTTCACTTAAACTTGAAGAACAAAAAATTGGCGAATTGTACTGTTTGGATGCTTTGCATATATGTTTCTTAGACTATATAGAAGCAATATATACAACGATTTCAACCGTCTAACTGTTCCATTCATTGTTCTACTTGTCGAAAGTTACAAATAATTTCCTTTAAAGGATTAACCATTGGGGCTCATTGTTCACTTAAACTTGAAGAACAAAAAATTGGCGAATTGTACTGTTTGGATGCTTTGCATATATGTTTCTTAGACTATATAGAAGCAATATATACAATGATTTCAACCGTCTACCTGTTCCATTCATTGTTCTACTTGTCGAAAGTTACAAATAATTACCGATAAAGGATTAACCATTGGGGCTCATTGTTCACTTACACTTGAAGAACAAAAAATTGGCGAATTGTACTGTTTGGATGCTTTGCATATATGTTTCATAGACTATATAGATGCAATATATACAAAGATTTCAACCGTCTACCTGTTCCATTCATTGTTCTACTTGTCGAAAGTTACAAATAATTTCCTTTAAAGGATTAACAATGGGGCTCATTGTTCACTTAAACTTGAAGAACAAAAAATTGGCGAACTGTACTGTTTGAATGCTTTGCATATATGTTTCTTAGACTATATAGAAGCAATATATACAATGATTTCAACAGTCTACCTGTTCCGTTCATTGTTCTACTTGTCGAAATTTACAAATAATTTCCTTTAAAGGATTAACAATGGGGCTCGTAGTTCACTTAAACTTGAAGAACAAAAAATTGGCAAATGGTACTGTTTGGATGTTTTGCATATATGTTTCTTAGACTATATAGAAGCAATATATACAAAGATTTCAACCGTCTACCTTTTCCATTCATTGTTCTACTTGTCGAAAGTTACAAATAATTTCCGATAACGGATTAAAGATTGGGGCTCATTGTTCACTTAAACTTGAAGAACAAAAAATTGGCGAATTGTACTGTTTGGATGCTTTGCATATATGTTTCTTATACTATATAGAAGCAATATATACAAAGATTTCAACCGTCTACCTGTTCCATTCACTGTTCTACTTGTCGAAAGTTACAAATAATTTCCGTTAAGGGATTAACAATGGGGATCGTAGTTCACTTAAACTTGAAGAACAAAAAATTGGCGAATTGTACTGTTTGGATGCTTTGCGTACATGTTTCTTAGACTATATGGAAGCAATATATACAAAGATTTCAACCATCTACGTGTTCCAATCATTGTTCTAATTGTAGAAAGTTACAATTAATTTCCGTTAAGGGATTAACAATGGGGCTCGTAGTTCACTTAAACTTGAAGAACAAAAAATTGGCGAATGGTACTGTTTGGATGCTTTGCATATCTGTTTCTTAGACTATATAGAAGCAATATATACATTGATTTCAACCGGCTACCTGTTCCATTCATTGTTCTACTTGTCGAAATTTACAAATAATTTCCGATAAAGGATTAACCATTGGGGCTCATTGTTCACTTAAACTTGAAGAACAAAAAATTGGCGAATTGTACTGTTTGGATGCTTTGCATATATGTTTCTTAGACTATATAGAAGCAATATATACAAAGATTTCAACCGTCTACCTTTTCCATTCATTGTTCTACTTGTCGAAAGTTACAAATAATTTTCGATAACGGATTAAACATTGGGGCTCATTGTTCACTTAAACTTGAAGAACAAAAAATTGGCGAATTGTACTGTTTGGATGCTTTGCATATATGTTTCTTAGACTATATAGAAGCAATATATACAATGATTTCAACCGTCTACCTGTTCCATTCATTGTTCTACTTGTCGAAAGTTACAAATAATTTCCGTTAAGGAATTAACAATGGGGATCGTAGTTTACTTAAAGTTGAAGAACAAAAAATTGGCGAATTGTACTGTTTGGATGCTTTGCTTATATGTTTCTTAGACTATATAGAAGCAATATATACAAGGATTTCAACCGTCTACCTGTTCCATTCATTGTTCTACTTGTCGAAAGTTACAAATAATTACCGATAAAGGATTAACCATTGGGGCTCATTGTTCACATAATCTTCAAGAACAAAAAATTGGCGAATTGTACTGTTTGGATGCTTTGCACATATGTTTCATAGACTATATAGATGCAATATATACAATGATTTCAACAGTCTACCTGTTCCATTCATTGTTCTACTTGTCGAAATTTACAAATAATTTCCTTTAAAGGAATAACAATGGGGCTCGTAGTTCACTTAAACTTGAAGAACAAAAAATTGGCGAATGGTACTGTTAGGATGCTTTGCATATATGTTTCTTAGACTATATAGAAGCAATATATACAAAGATTTCAACCGGCTACCTGTTCCATTCATTGTTCTACTTGTCGAAATTTACAAATAATTTCCGATAAAGGATTAACCATTGGGGCTCATTGTTCACTTAAACTTGAAGAACAAAAAATTGGCGAATGGTACTGTTTGGATGCTTTGCATATATGTTTCTTAGACTATATAGAAGCAATATATACATTGATTTCAACCGGCTACCTGTTCCATTCATTGTTCTACTTGTCGAAAGTTACAAATAATATCCTATAAAGGATTAACAATGGGGCTCATTGTTCACTTAAACTTGAAGGACAAAAAATTGGCGAATGGTACTGTTTGGATGCTTTGCGTACATGTTTCTTAGACTATATGGAAGCAATATATACAAGGATTTCAACCGTCTACCTGTTCCATTCATTGTTCTACTTGTCGAAAGTTACAAATAATTACCGATAAAGGATTAACCATTGGGGCTCATTGTTCACTTAAACTTAAAGAACAAAAAATTGGCGAATTGTACTGTTTGGATGCTTTGCATATATGTTTCTTAGACTATATAGAAGCAATATATACAAAGATTTCAACCGTCTAACTGTTCCATTCATTGTTCTACTTGTCGAAAGTTACAAATAATTTCCTTTAAAGGATTAACCATTGGGGCTCATTGTTCACTTAAACTTGAAGAACAAAAAATTGGCGAATTGTACTGTTTGGATGCGTTGCACATATGTTTCTTAGATTATATAGAAGCAATATATACAAAGATTTCAACAGTCTACCTGTACCATTCATTGTTCTACTTGTCGAAAGTTACAAATAATTTCCGATAAAGGATTAACAATGGGGCTCATTGTTCACTTAAACTTGAAGAACAAAAAATTGGCGCATGGTACTGTTTCGATGCTTTGCGTACATGTTTCTTAGACGATATGGAAGCAATATATACAAAGATTTCAACCGTCTATGTGTTCCAATCATTGTTCTACTTGTAGAAAGTTACAATTAATTTCCGTTAAAGGATTAACCATTTGGGCTCATTGTTCACTTAAACTTTGTCCGCGACTAAATCGAACAGCAGCCGCGGAACGGAACGTTGATTCGCTTCCGAATGGAAGCGGCGCGCGAAGGCACGAAACTTAGGCGACTCGATCCGATGTACGTTTGGAAGCACGTGGAGGAAAGAAAACTCCTTACACAAAATTCGCTTTATTACGTCTCAAATTCACAAACACAAACACGTTGACTTAACGAAGAACAATATCGCGAAGGACAATATACGAATAGAAATACGGGTCGCGAAGGCGGACCGCGTGAACAATAATTGCGAAAGCAATTGAACAAAGGAGATGACTCTCAACGCGCGATACGTAGTTTATCGCGGCACAGTAGAACGCAGATTGAAACGCGGAACACGTGCGTTCGATAGTTCGCGTTACAATTCAGAAAAGAGGGCGCTGAGGTTATCATAATCGCGAATAGGAGCAGCGAAAGGGCCACGTGGGCCGTGCGTCACAGGATATAATTGGCTCCCGGACATCACGCGATGTGACGAAGTCGACATACGCGGACATGGAGATGACCAGTCCTCCTGGTCTTTAACGGAAATATCAGGACCGACTCGTGTGAGCCGAGGGCCCCTCCCTGTGGCGCACAACCCATTGCCAATCCTGAACATGCCGCCCACCTCGAAACAGCGGTTTCGATGAACGACTAGAGGTGCGAAGGAATCTAGAACATAAATTGAACAGTCCAGCCGCCCACCGTGGCGGTGCCAGGACGAAATGGAAAACAAAACAAAATTAATGAGAAGTCGCGCGTCTTCTCAGAGGCGCGATGCGGTACTCGCATGTACAAGCATAGAAGCGGCCGCCCAGCACAAGAGTGTGGTCGGAGCGCGAACAACAGGGAGGCTGTTGTAAGTAGCAGTTACGCAAATTAATAAAATGATATAACAAGAAACGAACACAAGTTAGCGCATGACAATAAGTACCTTATATCTAGACTTAACGTAACGATGGCCGGAACGGCTCGAAATATCATTAACGCTGGAGGATTCTTATCAACTAACACCGTTATACATTAAGATAAGTAAAGAAAATACGTCGAAAGGTCTTAAATCTAGCAACACAAGCACATCGCAGAAAACGTTCCCAGTGCAGGAAGGCGGGAGGAACGAGAGTAACGCTATGCACACACGCGAGTAACGCAGTCATGGAGGCGTCGGAGAATCTTTAGATGCACTCCAGATAGGTAACAAACATAGTTTGCTGATCGGCCGCTTATACTCCGCACGAGCAGTTTTGATCGTAACGACGCGCGTAAGACAGTCGGGACCCGGGTGAACCTGAACGACGCGGCCGAGCTCCCACTTCGCTGGCGGAAGACTGGAGTTCCGGAGGAGAACCATGCGACCGACCTGGACGGGGGGTTGATCGGTACGCCACTTAGTCCGTTGCTGTAATGTATTGACGTAGTCGGATTGCCAAATGCGCCAAAACCGCTCATTCATTTGGCGGACGAGCTGCCAACGCGAGAGACGATTCTCGGTCAGGTCAAGGATGGACGGTTCCGGGGGCACGACGATCGCGGCGCCGATCGTGAAATGACCGGGAGTAAGGCACTCGAGGTCATCGAGCGTGTCGGATAAGGGACACAGCGGCCTAGAATTTAGACAGGCTTCGATTCGGCATAAGAGGGTGGACAATTCCTCGAAGGTTAGCGTCCGGTCTCCAACAACACGAGAGAGATGAGTTTTCACACTCCGGACTCCAGCCTCCCACAGACCACCGAAGTGAGGAGCTGAGGGAGGAATGAAGTGCCAAGAGATGCGATCAGACACCGTCGAATTGAGGAAGTCCGGATCACGAAGGGCCGCGCGGTACGCTTTGGTTAGTTCACGATCGGCACCGACGAAGGTCGTCCCGTTATCCGAATACATAGCTTCGGGGATGCCGCGACGAGAGCAGAACCGAGAAAATGCACCAATGAAAGCCTCGGAGGAATAATCGCTTACTAGCTCGAGGTGAATGGCTTTCGAGGTCAGACAAACGAACAACGCGATGTATGCCTTGCGAGACCTTGCTCCGCGACCAGGTGAGGAACGAATCCACACGGGACCTGCGTAATCAACTCCTGAGTGTAGAAAACTCCGGAAGGTGGGAGTCACCCGGACACGAGGGAGGTCACCCATGAGCTGACGAGGAACTGCCGCACGTTCGCGAGTACATGGGACACAGCGATGAATGATGCGACGGACGATTCCACGCGCGCGGAGAAGCCAGTACTCCCGCCGCAGGATGCTGAGCGTCAGCTGCGGTCCCGAATGCAGCGCTCGTTGATGGACATGGAGAAGGAGGAGGTCAACGAGCGGATGGGCAGACAGGAGGATTGGGTGGCGGGACTCGAAGGACATTGGAGCATGTCTTAAGCGACCTCCAACCCGAATAAGGTTATCGGATGATACGAAAGGACGGAGGGAAAGAAGAGGATGCTTAGGAGGGAGTTCCTTTCTCGACGAGAGAAGGTGAAATTCCGCTGGAAAAACTTCACGTTGGATACAGCGCAACCAGAAACAACGAGAAAAGTTATACTCCTCGGCCGTGACGTGAACACTACCGATAGGGGTTTGGACAATGTCTTTTCGACGGCGACATCGACTAATGAAACGAATAACAAGGGCGGTGATACGGAGTAGTCTGTCCCATGAGGAGTAGCGAACAGATAACTCCCACATGGGTGGGACAGGTGAACACTGGAGAGCGGTGGTGACCTTCTCCTCGAGATGAGAGTCAAAGTTGACGTTGGGAGGAGGGGTAGGCCAGGAGGCCCTTTCCCCGCGCAACCACGGAGGGCCTCGCCACCAGAGAGAGTGATTGAGGATTTCGGTGGGTAGAATTCCGCGAGACGCGACGTCGGCGGGGTTGTCGGACGTCGGAACGTACCGCCACACTGCGGATGGAACGAGTTCGTGTATTCGGGCAACACGATGGGCTACGAATATTTTCCATCGCGATGGGTGCTGCGAAATCCAGTGCAGCACGACAGTAGAATCGGACCAACAGGTGACGGGTACATTACCGAAACCCATGGACGCGACGGTGAATGAGATGAGGCGAGCTAAAAGCACGGCTGCATTCAACTCGAGGCGGGGTATACTAATCGGTGTCAAGGGGGCGACTTTAGACTTGCCCGCGAGCAACGAAACAGTGACATGGTTTGATTCAGACAACACTCGGAGGTAAACAGCCGCAGCATAAGCGGAGGAGGATGCGTCGGCAAAACCATGAAGCTCAATGGATGAGACGCTCGCGGAAAGTTGCGTCCATCGAGGAATCTTGACCAGATTTAATTGGCTCAAGTTAGAGGAAAAGGCCACCCAATCACGAAGAATGGGCGGTGGGACAGGATCGTCCCAGCCGACCTTGCTCCTCCATAGATCTTGCATGACAAGTTTGGCTTTAATGACAACGGGGGTGACCCATCCGAGGGGGTCATATAGTCGCGCTATGATTGACAGAACGGCACGCTTAGTAATCGGTTCGCGGTCAAATGGCGACACAGAAAACGAAAATTCATCCCGACTGGGAGACCAGACAATGCCGAGGACCTTCAGATTTTCGTCCGCGGATAGGACCTTGTCGCATGCCAGCCCGTGATCCGACTCATCTACATCAGCGAGCAATTCCGACGAGTTGCTTGCCCACTTCCGGAGGGTGAAGCCGCCTTTGTTTAAGAGAGAAATAGATTGTTGACGGGCGAGGCGGAGGGAATCGACGTCGTCAGCTCCGAAAAGGACATCGTCGACATATGTGTTTTGCCGAAGAGTCTCTCGAGCAAGAGGGAAGTCGTCACCGTCGTCCTCAGCAAGTTGCTGCAGAACGCGAAGCGCGAGAAAGGGCGCACAGGCCATACCGTATGTGACGGTTAGCAATTGAAACTCCTTCAAGGAGGAGGAGGGTTCAGAGAGCCACAAGATTCGCTGATAGTCGACGTCCCGCGGATCAACGAGAATCTGCCGGTACATCTTAGCGATGTCCGCGGAGCACACGTACCTCCACCGACGCCATCGCAGGATGACCGCAGTCAGGTCCTGCTGGAGCTTTGGACCGGTTAACAAATGATCGTTTAAAGACGTTCCGTCGGAGGTTCGACATGAGGCGTTGAAAACGACACGCAATCTGCTGGTGGCGCTGTCCGTTCGAAAGACTGGATGGTGAGGAATGTACACAGTGGTGGAAACAGGAGAAGGCGGTAAACAAGAAACGGCGCGCATGTGGCCGAGTCGTTCATACTCACCCATGAAACTACGGTATTCGCGTTCGAGGTAGGTGTCGCGGGAAAGCCGGCGAGAGATACTACGCGCGAGTTTTTCCGCGGTTTCCCGAGAACGCCCGATCTTAATGGGGGGCGCGACCTTGAACGGAAGTCGAACAATGTAGCGACCTGACGAATCACGAGAGTGAGTTTCGCGGAAGTGCGCTTCGCACTGAGCGTCACCGGGTTCCACGACCTGAGAACGGGGCAGCTCCTCAAACTCCCAGAATCTCCTTACTTCCTCGTCGAGAGAGGGAGTGGTGAAGCAGTGGTACGCCAGGACGCACTGCGGAGGGTCTCGCATGAAGTCCCATTCCCGGTCGTCGGGGACAGGACAGATTGGAGGCTCGCGAGGGCCAGTAATGACCCATCCGAAAATCGTCTCCTGCGCGACAGGATCGCCCCGACTGCCTTTACGAACACCGGTCAACAAAACGTCGTTATAAAGATCGGCGCCTATGATTAAATCGATCCGATGGGAGGAAGCCGGATCGTCGTCCGCCCACGTCAGGTCGGCTAAGTGACTAAGACACGCCGCGGGTGGTAATTGTTTAGGCGAATACGCAGTTAGGGCGTCGAGTACAAGTGCCACAGTGGAAAAGACGGGGCCAGTGCGAGCTCGGTGCGCAACGGCCAAATGGACGGCGTGGCGTGCCGTCCCGGAGGGTGTACAAGCAATCCCGTGTAAAGGGGTCGGTAAACGAATTCGGTCTGCTCTTAGAATTTGAGCCAAATGCTCACTCACGAAGGTGAGTTCAGATCCGGGGTCAAGAAGGGCGCGAAACACGGCAGCACGTCCTCCGAGAACTCCGGCCAAAAGATAAGCAGTGCCGAGAACCATCGCACGGCGCTTGCGAACACCTGGAGAAACTTGCAATGCCGTTGCGTCATTCGCCGCGGTGGGGGCGGCCTGATCGGGTGACTGAAGCGCGGGACGGTTGACGTTTACGACCCGCGACGAACCATGCAAAGAGGTGTGATGCCGCTGACGACACTCCTGACACGTGAATTTGCTTGTACACTCGGAAAGAGAATGACGGGTGCTCATGCAATTGAGACAGCGCTTGAACCGAACAGCTATTTCGCGACGCTCGGACGCGGATGCACGAAGATAGCGCGGGCATGCTTGCAAGAAGTGGGCAGATTTACAGAGCGGGCAGCTACCCTTCGTGGACGACGGGGTGGTGGCAACGTGAACACGAGAAACGGGCAATTTAGAAGGAGGTTGGTGCGTCGCAGGGGAACACTCCTGCAGCGCACAAACTCGCGATGATACGAATGCTTCTAAGTCCTTATAACTAGGCAAATCGTTACCGTCGCTCGCGCGATGCGCCCAGGCCTTTCGCGTGACAGGGTCGGTTTTCTGAGCCACGACATGAGTGAACACGTCGTCCAGAAGGGTCGCGTCATCTCTGCCCATCCTTTTTAGAGCCGCGATTATACTACTCGCTCGGTCAATTAAGAGCTGCAAATCGTTCGCGTTTTCTCGCGAAACGGATGGGATCGCGAAAAAGTCGGTGACTAATTTAGTTAACAAGCGTCGCTTGTTCTCAAACCGCGCCGTTAACGCGTTCCACGCTACCTGAAAGTTATCTGCGGTGATAGCTAGGTGTTTAATACAATCGTGTGCGGAGTGGCTTACGCTTGATGTTAGGTAGTGCATCTTGGTGAAGTCCGAGATGTCCTTGTTATCCCGCACCAACGTACAGAACTTGTCGCGGAACGACTCCCACTCTTCTATCCTCCCGTCGAACGGCGTCAGTCGGATCGGTGGAAGGGGAACCAGAGGGGGAGCAGGGCTGCTCCGGCACAACGATGAGTTCATGGCAGGTGGGGAAGCTGGAGAAGGGGGCTCCAAACCTTCCAATGCCTCGTTCATGACGTCGAGGGCGATGCTGTATGCCTCCTCGACCACAGAGAAATGGTCGTCCTTGAAATATTCAACCTGGGCTTGCTGGTCGGCAGGGCACAGCAGAACGTAGGAAACGTGGCCATCTTGGAACTTTTGCCACGTGGTGGTCAGATTCGAGATTCGGGAGCGAATCTTGGCGGGCGTGAGGTTGGCTTTGCCGGCCTTTTTAAAGTTCACCAGGGCCTTCTCAATTAGCCCTCGCAGCATTTGCTGTTTTACACGAATGTCCTCCATGCTTCACACAGTTAGGTCAGTCAGACAGAAGTTCGTAACACCTCGCGCACTATCCGGCTCGAAGGACCACTTTTATGTCCGCGACTAAATCGAACAGCAGCCGCGGAACGGAACGTTGATTCGCTTCCGAATGGAAGCGGCGCGCGAAGGCACGAAACTTAGGCGACTCGATCCGATGTACGTTTGGAAGCACGTGGAGGAAAGAAAACTCCTTACACAAAATTCGCTTTATTACGTCTCAAATTCACAAACACAAACACGTTGACTTAACGAAGAACAATATCGCGAAGGACAATATACGAATAGAAATACGGGTCGCGAAGGCGGACCGCGTGAACAATAATTGCGAAAGCAATTGAACAAAGGAGATGACTCTCAACGCGCGATACGTAGTTTATCGCGGCACAGTAGAACGCAGATTGAAACGCGGAACACGTGCGTTCGATAGTTCGCGTTACAATTCAGAAAAGAGGGCGCTGAGGTTATCATAATCGCGAATAGGAGCAGCGAAAGGGCCACGTGGGCCGTGCGTCACAGGATATAATTGGCTCCCGGACATCACGCGATGTGACGAAGTCGACATACGCGGACATGGAGATGACCAGTCCTCCTGGTCTTTAACGGAAATATCAGGACCGACTCGTGTGAGCCGAGGGCCCCTCCCTGTGGCGCACAACCCATTGCCAATCCTGAACAAACTTGAAGAACAAAAAATTGGCGAATTGTACTGTTTGGATGCTTTGCATATATGTTTTCTAGACTATATAGAAGCAATATATACAAAGATTTCAACCGTCTACTTGTTCCATTCAACGTTCTACTTGTAGAAAGTTACAATTAATTTCCGTTAAAGGATTAACAATGGGGCTCGTAGTTCACTTAAAGTTGAAGATCAAAAAATTTGCGATTGTTACTGTTTAGATGCTTTGCATATATGTTTCTTAGATTATATAGAAGCAATATATACAAAGATTTCAACCGTCTACCTGTTCCATTCATTGTTCTACTTGTCGAAAATTACAAATAATTTCCGATAAAGGATTAACCATGGCGGCTCATTGTTCACTTAAACTTGAAGAACAAAAAATTGGCGAATTGTACTGTTTGGATGCTTTGCATATATGTTTCCTAGACTATATAGAAGCAATATATACAAAGATTTCAACCGTCTACCTGTTCTATTCATTGTTCTACTTGTCGAAAGTTACAAATAATTTCCGTTAATGGATTAACAATGGGGCTCGTTGTTCACTTAAACTTGAAGAACAATAAATTGGCGAATTGTACTGTTTGGATGCTTTGCGTACATGTTTCTTAGACTATATAGAAGCAATATATAAAAAGATTTCACCCGTCTACCTGTACTATTCATTGTTCTACTTGTAGAAAGTTACAAATAATTTCCATTTCATGATTATCAATGGGGCTCGCTGTTCACTTAAACTTGAATATCAAAAAATTGGCGATTGTTACTGTTTAGATGCTTTGCATATAGGTTTCTTAGACTATATAGAAGCAATATATACAAAGATTTCAACCGTCTACCTGTTCCATTCATTGTTCTACTTGCCGAAATTTACAAATAATTTCCTTTAAAGGATTAACAATGGGGCTCGTAGTTCACTTAAACTTGAAGAGCAAAAAATTGGCGAATTATACTGTTTGGATGCTTTGCGTACATGTTCCTTAGACTATATGGAAGCAACATATACAAAGATTTCAACCGTCTACTTGTTCCAATCTTTGTTCTACTTGTCGAAATTTACAAATAATTTCCTTTAAAGGATTAACAATGGGGCTCGTAGTTCACTTAAACATGAAGGACAAAAAATTGGCGAATTGTACTGTTTGGATGCTTTGCATATATGTTTCTTAGACTATATAGAAGCAATATATACAAAGATTTCAACCGTCTACCTGTTCCATTCATTGTTCTACTTGTCGAAATTTACAAATAATTTCCTTTAAAGTATTAACAATGGGGCTCGTAGTTCACTTAAACTTGAAGAACAAAAAATTGGCGAATTGTACTGTTTGGATGCTTTGCATATATGTTTCTTAGACTATATAGACGCAATATATACAAGGATTTCAACCGTCTACCTGTTCCATTCATTGTTCTACTTGTCGAAATTTACAAATAATTTCCTTTAAAGGATTAACAATGGGGCTCGTAGTTCACTTAAACTTGAAGAACAAAAAATTGGCGATTCGTACTGTTTGGATGCTTTGCATATATGTTTCTTATTGTTAGACTATATGGAAGCAATATATACAAAGATTTCAAGCGTCTACGTGTTCCAATCATTGTTCTACTTGTAGAAAGTTACAAATAATTTCCTTTAAAGGATTAACAATGGGGCTCGTAGTTCACTTAAACTTGAAGAACAAAAATTGGCAAATGGTACTGTGTGGATGCTTTGCATATATGTTTCTTAGACTATGTAGAAGCAATATATACAAAGATTTCAACCGTCTACCTGTTCCATTCATTGTTCTACTTGTCGAAAGTTACAAATAATTTCCTTTAAAGGATTAACAATGGGGCTCGTAGTTCACTTAAACTTGAAGAACAAAAAATTGGCGAATTGTACTGTTTGGATGCTCTGCATATATGTTTCTTAGACTATTTAGATGCAATATATAGAAAGATTTCACCCGTCTACCTGTACTATTCATTGATCTACTTGTAGAAAGTTACAAATAATTTCCATTTCGTGATTATCAATGGGGCTCGTAGTTCACTTAAACTTGAAGAACAAAAAATTGGCGAATTGTACTGTTTGGATGCTTTGCATATATGTTTCTTAGATTATATAGAAGCAATATATACAATGATTTCAACCGTCTACCTGTTCCTTTCATTGTTCTACTTGTCGAAAGTTACAAATAATTTCCTTTAAAGGATTAACAATGGGGCTCGTAGTTCACTTAAACTTGAAGAACAAAAATTGGCGAATGGTACTGTGTGGATGCTTTGCATATATGTTTCTTAGACTATGTAGAAGCAATATATACAAAGATTTCAACCGTCTACCTGTTCCATTCATTGTTCTACTTGTCGAAATTTACAAATAATTTCCTTTAAAGGATTAACAATGGGGCTCGTAGTTCACTTAAACTTGAAGAACAAAAAATTGGCGAATTGTACTGTTTGGATGCTTTGCATATATGTTTCTTAGATTATATAGAAGCAATATATACAAAGATATCAACCGTCTACCTGTTCCATTCATTGTTCTGCTTGTCGAAAATTACAAATAATTTCCTTTGAATGATTAACAATGGGGCTCGTAGTTCACTTAAACTTGAAGATCAAATAATTGGCGAATTGTACTGTTTGGATGCTTTGCATAAATGTTTCTTAGACTATTTAGAAGCAATATATAGAAAGATTTCACCCGTCTACCTGTACTATTCATTGTTCTACTTGTAGAAAGTTACAAATAATTTCCATTTCATGATTATCAATGGGGCTCGCTGTTCACTTAAACTTGAAGATCAAAAAATTGGCGATTGTTACTGTTTAAATGCTTTGCATATAGGTTTCTTAGACTATATAGAAGCAACATATACAAAGATTTCAACCGTCTACCTGTTCCATTCATTGTTCTGCTTGTCGAAAATTACAAATAATTTCCTTTGAAGGATTAACAATGGGGCTCGTAGTTCACTTAAACTTGAAGAACAAAAAATTGGCGAATTGTACTGTTCGGATGCTTTGCATATATGTTTCGTAGGCTATATAGAAGCAATATATACAATGATTTCAACCGTCTACCTGATCCATTCATTGTTCTACTTGTCGAAATTTACAAATAATTTCCTTTAAAGGATTAACAATGGGGCTCGTAGTTCACTTAAACTTGAAGAACAAAAAATTGGCGAATTGTACTGTTTGGATGCTTTGCATATGTGTTTTTTAGACTATTTAGAAGCAATATATAGAAAGATTTCACCCGTCTACCTGTACTATTCATTGTTCTACTTGTAGAAAGTTACAAATAATTTCCATTTCATGATTATCAATGGGGCTCGCTGTTCACTTAAACTTGAAGATCAAAAAATTAGCGATTGTTACTGTTTGGATGCTTTGTATATATGTTTCTTATATTATATAGAAGCAATATATACAAAGATTTCAACCGTCTACCTGTTCCATTCATTGTTCTGCTTGTCGAAAATTACAAATAATTTCCTTTGAAGGATTAACAATGGGGCTCGTAGTTCACTTAAACTTGAAGATCAAATAATTGGCGAATTGTACTGTTTGGATGCTTTGCATAAATGTTTCTTAGACTATTTAGAAGCAATATATAGAAAGATTTCACCCGTCTACCTGTACTATTCATTGTTCTACTTGTAGAAAGTTACAAATAATTTCCATTTCATGATTATCAATGGGGCTCGCTGTTCACTTAAACTTGAAGATCAAAAAATTGGCGATTGTTACTGTTTAAATGCTTTGCATATAGGTTTCTTAGACAATATAGAAGCAACATATACAAAGATTTCAACCGTCTACCTGTTCCATTCATTGTTCTGCTTGTCGAAAATTACAAATAATTTCCTTTGAATGATTAACAATGGGGCTCGGAGTTCACTTAAACTTGAAGAACATAAAATTGGCGAATTGTACTGTTCGGATGCTTTGCATATATGTTTCGTAGGCTATATAGAAGCAATATATACAAAGATTTCAGCCGTCTACCTGTTCCATCCATTGTTCTACTTGTCGCAAGTTACAAATAATTTCCGTGAAAGTATTAACAATGGGGCTCGTAGTTCACTTAAACTTGAAGAACAAAAAATTGGCGAATGGTACTGTTTGGATGCTTTGCATATATGTTTCTTAGATTATATAGAAGCAACATATACAAAGATTTCACCCGTCTACCTCTTCTATTCATTGTTCTACTTGTAGAAAAGTTACAAATAATTTCCGTTTCATGATTATCAATGGGGCTCGTTGTTCACTTAAACTTGAAGAACAAAAAATTGGCGAATGGTACTGTTTGGATGCTTTGCATAAATGTTTCTTAGATTATATAGAAGCAATATATACAAAGATTTCAACCGTCTACCTGTTCCATCCATTGTTCTACTTGTCGCAAGTTACAAATAATTTCCGTTAAAGTATTAACAATGGGGCTCGTAGTTCACTTAAACTTGAAGATCAAATAATTGGCGAATTGTACTGTTTGGATGCTTTGCATATATGTTTCTTAGACTATTTAGAAGCAATATATAGAAAGATTTCACCCGTCTACCTGTACTATTCATTGTTCTACTTGTAGAAAGTTACAATTAATTTCCGTTAAAGGATTAACAATGGGGCTCGTAGTTCACTTAAACTTGAAGAACAAAAAATTGGCGAATTGTACTGTTCGGATGCTTTGCATATATGTTTCGTAGGCTATATAGAAGCAATATATACAAAGATTTCAACCGTCTACCTGTTATATTCATCGTTCTACTTGTAGAAAGTTACAAATAATTTCCATTTCATGATTATCAATGGGGCTCGCTGTTCACTTAAACTTGAAGATCAAAAAATTGGCGATTGTTACTGTTTAGATGCTTTGCATATAGGTTTCTTAGACTATATAGAAGCAACATATACAAAGATTTAAACCGTCTACCTGTTCTATTCATTGTTCTACTTTTAGAAAGTTACAAATAATTTCCGTTTCATGATTATCAATGGGGCTCGTTGTTCACTTAAACTTGAAGATCAAATAATTGGCGAGTTGTACTGTTTGGATGCTTTGCATATATGTTTCGTAGATTATATAGAAGCAATATATACAAAGATTTCAACCGTCTACCAGTTCCATTCAATGTTCTACTTGTCTAAATTTACAAATAATTTCCTTTAAAGTATTAACAATGGGGCTCGTAGTTCACTTAAACATAAAGGACAAAAAATTGTCGAATTGTACTGTTTGGATGCTTTGCATATATGTTTCTTAGACTATATAGAAGCAATATATACAATGATTTCAACCGTCTACATGTTCCATTCATTGTTCTACTTGCCGAAATTTACAAATAATTTCCTTTAAAGGATTAACAACGGGGCTCATAGTTCACTTAAACTTGAAGAGCAAAAAATTGGCGAATTGTACTGTTTGGACGCTTTGCATATATGTGTCTTGGACTATATAGAAGCAATATATACAAAGATTTCAACCGTCTACCTGTTCCATTCATTGTTCTACTTGTCGAAATTTACAAATTATTTCCTTTAAAGGATTAACAATGGGGCTCGTAGTTCACTTAGACTTGAAGAACAAAAAATTGGCGAATTGTACTGTTTGGATGCTTTGCATATATGTTTCTTAGGCTATTTAGAAGCAATATGTAGGAAGATTTCAACCGTCTACCTGTACTATTCATTGTTCTACTTGTAGAAAGTTACAAATAATTTCCATTTCATGATTATCAATGGGGCTCGTAGTTCACTTAAACTTGAAGAACAAAAAATTGGCGAGTTGTACTGTTTGGATGCTTTGCATATATGTTTCGTAGATTATATAGAAGCAATATATACAAAGATTTCAACCGTCTACCAGTTCCATTCAATGTTCTACTTGTCGAAATTTACAAATAATTTCCTTTAAAGGATTAACAATGGGGCTCGTAGTTCACTTAAACTTGAAGAACAAAAAATTGGCGATTCGTACTGTTTGGATGCTTTGCATATATGTTTCTTATTGTTAGACTATATGGAAGCAATATATACAAAGATTTCAACCGTCTACGTGTTCCAATCATTGTTCTACTTGTAGAAAGTTACAAATAATTTCCTTTAAAGGATTAACAATGGGGCTGGTAGTTCACTTAAACTTGAAGAACAAAAATTGGCAAATGGTACTGTGTGGATGCTTTGCATATATGTTTCTTAGACTATGTAGAAGCAATATATACAAAGATTTCAACCGTCTACCTGTTCCATTCATTGTTCTACTTGTCGAAAGTTACAAATAATTTCCTTTAAAGGATTAACAATGGGGCTCGTAGTTCACTTAAACTTGAAGAACAAAAAATTGGCGAATTGTACTGTTTGGATGCTTTGCATATATATTTCTTAGACTATTTAGATGCAATATATAGAAAGATTTCACCCGTCTACCTGTACTATTCATTGATCTACTTGTAGAAAGTTACAAATAATTTCCATTTCGTGATTATCAATGGGGCTCGTAGTTCACTTAAACTTGAAGAACAAAAAATTGGCGAATTGTACTGTTTGGATGCTTTGCATATATGTTTCTTAGATTATATAGAAGCAATATATACAATGATTTCAACCGTCTACCTGTTCCATTCATTGTTCTACTTGTCGAAAGTTACAAATAATTTCCTTTAAGGGATTAACAATGGGGATCGTAGTTTACTTAAACTTGAAGTACAAAAAATTGGCGAATTGTACTGTTTGGATGCTTTGCATATATGTTTCTTAGACTATATAGAAGCAATATATACAATGATTTCAACCGTCTACCTATTCCATTCATTGTTCTACTTTCCGAAATTTACAAATAATTTCCTTTAAAGGATTAACAATGGGGCTCGTAGTTCACTTAAACTTGAAGAGCAAAAAATAGTCGAATTGTACTGTTTGGATGCTTTGCATATATGTTTCTTAAACTATATAGAAGCAATATATACAATGATTTCAACCGTCTACATGTTCCATTCATTGTTCTACTTGCCGAAATTTACAAATAATTTCCTTTAAAGGATTAACAACGGGGCTCATAGTTCACTTAAACTTGAAGAGCAAAAAATTGGCGAATTGTACTGTTTGGACGCTTTGCATATATGTGTCTTGGACTATATAGAAGCAATATATACAAAGATTTCAACCGTCTACCTGTTCCATTCATTGTTCTACTTGTCGAAATTTACAAATTATTTCCTTTAAAGGATTAACAATGGGGCTCGTAGTTCACTTAGACTTGAAGAACAAAAAATTGGCGAATTGTACTGTTTGGATGCTTTGCATATATGTTTCTTAGGCTATTTAGAAGCAATATATAGTAAGATTTCACCCGTCTACCTGTACTATTCATTGTTCTACTTGTAGAAAGTTACAAATAATTTCCATTTCATGATTATCAATGGGGCTCTTAGTTCACTTAAACTTGAAGAACAAAAAATTGGCGAATTGTACTGTTTGGATGCTTTGCATATATGTTTCTTAGACTATATAGACGCAATATATACAAGGATTTCAACCGTCTACCTGTTCCATTCATTGTTCTACTTGTCGAAATTTACAAATAATTTCCTTTAAAGGATTAACAATGGGGCTCGTAGTTCACTTAAACTTGAAGAACAAAAAATTGGCGAATTGTACTGTTTGGATGCTTTGCATATATGTTTCTTAGATTATATAGAAGCAATATATACAAAGATTTCAACCGTCTACCTGTTCCATTCATTGTTCTACTTGTCGAAAGTTACAAATAATTTCCGATAAAGGATTAACAATGGGGCTCATTGTTCACTTAAACTTGAAGGACAAAAAATTGGCGAATTGTACTGTTTGGATGATTTGCATATATGTTTCTTAGACTATATAGAAGCAATATATACAATGATTTCAACAGTCTACCTGTTCCATTCATTGTTCTACTTGTCGAAATTTACGAATAATTTCCTTTAAAGGATTGACAATGGGGCTCGTAGTTCACTTAAACATGAAGGACAAAAAATTGGCGAATTGTACTGTTTGGATGCTTTGCATATATGTTTCTTAGACTATATAGAAGCAATATATACAAAGATTTCAACCGTCTACCTGTTCCATTCATTGTTCTACTTGTCGAAATTTACAAATAATTTCCTTTAAAGGATTAACAATGGGGCTCGTAGTTCACTTAAACTTGAAGAACAAAAAATTGGCGAATTGTACTGTTTGGATGCTTTGCATATATGTTTCTTAGATTATATAGAAGCAATATATACAAAGATTTCAACCGTCTACCTGTTCCATTCATTGTTCTACTTGTCGAAATTTACAAATAATTTCCTTTAAAGGATTAACAATGGGGCTCGTAGTTCACTTAAACTTGAAGAACAAAAAATTGGCGAATTGTACTGTTTGGATGCTTTGCATATATGTTTCTTAGATTATATAGAAGCAATATATACAAAGATTTCAACCGTCTACCTGTTCCATTCATTGTTCTACTTGTCGAAATTTACAAATAATTTCCTTTAAAGGATTAACAATGGGGCTCGTAGTTTACTTAAACTTGAAGAACAAAAAATTGGCGAATTGTACTGTTTGGATGCTTTGCTTATATGTTTCTTAGACTATATAGAAGCAATATATACAAGGATTTCAAACGTCTACCTGTTCCAATCATTGTTCTACTTGTAGAAAGTTACAAATAATTTCCTTTAAAGGATTAACAATGGGGCTGGTAGTTCACTTAAACTTGAAGAACAAAAATTGGCGAATTGTACTGTTTGGATGCTTTGCATATATGTTTCTTAGATTATATAGAAGCAATATATACAAAGATTTCAACCGTCTACCTGTTCCATTCATTGTTCTACTTGTCGAAAGTTACAAATAATTTCCGATAAAGGATTAACAATGGGGCTCATTGTTCACTTAAACTTGAAGGACAAAAAATTGGCGAATTGTACTGTTTGGATGATTTGCATATATGTTTCTTAAACTATATAGAAGCAATATATACAATGATTTCAACCGTCTACCTGTTCCATTCATTGTTCTACTTGTCGAAAGTTACAAATAATTACCGATAAAGGATTAACCATTGGGGCTCATTGTTCACTTACACTTGAAGAACAAAAAATTGGCGAATTGTACTGTTTGGATGCTTTGCATATATGTTTCATAGACTATATAGATGCAATATATACAAAGATTTCAACCGTCTACCTGTTGCATTCATTGTTCTACTTGTCGAAAGTTACAAATAATTTCCTTTAAAGGATTAACAATGGGGCTCATTGTTCACTTAAACTTGAAGAACAATAAATTGGCGAACTGTACTGTTTGAATGCTTTGCATATATGTTTCTTAGAGTATATAGAAGCAATATATACAATGATTTCAACAGTCTACCTGTTCCGTTCATTGTTCTACTTGTCGAAATTTACAAATAATTTCCTTTAAAGGATTAACAATGGGACTCGTAGTTCACTTAAACTTGAAGAACAAAAAATTGGCAAATGGTACTGTTTGGATGCTTTGCATATATGTTTCTTAGACTATATAGAAGCAATATATACAAAGATTTCAACCGTCTACCTTTTCCATTCATTGTTCTACTTGTCGAAAGTTACAAATAATTTCCGATAACGGATTAAACATTGGGGCTCATTGTTCACTTAAACTTGAAGAACAAAAAATTGGCGAACTGTACTGTTTGAATGCTCTGCATATATGTTTCTTAGACTATATAGAAGCAATATATACAATGATTTCAACCGTCTACCTGTTCCATTCATTGTTCTACTTGTCGAATGTTACAAATAATTTCCGTTAAGGGATTAACAATGGGGATCGTAGTTTACTTAAACTTGAAGAACAAAAAATTGGCGAATTGTACTGTTTGGATGCTTTGCATATATGTTTCTTAGACTATATAGAAGCAATATATACAATGATTTCAATCGTCTACCTATTCCATTCATTGTTCTACTTGCCGAAATTTACAAATAATTTCCTTTAAAGGATTAACAATGGGGCTCGTAGTTCACTTAAACTTGAAGAGCAAAAAATTGTCGAATTGTACTGTTTGGATGCTTTGCATATATGTTTCTTAAACTATATAGAAGCAATATATACATTGATTTCAACCGGCTACCTGTTCCATTCATTGTTCTACTTGTCGAAATTTACAAATAATTTCCGATAAAGGATTAACCATTGGGGCTCATTGTTCACTTAAACTTGAAGAACAAAAAATTGGCGAATTGTACTGTTTGGATGCTTTGCATATATGTTTCTTAGACTATATAGAAGCAATATATACAAGGATTTCAACCGTCTACCTGTTCCATTCATTGTTCTACTTGTCGAAAGTTACAAATAATTACCGATAAAGGATTAACCATTGGGGCTCATTGTTCACTTACACTTGAAGAACAAAAAATTGGCGAATTGTACTGTTTGGATGCTTTGCATATATGTTTCATAGACTATATAGGTGCAATATATACAAAGATTTCAACCGTCTACCTGTTCCATTCATTGTTCTACTTGTCGAAAGTTACAAATAATTTCCTTTAAAGGATTAACAATGGGGCTCATTGTTCACTTAAACTTGAAGAACAAAAAATTGGCGAACTGTACTGTTTGAATGCTTTGCATATATGTTTCTTAGACTATATAGAAGCAATATATACAATGATTTCAACCGTCTACCTGTTCCATTCATTGTTCTACTTGTCGAATGTTACAAATAATTTCCGTTAAGGGATTAACAATGGGGTTCGTAGTTTACTTAAACTTGAAGAACAAAAAATTGGCGAATTGTACTGTTTGGATGCTTTGCATATATGTTTCTTAGACTATATAGAAGCAATATATACAATGATTTCAACCGTCTACCTATTCCATTCATTGTTCTACTTGCCGAAATTTACAAATAATTTCCTTTAAAGGATTAACAATGGGGCTAGTAGTTCACTTAAACTTGAAGAGCAAAAAATAGTCGAATTGTACTGTTTGGATGCTTTGCATATATGTTTCTTAAACTATATAGAAGCAATATATACAATGATTTCAACCGTCTACCTGTTCCATTCATTGTTCTACTTGTCGAAAGTTACAAATAATTTCCGTTAAGGGATTAACAATGGGGACCGTAGTTTACTTAAACTTGAAGAACAAAAAATTGGCGAATTGTACTGTATGGATGCTTTGCATATATGTTTCTTAGACTATATAGAAGCAATATATACAATGATTTCAACCGTCTACCTGTTCCATTCATTGTTCTACTTGTCGAAAGTTACAAATAATTTCCGTTAAGTGATTAACAATGGGGATCGTAGTTTACTTAAACTTGAAGAACAAAAAATTGGCGAATTGTACTGTTTGGATGCTTTGCTTATATGTTTCTTAGACTATATAGAAGCAATATATACAAGGATTTCAAACGTCTACCTGTTCCATTCATTGTTCTACTTGTCGAAAGTTACAAATAATTACCGATAAAGGATTAACCATTGGGGCTCATTGTTCACTTACACTTGAAGAACAAAAAATTGGCGAATTGTACTGTTTGGATGCTTTGCATATATGTTTCATAGACTATATAGATGCAATATATACAAAGATTTCAACCGTCTACCTGTTCCATTCATTGTTCTACTTGTCGAAAGTTACAAATAATTTCCTTTAAAGGATTAACAATGGGGCTCATTGTTCACTTAAACTTGAAGAACAAAAAATTGGCGAACTGTACTGTTTGAATGCTTTGCATATATGTTTCTTAGACTATATAGAAGCAATATATACAATGATTTCAACAGTCTACCTGTTCCGTTCATTGTTCTACTTGTCGAAATTTACAAATAATTTCCTTTAAAGGATTAACAATGGGGCTCGTAGTTCACTTAAACTTGAAGAACAAAAAATTGGCAAATGGTACTGTTTGGATGCTTTGCATATATGTTTCTTAGACTATATAGAAGCAATATATACAAAGATTTCAACCGTCTACCTTTTCCATTCATTGTTCTACTTGTCGAAAGTTACAAATAATTTCCGATAACGGATTAAACATTGGGGCTCATTGTTCACTTAAACTTGAAGAACAAAAAATTGGCGAACTGTACTGTTTGAATGCTTTGCATATATGTTTCTTAGACTATATAGAAGCAATATATACAATGATTTCAACCGTCTACCTGTGCCATTCATTGTTCTACTTGTCGAAAGTTACAAATAATTTCCGTTAAGTGATTAACAATGGGGATCGTAGTTTACTTAAACTTGAAGAACAAAAAATTGGCGAATTGTACTGTTTGGATGCTTTGCTTATATTTTCTTAGACTATATAGAAGCAATATATACAAGGATTTCAAACGTCTACCTGTTCCATTCACTGTTCTACTTGTCGAAAGTTACAAATAATTACCGATAAAGGATTAACCATTGGGGCTCATTGTTCACTTACACTTGAAGAACAAAAAATTGGCGAATTGTACTGTTTGGATGCTTTGCATATATGTTTCATAGACTATATAGATGCAATATATACAAAGATTTCAACCGTCTACCTGTTCCATTCATTGTTCTACTTGTCGAAATTTACAAATAATTTCCGATAACGGATTAACCATTGGGGCTCATTGTTCACTTAAACTTGAAGAACAAAAAATTGGCGAATCGTACTGTTTGGATGCTTTGCATATATGTTTCTTAGACTATATAGAAGCAATATATACAAAGATTTCAACCGTCTACCTTTTCCATTCATTGTTCTACTTTTCGAAAGTTACAAATAATTTCCGATAACGGATTAAAGATTGGGGCTCATTGTTCACTTAAACTTGAAGAACAAAAAATTGGTGAATTGTACTGTTTGGATGCTTTGCATATATGTTTCTTATACTATATAGAAGCAACATATACAAAGATTTCAACCGTCTACCTGTTCCATTCACTGTTCTACTTGTCGAAAGTTACAAATAATTTCCGTTAAGGGATTAACAATGGGGATCGTAGTTCACTTAAACTTGAAGAACAAAAAATTGGCGAATTGTACTGTTTGGATGCTTTGCGTACATGTTTCTTAGACTATATGGAAGCAATATATACAAAGATTTCAACCATCTACGTGTTCCAATCATTGTTCTAATTGTAGAAAGTTACAATTAATTTCCGTTAAGGGATTAACAATGGGCCTCGTAGTTCACTTAAACTTGAAGAACAAAAAATTGGCGAATGGTACTGTTTGGATGCTTTGCATATATGTTTCTTAGACTATATAGAAGCAATATATACATTGATTTCAACCGGCTACCTGTTCCATTCATTGTTCTACTTGTCGAAATTTACAAATAATTTCCGATAAAGGATTAACCATTGGGGCTCATTGTTCACTTAAACTTGAAGAACAAAAAATTGGCGAATTGTACTGTTTGGATGCTTTGCATATATGTTTCTTAGACTATATAGAAGCAACATATACAAAGATTTCAACCGTCTACCTTTTCCATTCATTGTTCTACTTGTCGAAAGTTACAAATAATTTTCGATAACGGATTAAACATTGGGGCTCATTGTTCACTTAAACTTGAAGAACAAAAAATTGGCGAATTGTACTGTTTGGATGCTTTGCATATATGTTTCTTAGACTATATAGAAGCAATATATACAATGATTTCAACCGTCTACCTGTTCCATTCATTGTTCTACTTGTCGAAAGTTACAAATAATTTCCGTTAAGGAATTAACAATGGGGATCGTTGTTTACTTACAGTTGAAGAACAAAAAATTGGCGAATTGTACTGTTTGGATGCTTTGCTTATATGTTTCTTAGACTATATAGAAGCAATATATACAAGGATTTCAACAGTCTACCTGTTCCGTTCATTGTTCTACTTGCCGAAATTTACAAATAATTTCCTTTAAAGGATTAACAATGGGGCTCGTAGTTCACTTAAACTTGAAGAGCAAAAAATTGTCGAATTGTACTGTTTGGATGCTTTGCATATATGTTTCTTAAACTATATAGAAGCAATATATACAATGATTTCAACCGTCTACCTGTTCCATTCATTGTTCTACTTGTCGAAAGTTACAAATAATTTCCGTTAAGGGATTAACAATGGGGATCGTAGTTTACTTAAACTTGAAGAACAAAAAATTGGCGAATTGTACTGTTTGGATGCTTTGCATATATGTTTCTTAGACTATATAGAAGCAATATATACAATGATTTCAACCGTCTACCTGTTCCATTCATTGTTCTACTTGTCGAAAGTTAGAAATAATTTCCGTTAAGTGATTAACAATGGGGATCGTAGTTTACTTAAACTTGAAGAACAAAAAATTGGCGAATTGTACTGTTTGGATGCTTTGCTTATATGTTTCTTAGACTATATAGAAGCAATATATACAAGGATTTCAACCGTCTACCTGTTCCATTCATTGTTCTACTTGTCGAAAGTTACAAATAATTACCGATAAAGGATTAACCATTGGGGCTCATTGTTCACTTACACTTGAAGAACAAAAAATTGGCGAATTGTACAGTTTGGATGCTTTGCATATATGTTTCATAGACTATATAGATGCAATATATACAAAGATTTCAACCGTCTACCTGTTCCATTCATTGTTCTACTTGTCGAAAGTTACAAATAATTTCCTTTAAAGGATTAACAATGGGGCTCATTGTTCACTTAAACTTGAAGAACAAAAAATTGGCGAACTGTACTGTTTGAATGCTTTGCATATTTGTTTCTTAGACTATATAGAAGCAATATATACAATGATTTCAACAGTCTACCTGTTCCGTTCATTGTTCTACTTGTCGAAATTTACAAATAATTTCCTTTAAAGGATTAACAATGGGGCTCGTAGTTCACTTAAACTTGAAGAACAAAAAATTGGCAAATGGTACTGTTTGGATGCTTTGCATATATGTTTCTTAGACTATATAGAAGCAATATATACAAAGATTTCAACCGTCTACCTTTTCCATTCATTGTTCTACTTGTCGAAAGTTACAAATAATTTCCGATAACGGATTAAAGATTGGGGCTCATTGTTCACTTAAACTTGAAGAACAAAAAATTGGCGAATTGTACTGTTTGGATGCTTTGCATATATGTTTCTTATACTATATAGAAGCAATATATACAAAGATTTCAACCGTCTACCTGTTCCATTCACTGTTCTACTTGTCGAAAGTTACAAATAATTTCCTTTAAGGGATTAACAATGGGGATCGTAGTTCACTTAAACTTGAAGAACGAAAAATTGGCGAATTGTACTGTTTGGATGCTTTGCGTACATGTTTCTTAGACTATATGGAAGCAATATATACAAAGATTTCAACCATCTACGTGTTCCAATCATTGTTCTAATTGTAGAAAGTTACAATTAATTTCCGTTAAGGGATTAACAATGGGGCTCGTAGTTCACTTAAACTTGAAGAACAAAAAATTGGCGAATGGTACTGTTTGGATGCTTTGCATATATGTTTCTTAGACTATATAGAAGCAATATATACATTGATTTCAACCGGCTACCTATTCCATTCATTGTTCTACTTGCCGAAATTTACAAATAATTTCCTTTAAAGGATTAACAATGGGGCTCGTAGTTCACTTAAACTTGAAGAGCAAAAAATTGTCGAATTGTACTGTTTGGATGCGTTGCATATATGTTTCTTAAACTATATAGAAGCAATATATACAATGATTTCAACCGTCTACCTGTTCCATTCATTGTTCTACTTGTCGAAAGTTACAAATAATTTCCGTTAAGTGATTAACAATGGGGATCGTAGTTTACTTAAACTTGAAGAACAAAAAATTGGCGAATTGTACTGTTTGGATGCTTTGCTTATATGTTTCTTAGACTATATAGAAGCAATATATACAAGGATTTCAACCGTCTACCTGTTCCATTCATTGTTCTACTTGTCGAAAGTTACAAATAATTACCGATAAAGGATTAACCATTGGGGCTCATTGTTCACTTACACTTGAAGAACAAAAAATTGGCGAATTGTACAGTTTGGATGCTTTGCATATATGTTTCATAGACTATATAGATGCAATATATACAAAGATTTCAACCGTCTACCTGTTCCATTCATTGTTCTACTTGTCGAAAGTTACAAATAATTTCCTTTAAAGGATTAACAATGGGGCTCATTGTTCACTTAAACTTGAAGAACAAAAAATTGGCGAACTGTACTGTTTGAATGCTTTGCATATATGTTTCTTAGACTATATAGAAGCAATATATACAATGATTTCAACAGTCTACCTGTTCCGTTCATTGTTCTACTTGTCGAAATTTACAAATAATTTCCTTTAAAGGATTAACAATGGGGCTCGTAGTTCACTTAAACTTGAAGAACAAAAAATTGGCAAATGGTACTGTTTGGATGCTTTGCATATATGTTTCTTAGACTATATAGAAGCAATATATACATTGATTTCAACCGGCTACCTGTTCCATTCATTGTTCTACTTGTCGAAATTTACAAATAATTTCCGATAAAGGATTAACCATTGGGGCTCATTGTTCACTTAAACTTGAAGAACAAAAAATTGGCGAATTGTACTGTTTGGATGCTTTGCATATATGTTTCTTAGACTATATAGAAGCAATATATACAAAGATTTCAACCGTCTACCATTTCCATTCATTGTTCTACTTGTCGAAAGTTACAAATAATTTTCGATAACGGATTAAACATTGGGGCTCATTGTTCACTTACACTTGAAGAACAAAAAATTGGCGAATTGTACTGTTTGGATGCTTTGCATATATGTTTCATAGACTATATAGGTGCAATATATACAAAGATTTCAACCGTCTACCTGTTCCATTCATTGTTCTACTTGTCGAAAGTTACAAATAATTTCCTTTAAAGGATTAACAATGGGGCTCATTGTTCACTTAAACTTGAAGAACAAAAAATTGGCGAACTGTACTGTTTGAATGCTTTGCATATATGTTTCTTAGACTATATAGAAGCAATATATACAATGATTTCAACCGTCTACCTGTTCCATTCATTGTTCTACTTGTCGAATGTTACAAATAATTTCCGTTAAGGGATTAACAATGGGGATCGTAGTTTACTTAAACTTGAAGAACAAAAAATTGGCGAATTGTACTGTTTGGATGCTTTGCATATATGTTTCTTAGACTATATAGTAGCAATATATACAATGATTTCAACCGTCTACCTATTCCATTCATTGTTCTACTTGCCGAAATTTACAAATAATTTCCTTTAAAGGATTAACAATGGGGCTCGTAGTTCACTTAAACTTGAAGAGCAAAAAATAGTCGAATTGTACTGTTTGGATGCTTTGCATATATGTTTCTTAAACTATATAGAAGCAATATATACAATGATTTCAACCGTCTACCTGTTCCATTCATTGTTCTACTTGTCGAAAGTTACAAATAATTTCCGTTAAGGAATTAACAATGGGGATCGTTGTTTACTTAAAGTTGAAGAACAAGAAATTGGCGAATTGTACTGTTTGGATGCTTTGCTTATATGTTTCTTAGACTATATAGAAGCAATATATACAAGGATTTCAACCGTCTACCTGTTCCATTCATTGTTCTACTTGTCGAAAGTTACAAATAATTACCGATAAAGGATTAACCATTGGGGCTCATTGTTCACTTACACTTGAAGAACAAAAAATTGGCGAATTGTACTGTTTGGATGCTTTGCATATATGTTTCATAGACTATATAGATGCAATATATACAAAGATTTCAACCGTCTACCTGTTCCATTCATTGTTCTACTTGTCAAAAGTTACAAATAATTTCCTTTAAAGGATTAACAATGGGGCTCACTGTTCACTTAAACTTGAAGAACAAAAAATTGGCGAACTGTACTGTTTGGATTCTTTGCATATATGTTTCTTAGACTATATAGAAGCAATATATACAATGATTTCAACAGTCTACCTGTTCCATTCATTGTTCTACTTGTCGAAATTTACAAATAATTTCTTTTAAAGGATTAACAATGGGGCTCGTAGTTCACTTAAACTTGAAGAACAAAAAATTGGCGAATGGTACTGTTAGGATGCTTTTCATATATGTTTCTTAGACTATATAGAAGCAATATATACATTGATTTCAACCGGCTACCTATTCCATTCATTGTTCTACTTGCCGAAATTTACAAATAATTTCCTTTAAAGGATTAACAATGGGGCTCGTAGTTCACTTAAACTTGAAGAGACAAAATTTTGTCGAATTGTACTGTTTGGATGCTTTGCATATATGTTTCTTAAACTATATAGAAGCAATATATACAATGATTTCAACCGTCTACCTGTTCCATTCATTGTTCTACTTGTCGAAAGTTACAAATAATTTCCGTTAAGGGATTAACAATGGGGATCGTAGTTTACTTAAACTTGAAGAACAAAAAATTGGCGAATTGTACTGTTTGGATGCTTTGCATATATGTTTCTTAGACTATATAGAAGCAATATATACAATGATATCAACCGTCTACCTGTTCCATTCATTGTTCTACTTGTCGAAAGTTACAAATAATTTCCGTTAAGTGATTAACAATGGGGATCGTAGTTTACTTAAACTTGAAGAACAAAAAATTGGCGAATTGTACTGTTTGGATGCTTTGCTTATATGTTTCTTAGACTATATAGAAGCAATATATACAAGGATTTCAACCGTCTACCTGTTCCATTCATTGTTCTACTTGTCGAAAGTTACAAATAATTACCGATAAAGGATTAACCATTGGGGCTCATTGTTCACTTACACTTGAAGAACAAAAAATTGGCGAATTGTACTGTTTGGATGCTTTGCATATATGTTTCATAGACTATATAGATGCAATATATACAAAGATTTCAACCGTCTACCTGTTCCATTCATTGTTCTACTTGTCGAAAGTTACAAATAATTTCCTTTAAAGGATTAACAATGGGGCTCATTGTTCACTTAAACTTGAAGAACAAAAAATTGGCGAACTGTACTGTTTGAATGCTTTGCATATATGTTTCTTAGACTATATAGAAGCAATATATACAATGATTTCAACAGTCTACCTGTTCCGTTCATTGTTCTACTTGTCGAAATTTACAAATAATTTCCTTTAAAGGATTAACAATGGGGCTCGTAGTTCACTTAAACTTGAAGAACAAAAAATTGGCAAATGGTACTGTTTGGATGCTTTGCATATATGTTTCTTAGACTATATAGAAGCAATATATACAAAGATTTCAACCGTCTACCTTTTCCATTCATTGTTCTACTTGTCGAAAGTTACAAATAATTACCGATAAAGGATTAACCATTGGGGCTCAGTGTTCACTTAAACTTGAAGAACAAAAAATTGGCGAATTGTACTGTTTGGATGCTTTGCATATATGTTTCATAGACTATATAGATGCAATATATACAAAGATTTCAACCGTCTACCTGTTCCATTCATTGTTCTACTTGTCGAAAGTTACAAATAATTTCCTTTAAAGGATTAACAATGGGGCTCATTGTTCACTTAAACTTGAAGAACAAAAAATTGGCGAACTGTACTGTTTGAATGCTTTGCATATATGTTTCTTAAACTATATAGAAGCAATATATACAATGATGTCAACCGTCTACCTGTTCCATTCATTGTTCTACTTGTCGAAAGTTACAAATAATTTCCGTTAAGGGATTAACAATGGGGATCGTAGTTTACTTAAACTTGAAGAACAAAAAATTGGCGAATTGTACTGTTTGGATGCTTTGCATATATGTTTCTTAGACTATATAGAAGCAATATATACAATGATTTCAACCGTCTACCTGTTCCATTCATTGTTCTACTTGTCGAAAGTTACAAATAATTTCCGTTAAGTGATTAACAATGGGGATCGTAGTTTACTTAAACTTGAAGAACAAAAAATTGGCGAATTGTACTGTTTGGATGCTTTGCTTATATGTTTCTTAGACTATATAGAAGCAATATATACAAGGATTTCAACCGTCTACCTGTTCCATTCATTGTTCTACTTGTCGAAAGTTACAAATAATTACCGATAAAGGATTAACCATTGGGGCTCATTGTTCACTTACACTTGAAGAACAAAAAATCGGCGAATTGTACAGTTTGGATGCTTTGCATATATGTTTCATAGACTATATAGATGCAATATATACAAAGATTTCAACCGTCTACCTGTTCCATTCATTGTTCTACTTGTCGAAAGTTACAAATAATTTCCTTTAAAGGATTAACAATGGGGCTCATTGTTCACTTAAACTTGAAGAACAAAAAATTGGCGAACTGTACTGTTTGAATGCTTTGCATATTTGTTTCTTAGACTATATAGAAGCAATATATACAATGATTTCAACAGTCTACCTGTTCCGTTCATTGTTCTACTTGTCGAAATTTACAAATAATTTCCTTTAAAGGATTAACAATGGGGCTCGTAGTTCACTTAAACTTGAAGAACAAAAAATTGGCAAATGGTACTGTTTGGATGCTTTGCATATATGTTTCTTAGACTATATAGAAGCAATATATACAAAGATTTCAACCGTCTACCTTTTCCATTCATTGTTCTACTTGTCGAAAGTTACAAATAATTTCCGATAACGGATTAAAGATTGGGGCTCATTGTTCACTTAAACTTGAAGAACAAAAAATTGGCGAATTGTACTGTTTGGATGCTTTGCATATATGTTTCTTATACTATATAGAAGCAATATATACAAAGATTTCAACCGTCTACCTGTTCCATTCACTGTTCTACTTGTCGAAAGTTACAAATAATTTCCTTTAAGGGATTAACAATGGGGATCGTAGTTCACTTAAACTTGAAGAACAAAAAATTGGCGAATTGTACTGTTTGGATGCTTTTGCGTACATGTTTCTTAGACTATATGGAAGCAATATATACAAAGATTTCAACCATCTACGTGTTCCAATCATTGTTCTAATTGTAGAAAGTTACAATTAATTTCCGTTAAGGGATTAACAATGGGGCTCGTAGTTCACTTAAACTTGAAGAACAAAAAATTGGCGAATGGTACTGTTTGGATGCTTTGCATATATGTTTCTTAGACTATATAGAAGCAATATATACATTGATTTCAACCGGCTACCTATTCCATTCATTGTTCTACTTGCCGAAATTTACAAATAATTTCCTTTAAAGGATTAACAATGGGGCTCGTAGTTCACTTAAACTTGAAGAGCAAAAAATTGTCGAATTGTACTGTTTGGATGCTTTGCATATATGTTTCTTAAACTATATAGAAGCAATATATACAATGATTTCAACCGTCTACCTGTTCCATTCATTGTTCTACTTGTCGAAAGTTACAAATAATTTCCGTTAAGGGATTAACAATGGGGATCGTAGTTTACTTAAACTTGAAGAACAAAAAATTGGCGAATTGTACTGTTTGGATGCTTTGCATATATGTTTCTTAGACTATATAGAAGCAATATATACAATGATTTCAACCGTCTACCTGTTCCATTCATTGTTCTACTTGTCGAAAGTTACAAATAATTTCCGTTAAGTGATTAACAATGGGGATCGTAGTTTACTTAAACTTGAAGAACAAAAAATTGACGAATTGTACTGTTTGGATGCTTTGCTTATATGTTTCTTAGACTATATAGAAGCAATATATACAAGGATTTCAACCGTCTACCTGTTCCATTCATTGTTCTACTTGTCGAAAGTTACAAATAATTACCGATAAAGGATTAACCATTGGGGCTCATTGTTCACTTACACTTGAAGAACAAAAAATTGGCGAATTGTACAGTTTGGATGCTTTGCATATATGTTTCATAGACTATATAGATGCAATATATACAAAGATTTCAACCGTCTACCTGTTCCATTCATTGTTCTACTTGTCGAAAGTTACAAATAATTTCCTTTAAAGGATTAACAATGGGGCTCATTGTTCACTTAAACTTGAAGAACAAAAAATTGGCGAACTGTACTGTTTGAATGCTTTGCATATATGTTTCTTAGACTATATAGAAGCAATATATACAATGATTTCAACAGTCTACCTGTTCCGTTCATTGTTCTACTTGTCGAAATTTACAAATAATTTCCTTTAAAGGATTAACAATGGGGCTCGTAGTTCACTTAAACTTGAAGAACAAAAAATTGGCAAATGGTACTGTTTGGATGCTTTGCATATATGTTTCTTAGACTATATAGAAGCAATATATACATTGATTTCAACCGGCTACCTGTTCCATTCATTGTTCTACTTGTCGAAATTTACAAATAATTTCCGATAAAGGATTAACCATTGGGGCTCATTGTTCACTTAAACTTGAAGAACAAAAAATTGGCGAATTGTACTGTTTGGATGCTTTGCATATATGTTTCTTAGACTATATAAAAGCAATATATACAAAGATTTCAACCGTCTACCATTTCCATTCATTGTTCTACTTGTCGAAAGTTACAAATAATTTTCGATAACGGATTAAACATTGGGGCTCATTGTTCACTTACACTTGAAGAACAAAAAATTGGCGAATTGTACTGTTTGGATGCTTTGCATATATGTTTCATAGACTATATAGATGCAATATATACAAAGATTTCAACCGTCTACCTGTTCCATTCATTGTTCTACTTGTCAAAAGTTACAAATAATTTCCTTTAAAGGATTAACAATGGGGCTCATTGTTCACTTAAACTTGAAGAACAAAAATTTGGCGAACTGTACTGTTTGGATGCTTTGCATATATGTTTCTTAGACTATATAGAAGCAATATATACAATGATTTCAACAGTCTACCTGTTCCATTCATTGTTCTACTTGTCGAAATTTACAAATAATTTCTTTTAAAGGATTAACAATGGGGCTCGTAGTTCACTTAAACTTGAAGAACAAAAAATTGGCGAATGGTACTGTTAGGATGCTTTGCATATATGTTTCTTAGACTATATAGAAGCAATATATACATTGATTTCAACCGGCTACCTATTCCATTCATTGTTCTACTTGCCGAAATTTACAAATAATTTCCTTTAAAGGATTAACAATGGGGCTCGTAGTTCACTTAAACTTGAAGAGCAAAAAATTGTCGAATTGTACTGTTTGGATGCTTTGCATATATGTTTCTTAAACTATATAGAAGCAATATATACAATGATGTCAACCGTCTACCTGTTCCATTCATTGTTCTACTTGTCGAAAGTTACAAATAATTTCCGTTAAGGGATTAACAATGGGGACCGTAGTTTACTTAAACTTGAAGAACAAAAAATTGGCGAATTGTACTGTATGGATGCTTTGCATATATGTTTCTTAGACTATATAGAAGCAATATATACAATGATTTCAACCGTCTACCTGTTCCATTCATTGTTCTACTTGTCGAAAGTTACAAATAATTTCCGTTAAGTGATTAACAATGGGGATCGTAGTTTACTTAAACTTGAAGAACAAAAAATTGGCGAATTGTACTGTTTGGATGCTTTGCATATATGTTTCTTAGACTATATAGATGCAATATATACAAAGATTTCAACCGTCTACCTGTTCCATTCATTGTTCTACTTGTCAAAAGTTACAAATAATTTCCTTTAAAGGATTAACAATGGGGCTGCATTGTTCACTTAAACTTGAAGAACAAAAATTTGGCGAACTGTACTGTTTGGATGCTTTGCATATATGTTTCTTAGACTATATAGAAGCAATATATACAATGATTTCAACAGTCTACCTGTTCCATTCATTGTTCTACTTGTCGAAATTTACAAATAATTTCTTTTAAAGGATTAACAATGGGGCTCGTAGTTCACTTAAACTTGAAGAACAAAAAATTGGCGAATGGTACTGTTAGGATGCTTTGCATATATGTTTCTTAGACTATATAGAAGCAATATATACATTGATTTCAACCGGCTACCTATTCCATTCATTGTTCTACTTGCCGAAATTTACAAATAATTTCCTTTAAAGGATTAACAATGGGGCTCGTAGTTCACTTAAACTTGAAGAGCAAAAAATTGTCGAATTGTACTGTTTGGATGCTTTGCATATATGTTTCTTAAACTATATAGAAGCAATATATACAATGATGTCAACCGTCTACCTGTTCCATTCATTGTTCTACTTGTCGAAAGTTACAAATAATTTCCGTTAAGGGATTAACAATGGGGATCGTAGTTTACTTAAACTTGAAGAACAAAAAATTGGCGAATTGTACTGTTTGGATGCTTTGCATATATGTTTCTTAGACTATATAGAAGCAATATATACAATGATTTCAACCGTCTACCTGTTCCATTCATTGTTCTACTTGTCGAAAGTTACAAATAATTTCCGGTAAGTGATTAACAATGGGGATCGTAGTTTACTTAAACTTGAAGAACAAAAAATTGGCGAATTGTACTGTTTGGATGCTTTGCTTATATGTTTCTTAGACTATATAGAAGCAATATATACAAGGATTTCAACCGTCTACCTGTTCCATTCATTGTTCTACTTGTCGAAAGTTACAAATAATTACCGATAAAGGATTAACCATTGGGGCTCATTGTTCACTTACACTTGAAGAACAAAAAATTGGCGAATTGTACTGTTTGGATGCTTTGCATATATGTTTCATAGACTATATAGATGCAATATATACAAAGATTTCAACCGTCTACCTGTTCCATTCATTGTTCTACTTGTCGAAAGTTACAAATAATTTCCTTTAAAGGATTAACAATGGGGCTCATTGTTCACTTAAACTTGAAGAACAAAAAATTGGCGAACTGTACTGTTTGAATGCTTTGCATATATGTTTCTTAGACTATATAGAAGCAATATATACAATGATTTCAACAGTCTACCTGTTCCGTTCATTGTTCTACTTGTCGAAATTTACAAATAATTTCCTTTAAAGGATTAACAATGGGGCTCGTAGTTCACTTAAACTTGAAGAACAAAAAATTGGCAAATGGTACTGTTTGGATGCTTTGCATATATGTTTCTTAGACTATATAGAAGCAATATATACAAAGATTTCAACCGTCTACCTTTTCCATTCATTGTTCTACTTGTCGAAAGTTACAAATAATTACCGATAAAGGATTAACCATTGGGGCTCAGTGTTCACTTAAACTTGAAGAACAAAAAATTGGCGAATTGTACTGTTTGGATGCTTTGCATATATGTTTCATAGACTATATAGATGCAATATATACAAAGATTTCAACCGTCTACCTGTTCCATTCATTGTTCTACTTGTCGAAAGTTACAAATAATTTCCTTTAAAGGATTAACAATGGGGCTCATTGTTCACTTAAACTTGAAGAACAAAAAATTGGCGAACTGTACTGTTTGAATGCTTTGCATATATGTTTCTTAAACTATATAGAAGCAATATATACAATGATGTCAACCGTCTACCTGTTCCATTCATTGTTCTACTTGTCGAAAGTTACAAATAATTTCCGTTAAGGGATTAACAATGGGGATCGTAGTTTACTTAAACTTGAAGAACAAAAAATTGGCGAATTGTACTGTTTGGATGCTTTGCATATATGTTTCTTAGACTATATAGAAGCAATATATACAATGATTTCAACCGTCTACCTGTTCCATTCATTGTTCTACTTGTCGAAAGTTACAAATAATTTCCGTTAAGTGATTAACAATGGGGATCGTAGTTTACTTAAACTTGAAGAACAAAAAATTGGCGAATTGTACTGTTTGGATGCTTTGCTTATATGTTTCTTAGACTATATAGAAGCAATATATACAAGGATTTCAACCGTCTACCTGTTCCATTCATTGTTCTACTTGTCGAAAGTTACAAATAATTACCGATAAAGGATTAACCATTGGGGCTCAGTGTTCACTTAAACTTGAAGAACAAAAAATTGGCGAATTGTACTGTTTGGATGCTTTGCATATATGTTTCATAGACTATATAGATGCAATATATACAAAGATTTCAACCGTCTACCTGTTCCATTCATTGTTCTACTTGTCGAAAGTTACAAATAATTTCCTTTAAAGGATTAACAATGGGGCTCATTGTTCACTTAAACTTGAAGAACAAAAAATTGGCGAACTGTACTGTTTGAATGCTTTGCATATATGTTTCTTAGACTATATAGAAGCAATATATACAATGATTTCAACCGTCTACCTGTTCCATTCATTGTTCTACTTGTCGAATGTTACAAATAATTTCCGTTAAGGGATTAACAATGGGGATCGTAGTTTACTTAAACTTGAAGAACAAAAAATTGGCGAATTGTACTGTTTGGATGCTTTGCATATATGTTTCTTAGACTATATAGAAGCAATATATACAATGATTTCAACCGTCTACCTATTCCATTCATTGTTCTACTTGCCGAAATTTACAAATAATTTCCTTTAAAGGATTAACAATGGGGCTCGTAGTTCACTTAAACTTGAAGAGCAAAAAATAGTCGAATTGTACTGTTTGGATGCTTTGCATATATGTTTCTTAAACTATATAGAAGCAATATATACAATGATTTCAACAGTCTACCTGTTCCATTCATTGTTCTACTTGTCGAAAGTTACAAATAATTTCCGTTAAGGAATTAACAATGGGGATCGTTGTTTACTTAAAGTTGAAGAACAAGAAATTGGCGAATTGTACTGTTTGGATGCTTTGCTTATATGTTTCTTAGACTATATAGAAGCAATATATACAAGGATTTCAACCGTCTACCTGTTCCATTCATTGTTCTACTTGTCGAAAGTTACAAATAATTACCGATAAAGGATTAACCATTGGGGCTCATTGTTCACTTACACTTGAAGAACAAAAAATTGGCGAATTGTACTGTTTGGATGCTTTGCATATATGTTTCATAGACTATATAGATGGAATATATACAAAGATTTCAACCGTCTACCTGTTCCATTCATTGTTCTACTTGTCAAAAGTTACAAATAATTTCCTTTAAAGGATTAACAATGGGGCTCATTGTTCACTTAAACTTGAAGAACAAAAAATTGGCGAACTGTACTGTTTGGATGCTTTGCATATATGTTTCTTAGACTATATAGAAGCAATATATACAATGATTTCAACAGTCTACCTGTTCCATTCATTGTTCTACTTGTCGAAATTTACAAATAATTTCTTTTAAAGGATTAACAATGGGGCTCGTAGTTCACTTAAACTTGAAGAACAAAAAATTGGCGAATGGTACTGTTAGGATGCTTTGCATATATGTTTCTAAGACTATATAGAAGCAATATATACATTGATTTCAACCGGCTACCTATTCCATTCATTGTTCTACTTGCCGAAATTTACAAATAATTTCCTTTAAAGGATTAACAATGGGGCTCGTAGTTCACTTAAACTTGAAGAGCAAAAAATTGTCGAATTGTACTGTTTGGATGCTTTGCATATATGTTTCTTAAACTATATAGAAGCAATATATACAATGATTTCAACCGTCTACCTGTTCCATTCATTGTTCTACTTGTCGAAAGTTACAAATAATTTCCGTTAAGGGATTAACAATGGGGATCGTAGTTTACTTAAACTTGAAGAACAAAAAATTGGCGAATTGTACTGTTTGGATGCTTTGCATATATGTTTCTTAGACTATATAGAAGCAATATATACAATGATTTCAACCGTCTACCTGTTCCATTCATTGTTCTACTTGTCGAAATTTACAAATAATTTCCGATAAAGGATTAACCATTGGGGCTCATTGTTCACTTAAACTTGAAGAACAAAAAATTGGCGAATTGTACTGTTTGGATGCTTTGCATATATGTTTCTTAGACTATATAGAAGCAATATATACAAAGATTTCAACCGTCTACCTTTTCCATTCATTGTTCTACTTGTCGAAAGTTACAAATAATTTTCGATAACGGATTAAACATTGGGGCTCATTGTTCACTTACACTTGAAGAACAAAAAATTGGCGAATTGTACTGTTTGGATGCTTTGCATATATGTTTCATAGACTATATAGGTGCAATATATACAAAGATTTCAACCGTCTACCTGTTCCATTCATTGTTCTACTTGTCGAAAGTTACAAATAATTTCCTTTAAAGGATTAACAATGGGGCTCATTGTTCACTTAAACTTGAAGAACAAAAAATTGGCGAACTGTACTGTTTGAATGCTTTGCATATATGTTTCTTAGACTATATAGAAGCAATATATACAATGATTTCAACCGTCTACCTGTTCCATTCATTGTTCTACTTGTCGAATGTTACAAATAATTTCCGTTAAGGGATTAACAATGGGGATCGTAGTTTACTTAAACTTGAAGAACAAAAAATTGGCGAATTGTACTGTTTGGATGCTTTACATATATGTTTCTTAGACTATATAGAAGCAATATATACAATGATTTCAACCGTCTACCTATTCCATTCATTGTTCTACTTGCCGAAATTTACAAATAATTTCCTTTAAAGGATTAACAATGGGGCTCGTAGTTCACTTAAACTTGAAGAGCAAAAAATAGTCGAATTGTACTGTTTGGATGCTTTGCATATATGTTTCTTAAACTATATAGAAGCAATATATACAATGATTTCAACCGTCTACCTGTTCCATTCATTGTTCTACTTGTCGAAAGTTACAAATAATTTCCGTTAAGGAATTAACAATGGGGATCGTTGTTTACTTAAAGTTGAAGAACAAGAAATTGGCGAATTGTACTGTTTGGATGCTTTGCTTATATGTTTCTTAGACTATATAGAAGCAATATATACAAGGATTTCAACCGTCTACCTGTTCCATTCATTGTTCTACTTGTCGAAAGTTACAAATAATTACCGATAAAGGATTAACCACTGGGGCTCATTGTTCACTTACACTTGAAGAACAAAAAATTGGCGAATTGTACTGTTTGGATGCTTTGCATATATGTTTCATAGACTATATAGATGCAATATATACAAAGATTTCAACCGTCTACCTGTTCCATTCATTGTTCTACTTGTCAAAAGTTACAAATAATTTCCTTTAAAGGATTAACAATGGGGCTCATTGTTCACTTAAACTTGAAGAACAAAAAATTGGCGAACTGTACTGTTTGGATGCTTTGCATATATGTTTCTTAGACTATATAGAAGCAATATATACAATGATTTCAACAGTCTACCTGTTCCATTCATTGTTCTACTTGTCGAAATTTACAAATAATTTCTTTTAAAGGATTAACAATGGGGCTCGTAGTTCACTTAAACTTGAAGAACAAAAAATTGGCGAATGGTACTGTTAGGATGCTTTGCATATATGTTTCTTAGACTATATAGAAGCAATATATACATTGATTTCAACCGGCTACCTATTCCATTCATTGTTCTACTTGCCGAAATTTACAAATAATTTCCTTTAAAGGATTAACAATGGGGCTCGTAGTTCACTTAAACTGGAAGAGCAAAAAATTGTCGAATTGTACTGTTTGGATGCTTTGCATATATGTTTCTTAAACTATATAGAAGCAATATATACAATGATTTCAACCGTCTACCTGTTCCATTCATTGTTCTACTTGTCGAAAGTTACAAATAATTTCCGTTAAGGGATTAACAATGGGGATCGTAGTTTACTTAAACTTGAAGAACAAAAAATTGGCGAATTGTACTGTTTGGATGCTTTGCATATATGTTTCTTAGACTATATAGAAGCAATATATACAATGATTTCAACCGTCTACCTGTTCCATTCATTGTTCTACTTGTCGAAATTTACAAATAATTTCCGATAAAGGATTAACCATTGGGGCTCATTGTTCACTTAAACTTGAAGAACAAAAAATTGGCGAATTGTACTGTTTGGATGCTTTGCATATATGTTTCTTAGACTATATAGAAGCAATATATACAAAGATTTCAACCGTCTACCTTTTCCATTCATTGTTCTACTTGTCGAAAGTTACAAATAATTTTCGATAACGGATTAAACATTGGGGCTCATTGTTCACTTACACTTGAAGAACAAAAAATTGGCGAATTGTACTGTTTGGATGCTTTGCATATATGTTTCATAGACTATATAGGTGCAATATATACAAAGATTTCAACCGTCTACCTGTTCCATTCATTGTTCTACTTGTCGAAAGTTACAAATAATTTCCTTTAAAGGATTAACAATGGGGCTCATTGTTCACTTAAACTTGAAGAACAAAAAATTGGCGAACTGTACTGTTTGAATGCTTTGCATATATGTTTCTTAGACTATATAGAAGCAATATATACAATGATTTCAACCGTCTACCTGTTCCATTCATTGTTCTACTTGTCGAATGTTACAAATAATTTCCGTTAAGGGATTAACAATGGGGATCGTAGTTTACTTAAACTTGAAGAACAAAAAATTGGCGAATTGTACTGTTTGGATGCTTTACATATATGTTTCTTAGACTATATAGAAGCAATATATACAATGATTTCAACCGTCTACCTATTCCATTCATTGTTCTACTTGCCGAAATTTACAAATAATTTCCTTTAAAGGATTAACAATGGGGCTCGTAGTTCACTTAAACTTGAAGAGCAAAAAATAGTCGAATTGTACTGTTTGGATGCTTTGCATATATGTTTCTTAAACTATATAGAAGCAATATATACAATGATTTCAACCGTCTACCTGTTCCATTCATTGTTCTACTTGTCGAAAGTTACAAATAATTTCCGTTAAGGGATTAACAATGGGGATCGTAGTTTACTTAAACTTGAAGAACAAAAAATTGGCGAATTGTACTGTTTGGATGCTTTGCATATATGTTTCTTAGACTATATAGAAGCAATATATACAATGATTTCAACCGTCTACCTGTTCCATTCATTGTTCTACTTGTCGAAAGTTACAAATAATTTCCGTTAAGTGATTAACAATGGGGATCGTAGTTTACTTAAACTTGAAGAACAAAAAATTGGCGAATTGTACTGTTTGGATGCTTTGCTTATATGTTTCTTAGACTATATAGAAGCAATATATACAAGGATTTCAAACGTCTACCTGTTCCATTCATTGTTCTACTTGTCGAAAGTTACAAATAATTACCGATAAAGGATTAACCATTGGGGCTCATTGTTCACTTACACTTGAAGAACAAAAAATTGGCGAATTGTACTGTTTGGATGCTTTGCATATATGTTTCATAGACTATATACATGCAATATATACAAAGATTTCAACCGTCTACCTGTTCCATTCATTGTTCTACTTGTCGAAAGTTACAAATCATTTCCTTTAAAGGATTAACAATGGGGCTCATTGTTCACTTAAACTTGAAGAACAAAAAATTGGCGAACTGTACTGTTTGAATGCTTTGCATATATGTTTCTTAGACTATATAGAAGCAATATATACAATGATTTCAACAGTCTACCTGTTCCGTTCATTGTTCTACTTGTCGAAATTTACAAATAATTTCCTTTAAAGGATTAACAATGGGGCTCGTAGTTCACTTAAACTTGAAGAACAAAAAATTGGCAAATGGTACTGTTTGGATGCTTTGCAATTATGTTTCTTAGACTATATAGAAGCAATATATACAAAGATTTCAACCGTCTACCTTTTCCATTCATTGTTCTACTTGTCGAAAGTTACCAATAATTTCCGATAACGGATTAAACATTGGGGCTCATTGTTCACTTAAACTTGAAGAACAAAAAATTGGCGAACTGTACTGTTTGAATGCTTTGCATATATGTTTCTTAGACTATATAGAAGTAATATATACAATGATTTCAACCGTCTACCTGTTCCATTCATTGTTCTACTTGTCGAATGTTACAAATAATTTCCGTTAAGGGATTAACAATGGGGATCGTAGTTTACTTAAACTTGAAGAACAAAAAATTGGAGAATTGTACTGTTTGGATGCTTTGCATATATGTTTCTTAGACTATATAGAAGCAATATATACAATGATTTCAACCGTCTACCTATTCCATTCATTGTTCTACTTGCCGAAATTTACAAATAATTTCCTTTAAAGGATTAACAATGGGGCTCGTAGTTCACTTAAACTTGAAGAGCAAAAAATTGTCGAATTGTACTGTTTGGATGCTTTGCATATATGTTTCTTAAACTATATAGAAGCAATATATACAATGATTTCAACCGTCTACCTGTTCCATTCATTGTTCTACTTGTCGAAAGTTACAAATAATTTCCGTTAAGGGATTAACAATGGGGATCGTAGTTTACTTAAACTTGAAGAACAAAAAATTGGCGAATTGTACTGTTTGGATGCTTTGCATATATGTTTCTTAGACTATATAGAAGCAATATATACAATGATTTCAACCGTCTACCTGTTCCATTCATTGTTCTACTTGTCGAAAGTTACAAATAATTTCCGTTAAGTGATTAACAATGGGGATCGTAGTTTACTTAAACTTGAAGAACAAAAAATTGGCGAATTGTACTGTTTGGATGCTTTGCTTATATGTTTCTTAGACTATATAGAAGCAATATATACAAGGATTTCAACCGTCTACCTGTTCCATTCATTGTTCTACTTGTCGAAAGTTACAAATAATTACCGATAAAGGATTAACCATTGGGGCTCATTGTTCACTTACACTTGAAGAACAAAAAATTGGCGAATTGTACTGTTTGGATGCTTTGCATATATGTTTCATAGACTATATAGATGCAATATATACAAAGATTTCAACCGTCTACCTGTTCCATTCATTGTTCTACTTGTCGAAAGTTACAAATCATTTCCTTTAAAGGATTAACAATGGGGCTCATTGTTCACTTAAACTTGAAGAACAAAAAATTGGCGAACTGTACTGTTTGAATGCTTTGCATATATGTTTCTTAGACTATATAGAAGCAATATATACAATGATTTCAACAGTCTACCTGTTCCGTTCATTGTTCTACTTGTCGAAATTTACAAATAATTTCCTTTAAAGGATTAACAATGGGGCTCGTAGTTCACTTAAACTTGAAGAACAAAAAATTGGCAAATGGTACTGTTTGGATGCTTTGCAATTATGTTTCTTAGACTATATAGAAGCAATATATACAAAGATTTCAACCGTCTACCTTTTCCATTCATTGTTCTACTTGTCGAAAGTTACCAATAATTTCCGATAACGGATTAAACATTGGGGCTCATTGTTCACTTAAACTTGAAGAACAAAAAATTGGCGAACTGTACTGTTTGAATGCTTTGCATATATGTTTCTTAGACTATATAGAAGTAATATATACAATGATTTCAACCGTCTACCTTTTCCATTCATTGTTCTACTTGTCGAATGTTACAAATAATTTCCGTTAAGGGATTAACAATGGGGATCGTAGTTTACTTAAACTTGAAGAAGAAAAAATTGGAGAATTGTACTGTTTGGATGCTTTGCATATATGTTTCTTAGACTATATAGAAGCAATATATACAATGATTTCAACCGTCTACCTATTCCATTCATTGTTCTACTTGCCGAAATTTACAAATAATTTCCTTTAAAGGATTAACAATGGGGCTCGTAGTTCACTTAAACTTGAAGAGCAAAAAATTGTCGAATTGTACTGTTTGGATGCTTTGCATATATGTTTCTTAAACTATATAGAAGCAATATATACAATGATTTCAACCGTCTACCTGTTCCATTCATTGTTCTACTTGTCGAAAGTTACAAATAATTTCCGTTAAGGGATTAACAATGGGGATCGTAGTTTACTTAAACTTGAAGAACAAAAAATTGGCGAATTGTACTGTTTGGATGCTTTGCATATATGTTTCTTAGACTATATAGAAGCAATATATACAATGATTTCAACCGTCTACCTGTTCCATTCATTGTTCTACTTGTCGAAAGTTACAAATAATTTCCGTTAAGTGATTAACAATGGGGATCGTAGTTTACTTAAACTTGAAGAACAAAAAATTGGCGAATTGTACTGTTTGGATGCTTTGCTTATATGTTTCTTAGACTATATAGAAGCAATATATACAAGGATTTCAACCGTCTACCTGTTCCATTCATTGTTCTACTTGTCGAAAGTTACAAATAATTACCGATAAAGGATTAACCATTGGGGCTCATTGTTCACTTACACTTGAAGAACAAAAAATTGGCGAATTGTACTGTTTGGATGCTTTGCATATATGTTTCATAGACTATATAGATGCAATATATACAAAGATTTCAACCGTCTACCTGTTCCATTCATTGTTCTACTTGTCGAAAGTTACAAATAATTTCCTTTAAAGGATTAACAATGGGGCTCATTGTTCACTTAAACTTGAAGAACAAAAAATTGGCGAACTGTACTGTTTGAATGCTTTGCATATATGTTTCTTAGACTATATAGAAGCAATATATACAATGATTTCAACAGTCTACCTGTTCCGTTCATTGTTCTACTTGTCGAAATTTACAAATAATTTCCTTTAAAGGATTAACAATGGGGCTCGTAGTTCACTTAAACTTGAAGAACAAAAAATTGGCAAATGGTACTGTTTGGATGCTTTGCATATATGTTTCTTAGACTATATAGAAGCAATATATACAAAGATTTCAACCGTCTACCTTTTCCATTCATTGTTCTACTTGTCGAAAGTTACAAATAATTTCCGATAACGGATTAAAGATTGGGGCTCATTGTTCACTTAAACTTGAAGAACAAAAAATTGGCGAATTGTACTGTTTGGATGCTTTGCATATATGTTTCTTATACTATATAGAAGCAATATATACAAAGATTTCAACCGTCTACCTGTTCCATTCATTGTTCTACTTGTCGAAAGTTACAAATAATTTCCTTTAAAGGATTAACAATGGGGCTCATTGTTCACTTAAACTTGAAGAACAAAAAATTGGCGAACTGTACTGTTTGAATGCTTTGCATATATGTTTCTTAGACTATATAGAAGCAATATATACAATGATTTCAACAGTCTACCTGTTCCGTTCATTGTTCTACTTGTCGAAATTTACAAATAATTTCCTTTAAAGGATTAACAATGGGGCTCGTAGTTCACTTAAACTTGAAGAACAAAAAATTGGCAAATGGTACTCTTTGGATGCTTTGCATATATGTTTCTTAGACTATATAGAAGCAATATATACATTGATTTCAACCGTCTACCTGTTCCATTCATTGTTCTACTTGTCGAAAGTTACAAATAATTACCGATAAAGGATTAACCATTGGGGCTCATTGTTCACTTAAACTTGAAGAACAAAAAATTGGCGAATTGTACTGTTTGGATGCTTTGCATATATGTTTCTTAGACTATATAGATGCAATATATACAAAGATTTCAACCGTCTACCTGTTCCATTCATTGCTCTACTTGTCAAAAGTTACAAATAATTTCCTTTAAAGGATTAACAATGGGGCTCATTGTTCACTTAAACTTGAAGAACAAAAAATTGGCGAACTGTACTGTTTGGATGCTTTGCATATATGTTTCTTAGACAATATAGAAGCAATATATACAATGATTTCAACAGTCTACCTGTTCCATTCATTGTTCTACTTGTCGAAAGTTACAAATAATATCCTATAAAGGATTAACAATGGGGCTCATTGTTCACTTAAACTTGAAGGACAAAAAATTGGCGAATGGTACTGTTTGGATGCTTTGCGTACATGTTTCTTAGACTATATGGAAGCAATATATACAAGGATTTCAACCGTCTACCTGTTCCATTCATTGTTCTACTTGTCGAAAGTTACAAATAATTACCGATAAAGGATTGACCATTGGGGCTCATTGTTCACTTAAACTTGAAGAACAAAAAATTGGCGAATTGTACTGTTTGGATGCTTTGCATATATGTTTCTTAGACTATATAGAAGCAATATATACAACGATTTCAACCGTCTAACTGTTCCATTCATTGTTCTACTTGTCGAAAGTTACAAATAATTTCCTTTAAAGGATTAACCATTGGGGCTCATTGTTCACTTAAACTTGAAGAACAAAAAATTGGCGAATTGTACTGTTTGGATGCTTTGCATATATGTTTCTTAGACTATATAGAAGCAATATATACAATGATTTCAACCGTCTACCTGTTCCATTCATTGTTCTACTTGTCGAAAGTTACAAATAATTACCGATAAAGGATTAACCATTGGGGCTCATTGTTCACTTACACTTGAAGAACAAAAAATTGGCGAATTGTACTGTTTGGATGCTTTGCATATATGTTTCATAGACTATATAGATGCAATATATACAAAGATTTCAACCGTCTACCTGTTCCATTCATTGTTCTACTTGTCGAAAGTTACAAATAATTTCCTTTAAAGGATTAACAATGGGGCTCATTGTTCACTTAAACTTGAAGAACAAAAAATTGGCGAACTGTACTGTTTGAATGCTTTGCATATATGTTTCTTAGACTATATAGAAGCAATATATACAATGATTTCAACAGTCTACCTGTTCCGTTCATTGTTCTACTTGTCGAAATTTACAAATAATTTCCTTTAAAGGATTAACAATGGGGCTCGTAGTTCACTTAAACTTGAAGAACAAAAAATTGGCAAATGGTACTGTTTGGATGTTTTGCATATATGTTTCTTAGACTATATAGAAGCAATATATACAAAGATTTCAACCGTCTACCTTTTCCATTCATTGTTCTACTTGTCGAAAGTTACAAATAATTTCCGATAACGGATTAAAGATTGGGGCTCATTGTTCACTTAAACTTGAAGAACAAAAAATTGGCGAATTGTACTGTTTGGATGCTTTGCATATATGTTTCTTATACTATATAGAAGCAATATATACAAAGATTTCAACCGTCTACCTGTTCCATTCACTGTTCTACTTGTCGAAAGTTACAAATAATTTCCGTTAAGGGATTAACAATGGGGATCGTAGTTCACTTAAACTTGAAGAACAAAAAATTGGCGAATTGTACTGTTTGGATGCTTTGCGTACATGTTTCTTAGACTATATGGAAGCAATATATACAAAGATTTCAACCATCTACGTGTTCCAATCATTGTTCTAATTGTAGAAAGTTACAATTAATTTCCGTTAAGGGATTAACAATGGGGCTCGTAGTTCACTTAAACTTGAAGAACAAAAAATTGGCGAATGGTACTGTTTGGATGCTTTGCATATCTGTTTCTTAGACTATATAGAAGCAATATATACATTGATTTCAACCGGCTACCTGTTCCATTCATTGTTCTACTTGTCGAAATTTACAAATAATTTCCGATAAAGGATTAACCATTGGGGCTCATTGTTCACTTAAACTTGAAGAACAAAAAATTGGCGAATTGTACTGTTTGGATGCTTTGCATATATGTTTCTTAGACTATATAGAAGCAATATATACAAAGATTTCAACCGTCTACCTTTTCCATTCATTGTTCTACTTGTCGAAAGTTACAAATAATTTTCGATAACGGATTAAACATTGGGGCTCATTGTTCACTTAAACTTGAAGAACAAAAAATTGGCGAATTGTACTGTTTGGATGCTTTGCATATATGTTTCTTAGACTATATAGAAGCAATATATACAATGATTTCAACCGTCTACCTGTTCCATTCATTGTTCTACTTGTCGAAAGTTACAAATAATTTCCGTTAAGGAATTAACAATGGGGATCGTAGTTTACTTAAAGTTGAAGAACAAAAAATTGGCGAATTGTACTGTTTGGATGCTTTGCTTATATGTTTCTTAGACTATATAGAAGCAATATATACAAGGATTTCAACCGTCTACCTGTTCCATTCATTGTTCTACTTGTCGAAAGTTACAAATAATTACCGATAAAGGATTAACCATTGGGGCTCATTGTTCACATAAACTTCAAGAACAAAAAATTGGCGAATTGTACTGTTTGGATGCTTTGCACATATGTTTCATAGACTATATAGATGCAATATATACAATGATTTCAACAGTCTACCTGTTCCATTCATTGTTCTACTTGTCGAAATTTACAAATAATTTCCTTTAAAGGAATAACAATGGGGCTCGTAGTTCACTTAAACTTGAAGAACAAAAAATTGGCGAATGGTACTGTTAGGATGCTTTGCATATATGTTTCTTAGACTATATAGAAGCAATATATACAAAGATTTCAACCGGCTACCTGTTCCATTCATTGTTCTACTTGTCGAAATTTACAAATAATTTCCGATAAAGGATTAACCATTGGGGCTCATTGTTCACTTAAACTTGAAGAACAAAAAATTGGCGAATGGTACTGTTTGGATGCTTTGCATATATGTTTCTTAGACTATATAGAAGCAATATATACATTGATTTCAACCGGCTACCTGTTCCATTCATTGTTCTACTTGTCGAAAGTTACAAATAATATCCTATAAAGGATTAACAATGGGGCTCATTGTTCACTTAAACTTGAAGGACAAAAAATTGGCGAATGGTACTGTTTGGATGCTTTGCGTACATGTTTCTTAGACTATATGGAAGCAATATATACAAGGATTTCAACCGTCTACCTGTTCCATTCATTGTTCTACTTGTCGAAAGTTACAAATAATTACCGATAAAGGATTAACCATTGGGGCTCATTGTTCACTTAAACTTGAAGAACAAAAAATTGGCGAATTGTACTGTTTGGATGCTTTGCATATATGTTTCTTAGACTATATAGAAGCAATATATACAAAGATTTCAACCGTCTAACTGTTCCATTCATTGTTCTACTTGTCGAAAGTTACAAATAATTTCCTTTAAAGGATTAACCATTGGGGCTCATTGTTCACTTAAACTTGAAGAACAAAAAATTGGCGAATTGTACAGTTTGGATGCTTTGCATATATGTTTCTTATACTATATAGAAGCAATATATACAAAGATTTCAACCGTCTACGTGTTCCATTCATTGTTCTACTTGTCGAAAGTTACAATTAATTTCCGTTAAAGTATTAACAATGGGGCTCGTAGTTCACTTAAACTTGAAGAGCAAAAAATTGGCGAATTGTACTGTTTGGATGCTTTGCATATATGTTTCTTGGACTATATAGAAGCAATATATACAATGATTTCAACCGTCTACCAGTTCCATTCATTGTTCTACTTGTCGAATGTTACAAATAGTTTCCGTTAAGGGATTAACAATGTGGATCGTAGTTTACTTAAACTTGATGAACAAAAAATTGGCGAATTGTACTGTTTGGATGCTTTGCATATATGTTTCTTAGACTATATAGAAGCAATATATACAATGATTTCAACCGTCTACCTATTCCATTCATTGTTCTAATTGCCGAAATTTACAAATAATTTCCTTTAAAGGATTAACAATGGGGCTCGTAGTTCACTTAAACTTGAAGAGCAAAAAATTGTCGAATTGTACTGTTTGGATGCTTTGCATATATGTTTCTTAAACTATATAGAAGCAATATATACAATGATTTCAACCGTCTACCTGTTCCATTCATTGTTCTACTTGTCGAAAGTTACAAATAATTACCGTTAAGGGATTAACAATGGGGATCGTAGTTTACTTAAACTTGAAGAACAAAAAATTGGCGAATTGTACTGTTTGGATGCTTTGCATATATGTTTCTTAGACTATATAGAAGCAATATATACAATGATTTCAACCGTCTACCTGTTCCATTCATTGTTCTACTTGTCGAAAGTTACAAATAATTTCCGTTAAGTGATTAACAATGGGGATCGTAGTTTACTTAAACTTGAAGAACAAAAAATTGGCGAATTGTACTGTTTGGATGCTTTGCTTATATGTTTCTTAGACTATATAGAAGCAATATATACAAGGATTTCAACCGTCTACCTGTTCCATTCATTGTTCTACTTGTCGAAAGTTACAAATAATTACCGATAAAGGATTAACCATTGGGGCTCATTGTTCACTTACACTTGAAGAACAAAAAATTGGCGAATTGTACGGTTTGGATGCTTTGCATATATGTTTCATAGCCTATATAGATGCAATATATACAAAGATTTCAACCGTCTACCTGTTCCATTCATTGTTCTACTTGTCGAAAGTTACAAATAATTTCCTTTAAAGGATTAACATTGGGGCTCGTAGTTCACTTAAACTTGAAGAACAAAAAATTGGCGAATGGTACTGTTTGGATGCTTTGCATATATGTTTCTTAGACTATATAGAAGCAATATATACAAAGATTTCAACCGTCTACCTTTTCCATTCATTGTTCTACTTGTCGAAAGTTACAAATAATTTCCGATAACGGATTAAACATTGGGGCTCATTGTTCACTTAAACTTGAAGAACAAAAAATTGGCGAATTCTACTGTTTGGATGCTTTGCATATATGTTTCTTATACTATATAGAAGCAATATATACAAAGATTTCAACCGTATACCTGTTCCATTCACTGTTCTACTTGTCGAAAGTTACAAATAATTTCCGTTAAGGGATTAACAATGGGGATCGTAGTTCACTTAAACTTGAAGAACAAAAAATTGGCGAATTGTACTGTTTGGATGCTTTGCGTACATGTTTCTTAGACTATATGGAAGCAATATATACAAAGATTTCAACCATCTACGTGTTCCAATCATTGTTCTACTTGTAGAAAGTTACAATTAATTTCCGTTAAGGGATTAACAATGGGGCTCGTAGTTCACTTAAACTTGAAGAACAAAAAATTGGCGAATGGTACTGTTTGGATGCTTTGCATATATGTTTCTTAGACTATATAGAAGCAATATATACATTGATTTCAACCGGCTACCTGTTCCATTCATTGTTCTACTTGTCGAAATTTACAAATAATTTCCGATAAAGGATTAACCATTGGGGCTCATTGTTCACTTAAACTTGAAGAACAATAAATTGGCGAATGGTACTGTTTGGATGCTTTGCATATATGTTTCTTAGACTATTTAGAAGCAATCTATAGAAAGATTTCACCCGTCTACCTGTACTATTCATTGTTCTACTTGTAGAAAGTTACAAATAATTTCCATTTCATGATTATCAATGGGGCTCGCTGTTCACTTAAACTTGAAGATCAAAACATTGGCGATTGTTACTGTTTAGATGCTTTGCATATAGGTTTCTTAGACTATATAGAAGCAACATATACAAAGATTTCAACCGTCTACCTGTTCCATTCATTGTTCTACTTGTCAAAAGTTACAAATAATTTCCGATTAAGGATTAACAATGGGGCTCATTGTTCACTTAAACTTGACGAACAAAAAATTGGCGAATGGTACTGTTTGGATGCTTTGCATATATGTTTCTTAGACTATATGGAAGCAATATATACAAAGATTTCAACCGTCTACCTGTTCCAATCATTGTTCTACTTGTAGAAAGTTACAATTAATTTCCGTTAAAGGATTAACAATGGGGCTCGCAGTTCACTTAAACTTGAAGGACAAAAAATTGGCGAAATGTACTGTTTGGATGCTTTGCATATATGTTTCGTAGACTATATAGAAGCAATATATACAATGATTTCAACCTTCTACATGATCCATTCATTGTTCTACTTGTCGAAATTTACAAATAATTTCCTTTAAAGGATTAACAATGGGGCTCGTAGTTCACTTAAACTTGAAGAACAAAAAATTGTCGAATTGTACTGTTTGGATGCTTTGCATATATGTTTCTTAGACTATTTAGAAGCAATATATAGCAAGATTTCACCCGTCTACCTGTACTATTCATTGTTCTACTTGCCGAAAGTTACAAATAATTTCCGATAACGGATTAACCATTGGGGCTCATTGTTCACTTAAACTTGAAGAACAAAAAATTGGCGAATTGTACTGTTTGGATGCTTTGCATATATGTTTCTTAGACTATGTAGAAGCAATATATAGAAAGATTTCATCTGTCTACCTGTTCCATTCATTGTTCTACTTGTCGAAAGTTACAAATAATTTCCGTTAAAGGATTAACAATGGGGCTCGTAGTTCACTTAAACTTGAAGAACAAAAAATTCGCGACCTGTTCTGTTTGGATGTTTGCATATATGTTTCGTAGATTATATAGAAGCAATATATACAAAGATTTCAACCGTCTACCTGTTCCATTCATTGTTCTACTTGTCGAAAGTTACAAATAATTTCCGATAAAGGATTAACCATTGGCGCTCATTGTTCACTTAAACTTGAAGAACAAAAAATTGGCAAATGGTACTGTTTGGATGCTTTGCATATATGTTTCTTAGACTATATGGAAGCAATATATACAAAGATTTCAACCGTCTACGTGTTCCAATCATTGTTCTACTTGTAGAAAGTTACAATTAATTTCCGTTAAAGGATTAACAATGGGTAAATTTCGACAAGTAGAACAATGATTGGAACACGTAGACGGTTGAAATCTTTGTATATATTGCTTCTATATAGTCTAAGAAACATATATGCAAAGCATCCAAACAGTACAATTCGTCAATTTTTTGTTCTTCAAGTTTAAGTGAACAACGAGCCCCATTGTTAATACTTTAAAGGAAATTATTTGTAAATTTCGACAAGTAGAACAATGATTGGAACACGTAGACGGTTGAAATCTTTGTATATATTGCTTCCATATAGTCTAAGAAACATGTACGCAAAGCATCCAAACAGTACCATTCGCCAATTTTTTGTTCTTCAAGTTTAAGTGAACAATGAGCCCCAATGTTAATCCTTTAACGAAATTAATTGTACCTTTCTACAAGTAGAACAATGAATGGAACAGGTAGACGGTTGAAATCTTTGTATATATTGCTTCTATATAGTCTAAGAAACATATATGCAATGCATCCAAATAATACAATTCGCCAATTTTCGAGCCCCATTGTTAATACTTTAAAGGAATTTATTTGTAAATTTCGACAAGTAGAACAATGATTGGAACACGTAGACGGTTGAAATCTTTGTATATATTGCTTCTATATAGTCTAAGAAACATATATGCAAAGCATCCAAACAGTACAATTCGTCAATTTTTTGTTCTTCAAGTTTAAGTGAACAACGAGCCCCATTGTTAATACTTTAAAGGAAATTATTTGTAACTTTCGACAAGTAGAACAATGAATGGAACAGGTAGACGGTTGAAATCATTGTATATATTGCTTCTATATAGTCTAAGAAACATATATGCAGAGCATCCAAACAGTACAATTCGCCAATTTTTTGTTCTTCAAGTTTAAGTGAACTACGAGCCCCATTGTTAATACTTTAAAGGAATTTATTTGTAACTTTCGACAAGTAGAGCAATGAATGGAACAGGTAGACGGTTGAAATCATTCTATATATTGCTTCTATATAGTCTAAGAAACATATATGCAAAGCATCCAAACAGTACAATTCGTCAATTTTTTGTTCTTCAAGTTTAAGTGAACAACGAGCCCCATTGTTAATACTTTAAAGGTATTTATTTTTAACTTTCGACAAGTAGAACAATGAATGGAACTGGTAGACGGTTGAAATCATTGTATATATTGCTTCTATATAGTCTAACAAACATATATGCAATGCATCCAAACAGTACAATTCGCCAATTTTTTGTTCTTCAAGTTTAAGTGAACTACGAGCCCCATTGTTAATACTTTAAAGGAATTTATTTGTAACTTTCGACAAGTAGAACAATGAATGGAACAGGTAGACGGTTGAAATCATTGTATATATTGCTTCTATATAGTCTAAGAAACATGTATGCAAAGCATCCAAACAGTACAATTCGCCAATTTATTGTTCTTCAAGTTTAAGTGAACAACGAGCCCCATTGATAATCATGAAAGGGAAATTATTTGTAACTTTCTACAAGTAGAACAATGAATAGAACAGTTAGACTGTTGAAATCATTGTATATATTGCTTCTATATAGTCTAAGAAACATATATGCAAAGCATCCAAACAGTACAATTCGCCAATTTATTGTTCTTCAAGTTTAAGTGAACAACGAGCCCCATTGTTAATCGTTTAAAGGAAATTATTTGTAAATTTCGACAAGTAGAACAATGATTGGAACACGTAGACGGTTGAAATCTTTGTACATGTTGCTTCCATATAGTCTAAGAAACATGTACGCAAAGCATCCAAACAGTACCATTCGCCAATTTTTTGATCTTCAAGATAAAGTGAACTACGAGCCCCAATGGTTAATCCTTTATCGGAAATTATTTGTAATTGTCGACAAGTAGAACAATGAATGGAACAGGTAGACGGTTGAAATCTTTGTAAATATTACTTCTATATAATCTAAGAAACATATATGCAAAGCATCCAAACAGTACCATTCGCTAATTTTTTGTTCTTCAAGTTTAAGTGAACTACGAGCCCCATTGTTAATCCTTTAAAGGAAATTATTTGTAAATTTCGGCAAGTAGAACAATGAATGGAACAGGTAGACTGTTGAAATCATTGTATATATTGCTTCTATATAGTCTAAGAAACATATATGCAAAGCATCCAAACAGTACAATTCGCCAATTTTTTGTTCTTCAAGTTTAAGTAAACTACGATCCCCATTGTTAATCCCTTAACGGAAATTATTTGTAACTTTCGACAAGTAGAACGATGAATGGAACAGGTAGACGGTTGAAATCATTGTATATATTGCTTCTATATAGTCTAAGAAACATATATGCAAAGCATCCAAACAGTACCATTCGCTAATTTTTTTTTCTTCAAGTTTAAGTGAACTACGAGCCCCATTGTTAATACTTTAAAGGAAATTATTTGTAAATTTCGACAAGTAGAACAATGATTGGAACACGTAGACGGTTGAAATCTTTGTATATATTGCTTCCATATAGTCTAAGAAACATGTACGCAAAGCATCCAAACAGTACAATTCGCCAATTTTTTGTTCTTCAAGTTTAAGTGAACAACGAACCCCACTGATAATCATGAAAGGGAAATTATTTGTAACTTTCTACAAGTAGAACAATGAATAGAACAATTAGACTGTTGAAATCTTTGTATATATTGCTTCTATATAGTCTAAGAAACATATATGCAATGCATCCAAACAATACAATTCGCCAATTTTCGAGCCCCATTGTTAATACTTTAAAGGAATTTATTTTTAAATTTCGACAAGTAGAACAATGATTGGAACACGTAGACGGTTGAAATCTTTGTATATATTGCTTCTATATAGTCTAAGAAACATATATGCAAAGCATCCAAACAGTACAATTCGTCAATTTTTTGTTCTTCAAGTTTAAGTGAACAACGAGCCCCATTGTTAATACTTTAATGGAAATTATTTGTAAATTTCGACAAGTAGAACAATGATTGGAACACGTAGACGGTTGAAATCTTTGTATATATTGCTTCCATATAGTCTAAGAAACATGTACGCAAAGCATCCAAACAGTACCATTCGCCAATTTTTTGTTCTTCAAGTTTAAGTGAACAATGAGCCCCAATGTTAATCCTTTAACGAAATTAATTGTACCTTTCTACAAGTAGAACAATGAATGGAACAGGTAGACGGTTGAAATCATTGTATATATTGCTTCTATATAGTCTAAGAAACATATATGCAAAGCATCCAAACAGTACCATTCGCCAATTTTTTGTTCTTCAAGTTTAAGTGAAAAACGAGCCCCATTGTTAATCGTTTATAGGAAATTATTTGTAAATTTCGACAAGTAGAACAATGAATGGGACAGGTAGTCTGTTGAAATCATTTTATATATTGCTTCTATATAGTCTAAGAAACATATATGCAGAGCATCCAAACAGTACAATTCGCCAATTTTTTGTTCTTCAAGTTTAAGTGAACTACGAGCCCCATTGTTAATCCTTTAAAGGAAATTATTTGTAAATTTCGACAAGTAGAACAATGATTGGAACACGTAGACGGTTGAAATCTTTGTATATATTGCTTCCATATAGTCTATGAAACATGTACGCAAAGCATCCAAACAGTACCATTCGCCAATTTTTTGTTCCTCAAGTTTAAGTGAACAATGCCCCAATGGTTAATCCTTTATCGGAAATTATTTGTAATTTTCGACAAGTAGAACAATGAATGGAACAGGTAGACGGTTGAAATCTTTGTATATATTGCTTCTATATAATCTAAGAAACATATATGCAAAGCATCTAAGCAGTAACAATCGCCAATTTTTTGATCTTCAAGTTTAAGTGAACTACGAGCCCCATTGTTAATCCTTTAAAGGATATTATTTGTAAATTTCGACAAGTAGAACAATGATTGGAACACGTAGACGGTTGAAATCATTGTATATATTGCTTCTATATAGTCCAAGAAACATATATGCAAAGCGTCCAAACAGTACAAATCGCCAATTTTTTGTTCTTCAAGTTTAAGTGAACAACGAGCCCCATTGTTAATACTTTAAAGGTATTTATTTGTAACTTTCGACAAGTAGAACAATGAATGGAACAGGTAGACGGTTGAAATCATTGTATATATTGCTTCTATATAGTCTAACAAACATATATGCAATGCATCCAAACAGTACAATTCGCCAATTTTTTGTTCTTCAAGTTTAAGTGAACTACGAGCCCCATTGTTAATACTTTAAAGGAATTTATTTGTAACTTTCGACAAGTAGAACAATGAATGGAACAGGTAGACGGTTGAAATCATTGTATATATTGCTTCTATATAGTCTAAGAAACATATATGCAAAGCATCCAAACAGTACAATTCGTCAATTTTTTGTTCTTCAAGTTTAAGTGAACTACGAGCCCCATTGTTAATACTTTAAAGGAATTTATTTGTAACTTTCGACAAGTAGAACAATGAATGGAACAGGTAGACGGTTGAAATCATTGTATATATTGCTTCTATATAGTCTAAGAAACATATATGCAAAGCATCCAAACAGTACAATTCGCCAATTATTTGTTCTTCAAGTTTAAGTGAACTACGAGCCGCATTGTTAATCCTTTAAAGGAAAGTATTTGTAAATTTCGACAAGTAGAACAATGAATGGAACAGGTAGACGGTTGAAATCATTGTATATATTGCTTCTATATAGTCTAACAAACATATATGCAATGCATCCAAACAGTACAATTCGCCAATTTTTTGTTCTTCAAGTTTAAGTGAACTACGAGCCCCATTGTTAATACTTTAAAGGAATTTATTTGTAACTTTCGACAAGTAGAACAATGAATGGAACAGGTAGACGGTTGAAATCATTGTATATATTGCTTCTATATAGTCTAAGAAACATATATGCAAAGCATCCAAACAGTACAATTCGTCAATTTTTTCTTCTTCAAGTTTAAGTGAACAACGAGCCCCATTGTTAATACTTTAAAGGTATTTATTTGTAACTTTCGACAAGTAGAACAATGAATGGAACAGGTAGACGGTTGAAATCATTGTATATGTTGCTTCTATATAGTCTAAGAAACATGTACGCAAAGAATCCAAACAGTACCATTCGCCAATTTTTTGTTCTTCAAGTTTAAGTGAACAACGAGCCCCACTGTTAATACTATAAAGGAATTTATTTGTAACTTTCGACAAGTAGAACAATGAATGGAACAGGTAGACGGTTGAAATCATTGTATATGTTGCTTCTATATAGTCTAAGAAACATATATGCAAAGCATCCAAACAGTACAATTCGTCAATTTTTTCTTCTTCAAGTTTAAGTGAACAACGAGCCCCATTGTTAATACTTTAAAGGTATTTATTTGTAACTTTCGACAAGTAGAACAATGAATGGAACAGGTAGACGGTTGAAATCATTGTATATATTACTTCTATATAGTCTAAGAAACATGTACGCAAAGCATCCAAACAGTACCATTCGCCAATTTTTTGTTCTTCAAGTTTAAGTGAACAACGAGCCCCATTGTTAATACTATAAAGGAATTTATTTGTAACTTTCGAGAAGTAGAACAATGAATGGAACAGGTAGACGGTTGAAATCATTGTATATATTGCTTCTATATAGTCTAAGAAACATATATGCAAAGCATCCAAACAGTACAATTCGTCAATTTTTTGTTCTTCAAGTTTAAGTGAACAACGAGCCCCATTGTTAATACTTTAAAGGTATTTATTTGTAACTTTCGACAAGTAGAACAATGAATGGAACAGGTAGACGGTTGAAATCATTGTATATATTGCTTCTATATAGTCTAACAAACATATATGCAATGCATCCAAACAGTACAATTCGCCAATTTTTTGTTCTTCAAGTTTAAGTGAACTACGAGCCCCATTGTTAATACTTTAAAGGAATTTATTTGTAACTTTCGACAAGTAGAACAATGAATGGAACAGGTAGACGGTTGAAATCATTGTATATATTGCTTCTATATAGTCTAAGAAACATATATGCAAAGCATCCAAACAGTACAATTCGCCAATTTATTGTTCTTCAAGTTTAAGTGAACAACGAGCCCCATTGATAATCATGAAATTGAAATTATTTGTAACTTTCTACAAGTAGAACAATGAATAGTACAGGTAGACGGTTGAAATCATTGTATATATTGCTTCAGTATAGCCTAAGAAGCATATATGCAAAGCATCCAAACAGTACAATTCGCCAATTCATTGTTCTTCAAGATTAAGTGAACAACGAGCCCCATGGTTACTCCTTTAAAGGAAATTATTTGTAACTTTCGACAAGTAGAACAAGGAATGGAACAGGTAGACGGTTGAAATCATTGTATATATTGCTTCTATATAGTCTAAGAAACATATATGCAAAGCATCCAAACAGTACAAGTCGCCAATTCATTGTTCTTCAAGATGAAGTGAACAACGAGCCCCATGGTTAATCCTTTAAAGGAAATTATTTGTAACTTTCGACAAGTAGAACAAGGAATGGAACAGGTAGACGGTTGAAATCATTGTATATATTGCTTCTGTATAGTCTAAGAAACATATATGCAAAGCATCCAAACAGTACCATTCGCCAATTTATTGTTCTTCAAGTTTAAGTGAACAACGAGCCCCATTGATAATCATGAAAGGGAAATTATTTGTAAATTTCGACAAGTAGAACAATGAATGGAACAGGTAGACTGTTGAAGTCATTGTATATATTGCTTCCATATAGTCTAAGAAACATATATGCAAAGCATCCAAACAGTACCATTCGCTAATTTTTAGTTCTTAAGTTTAAGTGAACTATGAGCCCCATTGTTAATCCTTTAACGGAAATTATTTGTAACTTTCTACAAGTAGAACAATGTATAGAACAGTTAGACCGTTGAAATCATTGTATATATTGCATCTATATAGTCTAAGAAACATATATGCAAAGCATCCAAACAGTACCATTCGCCAATTCCTTGTTCTTCAAGATTAAGTGAACAACGAGCCCCATGGTTAATCCTTTAAAGGAAATTATTTGTAACTTTCGACAAGTAGAACAAGGAATGGAACAGGTAGACGGTTGAAATCATTGTATATATTGCTTCTATATAGTCTAAGAAACATATATGCAAAGCATCCAAACAGTACCATTCGCCAATTAAATGTTCTTCAAGTTTAAGTGAACTACGAGCCCAATTGTTAATACTTTAAAGGAAATTATTTGTAAATTTCGACAAGTAGAACAATGAATGGATCAGGTAGACTGTTGAAGTCATTGTATATATTGCTTCCATATAGTCTAAGAAACATATATGCAAAGCATCCAAACAGTACCATTCGCCAATTTTTTGTTCTTCAAGTTTAAGTGAACCACGAGCACAATTGTTAATACTTTAAAGGAAATTATTTGTAAATTTCGACAAGTAGAACAATGAATGGAACAGGTAGACTGTTGAAGTCATTGTATATATTGCTTCCATATAGTCTAAGAAACATATATGCAAAGCATCCAAACAGTACCATTCGCTAATTTTTAGTTCTTAAGTTTAAGTGAACTATGAGCCCCATTGTTAATCCTTTAACGGAAATTATTTGTAACTTTCTACAAGTAGAACAATGTATAGAACAGTTAGACCGTTGAAATCATTGTATATATTGCATCTATATAGTCTAAGAAACATATATGCAAAGCATCCAAACAGTACCATTCGCCAATTTCTTGTTCTGCAAGTTTAAGTGAACAACGAGCCCCATTGTTAATCCTTTAAAGGAAATTATTTGTAAATTTCGACAAGTAGAACAATGATTGGAACAAGTAGACGGTTGAAATCTTTGTATATATTGCTTCCATATAGTCTAAGAAACATGTACGCAAAGCATCCAAACAGTACAATTCGCCAATTTATTGTTCTTCAAGTTTAAGTGAACAACGAGCCCCATTGTTAATCCTTTAAAGGAAATTATTTGTAAATTTCGACAAGTAGAACAATGAATGGAATAGGTAGACGGTTGAAATCATTGTATATATTGCTTCTATATAGTCTAAGAAACATATATGCAAAGCATCCAAACAGTACCATTCGCCAATTTAATGTTCTTCAAGTTTAAGTGAACTACGAGCCCAATTGTTAATACTTTAAAGGAAATTATTTGTAAATTTCGACAAGTAGAACAATGAATGGAACAGGTAGACTGTTGAAGTCATTGTATATATTGCTTCCATATAGTCTAAGAAACATATATGCAAAGCATCCAAACAGTACCATTCGCCAATTTTTTGTTCTTCAAGTTTAAGTGAACCACGAGCACAATTGTTAATACTTTAAAGGAAATTATTTGTAACTTTCGACAAGTAGAACAAGGAATGGAACAGGTAGACGGTTGAAATCATTGTATATATTGCTTCTATATAGTCTAAGAAACATATATGCAAAGCATCCAAACAGTACCATTCGCCAATTTAATGTTCTTCAAGTTTAAGTGAACTACGAGCCCAATTGTTAATACTTTAAAGGAAATTATTTGTAAATTTCGACAAGTAGAACAATGAATGGAACAGGTAGACTGTTGAAGTCATTGTATATATTGCTTCCATATAGTCTAAGAAACATATATGCAAAGCATCCAAACAGTACCATTCGCCAATTTTTTGTTCTTCAAGTTTAAGTGAACAGTGAGCCCCATTGTTAATCCTTTATCGGAAATTATTTGTAAGTTTCGACAAGTAGAACAATGAATGGAACACGTAGACGGTTGAAATCTTTGTATATATTGCTTCCATATAGTCTAAGAAACATGTACGCAAAGCATCCAAACAGTACAATTCGCCAATTTATTGTTCTTCAAGTTTAAGTGAACAACGAGCCCCATTGTTAATCCTTTAAAGGAAATTATTTGTAAATTTCGACAAGTAGAACAATGAATGGAATAGGTAGACGGTTGAAATCATTGTATATATTGCTTCTATATAGTCTAAGAAACATATATGCAAAGCATCCAATCAGTACAATTCGCCAATTTCTTGTTCTGCAAGTTTAAGTGAACAACGAGCCCCATTGTTAATCCTTTAAAGGAAATTATTTGTAAATTTCGACAAGTAGAACAATGATTGGAACAAGTAGACGGTTGAAATCTTTGTATATATTGCTTCCATATAGTCTAAGAAACATGTACGCAAAGCATCCAAACAGTACAATTCGCCAATTTATTGTTCTTCAAGTTTAAGTGAACAACGAGCCCCATTGTTAATCCTTTAAAGGAAATTATTTGTAAATTTCGACAAGTAGAACAATGAATGGAATAGGTAGACGGTTGAAATCATTGTATATATTGCTTCTATATAGTCTAAGAAACATATATGCAAAGCATCCAAACAGTACAATTCGCCAATTTCTTGTTCTTCAAGTTTAAGTGAACAACGAGCCCCATTGTTTGTAGTAAGGTATTAAATATGTAAGTAAGGTAATAAATAAATGAAAACACACACACGACACAAATTAAACAAAATAACTAGAGTATATATTTGGTGATAATTATATGTAGTAACAAGGATAATAGTAATAAGGTTAATAATAATAATAATAATAACGGTAATAAAAGTAATAAAGGCACGACATCCGTCTCACTAAGATGTTCGAATCAGACTGCGTCAAAAGCCACGCATCGGCGTTTGGTCGCTAAACAGATGACACGCGGGTACGGGCTATTCAGGCCCGTACCTACGAAATCCGTTCATCTAATACCATCTTTTTCCCTTTTTTTTTTGTTGAAAGGGGCACTATAGCTCGTCCATCCTGACAGATGATTGCCCTCAGTCACTCGGTACATTAAGTAATTCTTAACGGCTAATATTAATTATGATATACACTTAACTTACACAAATATGATTAAAAATGATATAATTATAATTAAACAAAACATAGCTAAGTTATCGGCAAACATGGTTTGTTTTATACTTTGACCCAAGGCTTCATGTTTTCTGGTGAACATACGGTTTCAAAAGGGATTTGAGTGAGTTGATGTCCATCAGGATCACATACTACATATCTATCGTAATCAAGCACACGCTTTATTTCATAGGGTCCTCTAAATTTTGGCAGTAATTTCTTATTAATTCCTGGCGTTACATCTACGTTTTTAATCATTACATATTCGCCTAATTTATAATTTGTCGGTTTTTTACGTTTCTTATCATAATAATTTTGGTTATAAGCGTTACTAGCGTGTATATTTGCGACTGCGCTTTCTCGTATCTCATCTAAATTTCTATTTACATTTATCGGTTCTCCTAAAACCTGTCGCAAATCATCATTAACAGTACCTATTTGGTCGGTCCCAAATAATAATTTGGCAGGCGTATGACCTGTGGCTCTGTTCACACTGTTATTAAATGCGTATTCAATTTCCGATAAAATACGATCCCAAGTATGAGTTGTCTTTGTCAATTTTGCCAACATCGGGGTCAAAGAACGATTGACGCGTTCTATTTGGCCGTTAGCATGGGGAGTAGCCGTAGCTATCAAAACGTGCTGTATCCCATGCTGCGATACGAAATCTTTAAATTTCGTGGAAGTAAAAGCACTACCTCGGTCGGAAACTATCTTCTTCGGTCTACTGTACATCGAAAAATAACTGCTTAAATGCCGCATAACCTCGTCTACACCCGTGCTGACTGTGGGATATAACTTAACAAATTTGCTGAAAGCATCTATTACTTCGAAGATATACTTATATCGATGGTTTGTCCGATCCAAAGGGCCATAATGATCGATGTGTATACATTGAAAAGGAATATCTCCCTTGTCTGGACATTGTAACCTTCCTTCAATACGATTAGCGGTCGTAGCATACGTAATGCATTTTAGACAGTTAGCGATATACTTTTTAATTTTATTTCGAGCATCCGGGAACCAATAGACTCGAGTGACGTACTCTAACGTTTTATTTAAACCCTGATGTCCTATCTCTTCGTGATTCGTGCGGATGACGTTGTCTATCATAGAAGATGGCACGTAAAATAACAATTTCTGACTTATCTTGCGGTACACAAGACCATTGTTCAATTCAAAGAGTTTGCTTTCCGATTTCTCTAATTCTTGGCGAATTTTATCTATTTGAGGATCCTTACTTTGTAAAATTTCTAAATTTCTTTCAAAACTATTTTCAGTAATAAGTAAAATATTATGTTTACGGCTCAGAGCATCAGCATGTTGCATACGGTCTCCTGTACGGTGCTCTAGCGTGTAATTATAATTTCGTAATGTTAACGACCACCTTAATATTCGCGGATTTACTTCCTTTCGCTCCAAGGTCAATTTTAAGCTGTTACAATCTGTTACAATTTTGAACAAAATCCCTTGTAGATAAATCCGAAATCTTTCTAAAGAGTACACAATTGCCAATGCCTCAAGCTCAAAGCTATGATATTTTGACTCCGCTTGCGTAGTTCTTTTACTAAAATATGAAATCGGATGATATTTACCATCTGCCTGCTTCTGCAATAGTACAGAGCCGTATCCATGTGCGCTCGCGTCACAGTGGAGTTCGGTTTCCGCTTTCGGGTTATAGATTGCTAATACCGGTTCTGAGATCAGACACTGTTTAAGGTTTTCAAAAGAATTTAGTGCATCATTATGCCAAATGAAATCCTGCTTTGATTTTAATATGTCATATAAGGGTTTAGCTATAATAGCAAAGTTTTTAATAAATCTTCTAAAATATGAAACCAATCCCAGAAAACTTTGTACGTCTCGATAATTTCTCGGAATCGGGTAATCTAATACCGAATCTATATTTTCCCTGCTAGGTTTTATTCCATCGACACTTATACGATAACCTAAATACACTATTTCGGTAAGCAAGAAAGCGCATTTTTCAAATTTTAGTTCCAAACAATTTTCTACCAAAATGTTTAACACCCTCTTGAGGATTTCTAAATTTTCTTCAATTGTTTCGGTTGCTATTAACAAATCATCTAAATATATTAGAATTTTATTTTCGTACAAGAGAGTCCGAAAAACTTTATGAATATACCTCATGAAAAAAGAAGGACCGTTAGATAAACCAAAGGGCATCCTCAGATACTCGTACTGACCCAAAAAGGTTACGAAAGAAGTGTATTGTATGGAATTTTCTTTTAATTTAACATGGTGAAAAGCATCTTTTAGCTCTAGGCGCGTAAAGTATACTTTATCTTTCAAGCTGTCAATATGGTCATCAATCCTCGGAATAGGAAAGTTATCCCGCAAAGTGATTTTGTTTAAATCTCTGTAATCAACTGCCATTCGGTAATCGCCGGATTTCTTTTTAATTAAAACAATGGGACTACTATACTGTGAAGTACTAGGTCTAATAATTTTTCTATCTAATAAATCATGAATGATTTCCGAAACGGCTTGTTTCTCACAATAAGAAAGTCTTCGCGGATTGTAATAGAACGGTTGATGACTGGACTTCAGTATTAATTCCATTTCGAGATCGGTTGCAGGAGAATACGGTCTCTCTGGCTTTACATAGTAGTCGTCAATGCAGCTTCGAACGCTACTTTGTATTTCGTTGCTTAAGTTCTCATTGATCTGTGTATTCGACGAACGTTTCTCTATAGTTTCGATCACGTCGATCTGCAATATTTCTGAGGGATTCTCATCCTCGTTTACTGTTTCGCTACTATTTACAGTTACAGTTTTACCAAAATTAATCAATATCTTATCACTAGCAATATAATCACGCCCTAATAAGCAAGCATAGCTCATAGTAGCCTCCGGTACTATATAAAAATCAATAGAAACTTCGCAGTTTTGAATTCTGACGGATTGTTTAAGACGGCCTAATACAACAATCTTACTTTTATTGATTCCCTCAAATTTTAAAGTACTAGTATCCTTTTCAATATTTGTGGAAATTGGAATGAAGTTATTACTTAACAGAGATATAGGACTCCCGGTATCCAATACAGCCGTTGTCTCGCCAATATCTAAGGATACGCTTACCGTGTAACTCGGAATAATACTTCCTTCGATATCTACTAAATGAGCGGTGGTATTTTTCGCCGTCACCGGTTGTCGAGAAGAGCTTGCACGCTGTGGACACGAAATCTTCTGATGATCCATCGCTCCGCATATGTAGCAGGACCCTCGTTCTCGTCTAGGTTTTGGACAGGAAGGTTTGCTGTGTCCAAGCTCGTTGCAATTATGGCAGCGTAACATCTTCGATCGGTCGGAAGGGGTTTGTTCTTTGTACGCCGAAAATGTCTTCGCTGGTGAATCTTGCCGGTGCACCCAATTCTTTCTAGCCGGATGCTGAACTTTTATTCTAATCCTTTCGTAAACGGTTAGCTTAGATTTCAGTTCCCTCAAATCTCGTGCTTCGTACAACGATATTTTCCGATGTATATCGTCCGGAATACCATCTACGATATACTGGATGAGAACTTCTGTTTCTATGCTTCCTCTTGAGGCCAGCTCCTTCATTACCAAAAAATATTCATGGACGGATTCATCCTGTTTCATTTTTCTTTTGCGCAGCTTCTCGTGCAACTGAGCGCTGTTGATTTCACTTGAAAATTCATCTAACAAACGTGACTTTAATTCCGTCCAGGTCGATATCCCCTTTTCGCCTCTAATAAATAGTTTCGCCAAACCTTTCAGTGACTTCTTCGCGAACAATTGCATTTGTAAAGTCGTCCAACCTAATAGTGTTGCGTTGTCCTCGAAATCTGATACCCACGCCTCTATAGCGTAATCGTCGCTACCATCGAAAGTCCTAATCGTATCTTCAACGTCGCGGAAGCTTAGCGTGAATTTCGGTACGCTCGGAGAAAAAGATGCAACAGACACATTGTCCGGCTCTGAATTAATTTCCTCATCCGAATCAGATCCACTGCTTGCGTCGTTTAATAGATTTAAATCTGTCAAATGTTGGCATATTCGACGTGCAATCGTCTCTGCATCTCCCGTATAGTCCATGCGTAAAACATTACAAATCGCCGTAAGATCGCCCAAATTCAATTCCTTGACTGCCCATGAAATCTTCTCTTTATACTCGTTCGAATCTTGTTGGAACGGGAATCCCGAAAAATCACGTAAACGACTTCGATTTTTTCGATCACCGTCTTCACCGAACACAAATTTATGCAATGCCCTAATCGTTTTCTTTGGGGCCTTGGAGATATTTTCCTTTATCCCGGGAATATGCTGCAACGTTTCCATGTCTGTCAATTATTAACTTCACACGATAGTCTAGAAATAGTCACGAATAAATCAACGCCACTGTGTTCGCTTTCAAATTGTTTTTAACTGTCTTATGGTCTTTTATCCCACTTCTGATGCTGTAGTAAGGTATTAAATATGTAAGTAAGGTAATAAATAAATGAAAACACACACACGACACAAATTAAACAAAATAACTAGAGTATATATTTGGTGATAATTATATGTAGTAACAAGGATAATAGTAATAAGGTTAATAATAATAATAATAATAACGGTAATAAAAGTAATAAAGGCACGACATCCGTCTCACTAAGTTGATCGAATCAGACTGCGTCAAAAGCCACACATCGGCGTTTGGTCACTAAACAGATGACACGCGGGTACGGGCTATTCAGGCCCGTACCTACGAAATCCGTTCATCTAATACCATCTTTTTCCCTTTTTTTTTTTGTTGAAAGGGGCACTATATGTTAATCCTTTAAAGGAAATTATTTGTAAATTTCGACAAGAAGAACAATGATTGGAACACGTAGACGGTTGAAATCTTTGTATATATTGCATCCATATAGTCTAAGAAACATGTACGCAAAGCATCCAAACAGTACCATTTGCCAATTTTTTGGTCTTCAAGTTTAAGTGAACAATGAGCCCCAATGGTTAATCCTTAATCGGAAATTATTTGTAATTTTCGACAAGTAGAACAATGAATGGAACAGGTAGACGGTTGAAATATTTGTATATATTGCTTCTATATAATATAAGAAACATATATTCAAAGCATCCAAACAGTACCATTCGCCAATTTTTTGTTCTTCAAGTTTAAGTGTACAACGTGCCCCATTGTTAATCCTTTAAAGGAAATTATTTGTAACTTTCGACAAGTAGAACAATGAATGGAACAGGTAGACGGTTGAAATCACTGTATATATTGCTTCCATATAGTCTAAGAAACATATATGCAAAGCATCCAAACAGTACCATTCGCCAGTGATTTGTTCTTCAAGTTTAAGTGAACTACGAGCCCCATTGTTAATTCTTTAAAGGAAATTATTTGTAACTTTCGACAAGTAGAACAATGAATGGAACAGGTAGACGGTTGAAATCACTGTATATATTGCTTCCATATAGTCTAAGAAACATATATGCAAAGCATCCAAACAGTACCATTCGCCAGTTTTTTGTTCTTCAAGTTTAAGTGAACAACGAGCCCCATTGATAATCATGAAACGGAAATTATTTGTAACTTTCTACAAGTAGAACAATGAATGGAACAGGTAGACGGTTGAAATCACTGTATATATTGCTTCCATATAGTCTAAGAAACATATATGCAAAGCACCCAAACAGTACAATTCGCCAATTCATTGTTCTTCAAGTTTAAGTGTACAACGTGCCCCATTGTTAATCCTTTAAAGGAAATTATTTGTAAATTTCGACAAGTAGAACAATGAATGGAATAGCTAGACGGTTGAAATCATTGTATATATTGCTTCTATATAGTCTAAGAAACATATATGCAAAGCATCTAAGCAGTAACAATCGCCAATTTTTTGATCTTCAAGTTTAAGTGAACTACGAGCCCCATTGTTAATCCTTTAAAGGATATTATTTGTAAATTTCGACAAGTAGAACAATGATTGGAACACGTAGACGGTTGAAATCATTGTATATATTGCTTCTATATAGTCCAAGAAACATATATGCAAAGCGTCCAAACAGTACAAATCGCCAATTTTTTGCTCTTCAAGTTTAAGTAAACTACGAGCCCCATTGTTAATCCTTTAAAGGAAATTATTTGTAAATTTCGACAAGTAGAACAATGAATGGAACAGATAGACTGTTGAAATCATTGTATATGTTGCTTCTATATAGTCTAAGAAACATATATGCAAAGCATCCAAACAGTACAATTCGACAATTTTTTGTTCTTTAAGTTTAAGTGAACTACGAGCCCCATTGTTAATACTTTAACGGAAATTATTTGTTACTTTCGACAAGTAGAACAATGAATGGAACAGGTAGACGGTTGAAATCATTGTATATATTACTTCTATATAGTCCAATAAACATGTACGCAAAGCATCCAAACAGTACCATTCGCCAATTTTTTGCTCTTCAAGTTTAAGTAAACTACGAGCCCCATTGTTAATCCTTTAAAGGAAATTATTTGTAAATTTCGACAAGTAGAACAATGAATGGAACAGATAGACGGTTGAAATCATTGTATATATTGCTTCTATATAGACTAAGAAACATATATGCAGATCATCCAAACAGTACAATTCGCCAATTATTTGATCTTCAAGTTTAAGTGAACTACGAGCCCCATTGTTAATACTTTAACGGAAATTATTTGTAACTTGCGACAACTAGAACAATGAATGGAACAGGTAGACGATTGAAATCAATGTATATATTGCTTCTATATAGTCTAAGAAACATATATGCAAAGCATCCAAACAGTACCATTCATCAATTTATTGTTCTTCAAGTTTAAGTGAACAACGAGCCCCATTGTTAATCCATTAACGGAAATTATTTGTAACTTTCGACAAGTAGAACAATGAATGGAACAAGTAGACGGTTGAAATCTTTGTATATATTGCTTCTATATCGTCTAAGAAACATATATGCAAAGCATCCAAACAGTACCATTCGCCCATTTTTTGTTCTTCAAGTTTAAGTGAACTATGAGCCCCAATGGTTAGTCCTTTACCGGAAATTATTTGTAATTTTCGACAAGTAGAACAATGAATGGAACAGGTAGACGATTGAAATCTTTGTATATATTGCTTCTATATAGTCTAGGAAACATATATGCAAAGCATCCAAACAGTACAATTCGCCAATTTTTTGTTCTTCAAGTTTAAGTGAACTACGAGCCCCATTGTTAATCCTTTAAAGGAAATTATTTGTAAATTTCGGCAAGTAGAACAATGAATGGAACAGGTAGACGGTTGAAATCTTTGTATATATTGCTTCTATATAGTCTAGGAAACATATATGCAAAGCATCCAAATAGTACAATTCGCCAATTTTTTGTTCTTCAAGTATAAGTGAACAATGAGCCCCAATGGTTAATCCTTTAACGGAAATTAATTGTAACTTTCTACAAGTAGAACAATGATTGGAACACATAGACGGTTGAAATCTTTGTATATATTGCTTCCATATCGTCTAAGAAACATGTACGCAAAGCATCGAAACAGTACCATGCGCCAATTTTTTGTTCTTCAAGTTTAAGTGAACAATGAGCCCCATTGTTAATCCTTTAACAGAAATTATTTGTAACTTTCGACAAGAAGAACAATGAATGGAACAGGTAGGCGGGTGAAATCTTTGTATATATTACTTCTATATAGTCTAAGAAACATATATGCAAAGCATCCAAACAGTACCATTCGCCAATTTATTGTTCTTCAAGTTTAAGAGAACAACGAGCCCCATTGTTAATACATTAAAGGAAATTATTTGTAAATTTCGACAAGTAGAACAAAGATTGGAACAAGTAGACGGTTGAAATCTTTGTATATGTTGCTTCCATATAGTCTAAGGAACATGTACGCAAAGCATCCAAACAGTACAATTCGCCAATTTTTTGCTCTTCAAGTTTAAGTGAACTACGAGCCCCATTGTTAATCCTTTAAAGGAAATTATTTGTAAATTTCGGCAAGTAGAACAATGAATGGAACAGGTAGACGGTTGAAATCTTTGTATATATTGCTTCTATATAGTCTAAGAAACCTATATGCAAAGCATCTAAACAGTAACAATCGCCAATTTTTTGATATTCAAGTTTAAGTGAACAGCGAGCCCCATTGATAATCATGAAATGGAAATTATTTGTAACTTTCTACAAGTAGAACAATGAATAGTACAGGTAGACGGGTGAAATCTTTTTATATATTGCTTCTATATAGTCTAAGAAACATGTACGCAAAGCATCCAAACAGTACAATTCGCCAATTTATTGTTCTTCAAGTTTAAGTGAACAACGAGCCCCATTGTTAATCCATTAACGGAAATTATTTGTAACTTTCGACAAGTAGAACAATGAATAGAACAGGTAGACGGTTGAAATCTTTGTATATATTGCTTCTATATAGTCTAGGAAACATATATGCAAAGCATCCAAACAGTACAATTCGCCAATTTTTTGTTCTTCAAGTTTAAGTGAACAATGAGCCCCCATGGTTAATCCTTTATCGGAAATTATTTGTAATTTTCGACAAGTAGAACAATGAATGGAACAGGTAGACGGTTGAAATCTTTGTATATATTGCTTCTATATAATCTAAGAAACATATATGCAAAGCATCTAAACAGTAACAATCGCAAATTTTTTGATCTTCAACTTTAAGTGAACTACGAGCCCCATTGTTAATCCTTTAACGGAAATTAATTGTAACTTTCTACAAGTAGAACAATGATTGGAACACGTAGACGGTTGAAATCTTTGTATATATTGCTTCCATATAGTCTAAGAAACATATATGCAAATCGTCCAAACAGTACAATTCGCCAATTTTTTGCTCTTCAAGTTTAAGTGAACTACGAGCCCCATTGTTAATCCTTTAAAGGATATTAATTGTAACTTTCTACAAGTAGAACAATGATTGGAACACGTAGACGGATGAAATCTTTGTATATATTGCTTCCATATAGTCTAAGAAACATGTACGCAAAGCATCCAAACAGTACCATGCGCCAATTTTTTGTTCTTCAAGTTTAAGTGAACAATGAGCCCCAATGTTAAATCCGTTATCGGAAATTATTTGTAACTTTCGACAAGTAGAACAATGAATGGAAAAGGTAGACGGTTGAAATCTTTGTATATATTGCTTCTATATAGTCTAAGAAACATATATGCAAACCATCCAAACAGTACCATTCGCCAATTTATTGTTCTTCAAGTTTAAGTGAACAACGAGCCCCATTGTTAATCCTTTAAAGGAAATTATTTGTAAATTTCGACAAGTAGAACAATGATTGGAACAAGTAGACGGTTGAAATCTTTGTATATGTTGCTTCCATATAGTCTAAGGAACATGTACGCAAAGCATCCAAACAGTACCATTCGCCAATTTTATGTTCTTCAAGTTTAAGTGAACAATGAGCCCCATTGTTAATCCTTTATCGGAAATTATTTGTAACTTTCGACAAGTAGAACAATGAATGGTACAGGTAGACTGTTGAAATCTTTGTATATATTGCTTCTATATAATCTAAGAAACATATGTGCAACGCATCCAAACAGTACAATTCGCCAATTTATTGTTCTTCAAGTTTAAGTGAACTACGAGCCCCATTGTTATTGCTTTACAGGAAATTATTTGTAAACTTCGACAAGTAGAACAGTGATTGGAACACGTAGACGGTTGAAATCTTTGTATATGTTGCTTCTATATAGTCTAAGAAACATATATGCAAAGCATCCAAACAGTACAATTCGCCAATTTTTTGATCTTCAAGTTTAAGTGAACTACGAGCCCCATTGTTAATACTTTAAAGGAAATTATTTGTAAATTTCGACAAGTAGAACAATGAATGGAACAGGTAGACGGTTGAAATCTTTGTATATATTGCTTCTATATAGTCTAGGAAACATATATGCAAAGCATCCAAACAGTACAATTCGCCAATTTTTTGTTCTTCAAGTTTAAGTGAACAATGAGCCCCAATGGTTAATCCTTTAACGGAAATTATTTGTAACTTTCGACAAGTAGAACAATGAATGGAACAGGTAGACGGTTGAAATCATTGTATATATTGCTTCTATATAGTCTAAGAAACATATATGCAAAGCATCCAAACAGTACAATTCGCCAATTTTTTGTTCTTCAAGTTTAAGTGAACAACGAGCCCCATTGTTAATCCTTTACAGGAAATTATTTGTAAATTTCGACAAGTAGAACAATGATTGGAACACGTAGACGGTTGAAATCTTTCTATATATTGCTTCCATATAGTCTAAGAAACATATATGCAAAGCGTCCAAACAGTACAATTCGCCAATTTTTTGCTCTTCAAGTTTAAGTGAACTACGAGCCCCATTGTTAATCCTTTAAAGGAAATTATTTGTAAATTTCGACAAGTAGAACAATGAATGGAATAGGTAGACGGTTGAAATCATTGTATATATATGCTTCCATATAGTCTAAGAAACATATATGCAAAGCATCCAAACAGTACAATTCGCCAATTTTTTGTTTTTCAAGTTTAAGTGAACAATGAACCCCAATGGTTAATCCTTTATCGGAAATTATTTGTAACTTTCGACAAGTAGAACAATGAATGGAACAGGTAGACGGTTGAATTCTTTGTATATATTGCTTCTATATAGTCTAAGAAACATATATGCAAAGCATCCAAACAGTACAATTCGCCAATTTATTGTTCTTCAAGTTTAAGTGAACAACGAGCCCCATTGTTAATCCATTAACGGAAATTATTTGTAACTTTCGACAAGTAGAACGTTGAATGGAACAAGTAGACGGTTGAAATCTTTGTATATATTGCTTCTATATAGTCTAGAAAACATATATGCAAAGCATCCAAACAGTACAATTCGCCAATTTTTTGTTCTTCAAGTTTAAGTGAACAATGAGCCCCAATGGTTAATCCTTTAACGGAAATTAATTGTAACTTTCTACAAGTAGAACAATGATTGGAACACATAGACGGTTGAAATCTTTGTATATATTGCTTCCATATCGTCTAAGAAACATGTACGCAAAGCATCGAAACAGTACCATGCGCCAATTTTTTGTTCTTCAAGTTTAAGTGAACAATGAGCCCCATTGTTAATCCTTTATCGGAAATTATTTGTAACTTTCGACAAGTAGAACAATGAATGGTACAGGTAGACTGTTGAAATCTTTGTATATATTGCTTCTATATAATCTAAGAAACATATGTGCAACGCATCCAAACAGTACAATTCGCCAATTTATTGTTCTTCAAGTTTAAGTGAACTACGAGCCCCATTGTTATTGCTTTACAGGAAATTATTTGTAAACTTCGACAAGTAGAACAATGATTGGAACACGTAGACGGTTGAAATCTTTGTATATGTTGCTTCTATATAGTCTAAGAAACATATATGCAAAGCATCCAAACAGTACAATTCGCCAATTTTTTGATCTTCAAGTTTAAGTGAACTACGAGCCCCATTGTTAATACTTTAAAGGAAATTATTTGTAAATTTCGACAAGTAGAACAATGAATGGAACAGGTAGACGGTTGAAATCTTTGTATATATTGCTTCTATATAGTCTAGGAAACATATATGCCAAGCATCCAAACAGTACAATTCGCCAATTTTTTGTTCTTCAAGTTTAAGTGAACAATGAGCCCCAATGGTTAATCCTTTAACGGAAATTATTTGTAACTTTCGACAAGTAGAACAATGAATAGTACAGGTAGACGGGTGAAATCTTTGTATATATTGCTTCTATATAGTCTAAGAAACATATATGCAAAGCATCCAAACAGTACAATTCGCCAATTTTTTGTTCTTCAAGTTTAAGTGAACAACGAGCCCCATTGTTAATCCTTTACAGGAAATTATTTGTAAATTTCGACAAGTAGAACAATGATTGGAACACGTAGACGGTTGCAATCTTTCTATATATTGCTTCCATATAGTCTAAGAAACATATATGCAAAGCGTCCAAACAGTACAATTCGCCAATTTTTTGCTCTTCAAGTTTAAGTGAACTACGAGCCCCATTGTTAATCCTTTAAAGGAAATTATTTGTAAATTTCGACAAGTAGAACAATGAATGGAATAGGTAGACGGTTGAAATCATTGTATATATATGCTTCCATATAGTCTAAGAAACATATATGCAAAGCATCCAAACAGTACAATTCGCCAATTTTTTGTTTTTCAAGTTTAAGTGAACAATGAACCCCAATGGTTAATCCTTTATCGGAAATTATTTGTAACTTTCGACAAGTAGAACAATGAATGGAACAGGTAGACGGTTGAATTCTTTGTATATATTGCTTCTATATAGTCTAAGAAACATATATGCAAAGCATCCAAACAGTACAATTCGCCAATTTATTGTTCTTCAAGTTTAAGTGAACAACGAGCCCCATTGTTAATCCATTAACGGAAATTATTTGTAACTTTCGACAAGTAGAACGTTGAATGGAACAAGTAGACGGTTGAAATCTTTGTATATATTGCTTCTATATAGTCTAGAAAACATATATGCAAAGCATCCAAACAGTACAATTCGCCAATTTTTTGTTCTTCAAGTTTAAGTGAACAATGAGCCCCAATGGTTAATCCTTTAACGGAAATTAATTGTAACTTTCTACAAGTAGAACAATGATTGGAACACATAGACGGTTGAAATCTTTGTATATATTGCTTCCATATCGTCTAAGAAACATGTACGCAAAGCATCGAAACAGTACCATGCGCCAATTTTTTGTTCTTCAAGTTTAAGTGAACAATGAGCCCCATTGTTAATCCTTTAACAGAAATTATTTGTAACTTTCGACAAGAAGAACAATGAATGGAACAGGTAGGCGGGTGAAATCTTTGTATATATTACTTCTATATAGTCTAAGAAACATATATGCAAAGCATCCAAACAGTACCATTCGCCAATTTATTGTTCTTCAAGTTTAAGAGAACAACGAGCCCCATTGTTAATACTTTAAAGGAAATTATTTCTAAATTTCGACAAGTAGAACAAAGATTGGAACAAGTAGACGGTTGAAATCTTTGTATATGTTGCTTCCATATAGTCTAAGGAACATGTACGCAAAGCATCCAAACAGTACAATTCGCCAATTTTTTGCTCTTCAAGTTTAAGTGAACTACGAGCCCCATTGTTAATACTTTAAAGGAAATTATTTGTAAATTTCGGCAAGTAGAACAATGAATGGAACAGGTAGACGGTTGAAATCTTTGTATATATTGCTTCTATATAGTCTAAGAATCCTATATGCAAAGCATCTAAACAGTAACAATCGCCAATTTTTTGATATTCAAGTTTAAGTGAACAGCGAGCCCCATTGATAATCATGAAATGGAAATTATTTGTAACTTTCTACAAGTAGAACAATGAATAGTACAGGTAGACGGGTGAAATCTTTTTATATATTGCTTCTATATAGTCTAAGAAACATGTACGCAAAGCATCCAAACAGTACAATTCGCCAATTTATTGTTCTTCAAGTTTAAGTGAACAACGAGCCCCATTGTTAATCCATTAACGGAAATTATTTGTAACTTTCGACAAGTAGAACAATGAATAGAACAGGTAGACGGTTGAAATCTTTGTATATATTGCTTCTATATAGTCTAGGAAACATATATGCAAAGCATCCAAACAGTACAATTCGCCAATTTTTTGTTCTTCAAGTTTAAGTGAACAATGAGCCCCCATGGTTAATCCTTTATCGGAAATTATTTGTAATTTTCGACAAGTAGAACAATGAATGGAACAGGTAGACGGTTGAAATCTTTGTATATATTGCTTCTATATAATCTAAGAAACATATATGCAAAGCATCTAAACAGTAACAATCGCCAATTTTTTGATCTTCAACTTTAAGTGAACTACGAGCCCCATTGTTAATCCTTTAAAGGAAATTAATTGTAACTTTCTACAAGTAGAACAATGATTGGAACACGTAGACGGTTGAAATCTTTGTATATATTGCTTCCATATAGTCTAAGAAACATATATGCAAATCGTCCAAACAGTACAATTCGCCAATTTTTTGCTCTTCAAGTTTAAGTGAACTACGAGCCCCATTGTTAATCCTTTAAAGGAAATTAATTGTAACTTTCTACAAGTAGAACAATGATTGGAACACGTAGACGGATGAAATCTTTGTATATATTGCTTCCATATAGTCTAAGAAACATGTACGCAAAGCATCCAAACAGTACCATGCGCCAATTTTTTGTTCTTCAAGTTTAAGTGAACAATGAGCCCCAATGTTAAATCCGTTATCGGAAATTATTTGTAACTTTCGACAAGTAGAACAATGAATGGAACAGGTAGACGGTTGAAATCTTTGTATATATTGCTTCTATATAATCTAAGAAACATATATGCAAAGCATCTAAACAGTAACAATCGCCAATTTTTTGATCTTCAACTTTAAGTGAACTACGAGCCCCATTGTTAATCCTTTAACGGAAATTAATTGTAACTTTCTACAAGTAGAACAATGATTGGAACAAGTAGACGGTTGAAATCTTTGTATATGTTGCTTCCATATAGTCTAAGGAACATGTACGCAAAGCATCCAAACAGTACCATTCGCCAATTTTATGTTCTTCAAGTTTAAGTGAACAATGAGCCCCATTGTTAATCCTTTATCGGAAATTATTTGTAACTTTCGACAAGTAGAACAATGAATGGTACAGGTAGACTGTTGAAATCTTTGTATACATTGCTTCTATATAATCTAAGAAACATATGTGCAACGCATCCAAACAGTACAATTCGCCAATTTATTGTTCTTCAAGTTTAAGTGAACTACGAGCCCCATTGTTATTGCTTTACAGGAAATTATTTGTAAACTTCGACAAGTAGAACAATGATTGGAACACGTAGACGGTTGAAATCTTTGTATATGTTGCTTCTATATAGTCTAAGAAACATATATGCAAAGCATCCAAAGAGTACAATTCGCCAATTTTTTGATCTTCAAGTTTAAGTGAACTACGAGCCCCATTGTTAATACTTTAAAGGAAATTATTTGTAAATTTCGACAAGTTGAACAATGAATGGAACAGGTAGACGGTTGAAACCTTTGTATATATTGCTTCTATATAGTCTAGGAAACATATATGCAAAGCATCCAAACAGTACAATTCGCCAATTTTTTGTTCTTCAAGTTTAAGTGAACAATGAGCCCCAATGGTTAATCCTTTAACGGAAATTATTTGTAACTTTCGACAAGTAGAACAATGAATAGTACAGGTAGACGGGTGAAATCTTTGTATATATTGCTTCTATATAGTCTAAGAAACATATATGCAAAGCATCCAAACAGTACAATTCGCCAATTTTTTGTTCTTCAAGTTTAAGTGAACAACGAGCCCCATTGTTAATCCTTTACAGGAAATTATTTGTAAATTTCGACAAGTAGAACAATGATTGGAACACGTAGACGGTTGAAATCTTTCTATATATTGCTTCCATATAGTCTAAGAAACATATATGCAAAGCGTCCAAACAGTACAATTCGCCAATTTTTTGCTCTTCAAGTTTAAGTGAACTACGAGCCCCATTGTTAATCCTTTATCGGAAATTATTTGTAACTTTCGACAAGTAGATCAATGAATAGTACAGGTAGACGGGTGAAATCTTTGTATATATTGCTTCTATATAGTCTAAGAAACATATATGCAAAGCATCCAAACAGTACAATTCGCCAATTTATTGTTCTTCAAGATTAAGTGTACAACGAGCCCCATTGTTAATCCTTTAAAGGAAATTATTTGTAAATTTCGACAAGTAGAACAATGAATGGAATAGGTAGACGGTTGAAATCATTGTATATATATGCTTCCATATAGTCTAAGAAACATATATGCAAAGCATCCAAACAGTACAATTCGCCAATTTTTTGTTTTTCAAGTTTAAGTGAACAATGAACCCCAATGGTTAATCCTTTATCGGAAATTATTTGTAACTTTCGACAAGTAGAACAATGAATGGAACAGGTAGACGGTTGAAATCTTTGTATATATTGCTTCTATATAGTCTAAGAAAAATATATGCAAACCATCCAAACAGTACCATTCGCAAATTTATTGTTCTTCAAGTTTAAGTGAACAACGAGCCCCATTGTTAAGCCTTTAAAGGAAATTATTTGTAAATTTCGACAAGTAGAACAATGATTGGAACAAATAGACGGTTGAAATCTTTGTATATGTTGCTTCCATATAGTCTAAGGAACATGTACGCAAAGCATCCAAACAGTACCATTCGCCAATTTTATGTTCTTCAAGTTTAAGTGAACAATGAGCCCCATTGTTAATCCTTCATCGGAAATTATTTGTAACTTTCGACAAGTAGAACAATGAATGGTACAGGTAGACTGTTGAAATCTTTGTATATATTGCTTCTATATAATCTAAGAAACATATGTGCAACGCATCCAAACAGTACAATTCGCCAATTTATTGTTCTTCAAGTTTAAGTGAACTACGAGCCCCATTGTTATTGCTTTACAGGAAATTATTTGTAAACTTCGACAAGTAGAACAATGAATGGAACAGGTAGACGGTTGAAATCTTTGTATATATTGCTTCTATATAGTCTAAGAAACATATATGCAAAGCATCCAAACAGTACAATTCGCCAATTTTTTGTTCTTCAAGTTTAAGTGAACAATGAGCCCCAATGGTTAATCCTTTATCGGAAATTATTTGTAAATTTCGACAAGTAGAACAATGAATGGAACAGGTAGACGGTTGAAATCATTGTATATATTGCTTCTATATAGTCTAAGAAACATATATGCAAAGCATCCAAACAGTACAATTCGACAATTTTTTGCTCTTCCAGTTTAAGTGAACTACGAGCCCCATTGTTAATCCTTTAAAGGAAATTATTTGTAAATTTCGGCAAGTAGATCAATGAATGGAATGTGTAGACGGTTGAAATCATTGTATATATTGCATCTAAATAGTCTAAGAAACATACATGCAAAGCATCCAAACAGTACAATTCGCCAATTTTTTGTTCTTCAAGTTTAAGTAAACTACGATCCCCATTGTTAATCCCTTAACGGAAATTATTTGTAACTTTCGACAAGTAGAACAATGAATGGAACAGGTAGACGGTTGAAATCTTTGTATATATTGCTTCTATATAATCTAAGAAACATATATGCAAAGCATCCAAACAGTACCATTCGCCAATTTTTTGTTCTTCAAGTTTAAGTGAACAACGAGCCCCATTGTTAATCCTTTAAAGGAAATTATTTGTAAATTTCGACAAGTAGAACAATGAATGAATCTGGTAGACGGTTGAAATCATTGTATATATTGCTTCTATATAACCTACGAAACATATATGCAAAGCATCCAAACAGTACAATTCGCCAATTTTTTGTTCTTCAAGTTTAAGTGAACTACGAGCCCCATTGTTAATCCTTTAACGGATATTAATTGTAACTTTCTACAAGTAGAACAATGATTGGAACACGCAGACGGTTGAAATCTTTGTATCTATTGCTTCTATATAGAATGAGAAACATATATGCAAAGCATCCAAACAGTACCATTCGCCTTTTTTTTGTTCTTCAAGTTTAAGTGAACTGCGAGCTCCATTGTTAATCCTTTAAAGGAAATTATTTGTAACTTTCGACAAGTAGAACAATGAATGGAACAGGTAGACTGTTGAAATCATTGTATATATTGTTTCTATATAGTCTAAGAAACATTTATGCAAAGCATCCAAACAGTACAATTCGCCAATTTTTTGTTCTTCAAGTTTAAGTAAACTACGATCCCCATTGTTAATCCCTTAACGGAAATTATTTGTAACTTTCGACAAGTAGAACGGTGAATGGAACAGGTAGACGGTTGAAATCTTTGTAAATATTGCTTCTATATAGTATAAGAAACATATATGCAAAGCATCCAAACAGTACCATTCGCCAATTTTTTGTTCTTCAAGTTTAAGTGAACAATGAGCCCCAATGGTTAATCCTTTATCGGAAATTATTTGTAACTTTCGACAAGTAGAACAATGAATGGAACAGGTAGACGGTTGAAATCAATGTATATATTGCTTCCTTATAGTCTAAGAATCATATAAGCAAAGCATCCAAACAGTACCATTCGCCACATTTTTGTTCTTCAAGTTTAAGTGAACAACGAGCCCCATTGTTAATCCTTTAAAGGAAATTATCTGTAAATTTCGACAAGTAGAACAATGATTGGAACACGTAGACGGTTGAAATCTTTGTATATATTGCTTCCATATAGTCTAAGAAACATGTACGCAAAGCATCCAAACAGTACAATTCGCCAATTTTTTGTTCTTCAAGTTTAAGTGAACTACGATCTCCATTGTTAATCCCTTAACGGAAATTATTTGTAACTTTCGACAAGTAGAACAGTGAATGGAACAGGTAGACGGTTGAAATCTTTGTATATATTGCTTCTATATAGTATAAGAAACATATATGCAAAGCATCCAAACAGTACAATTCGCCAATTTTTTGTTCTTCAAGTTTAAGTGAACAATGAGCCCCAATGGTTAATCCGTTATCGGAAATTATTTGTAACTTTTGACAAGTAGAACAATGAATGGAAAAGATAGACGGTTGAACTCTTTGTATATATTGCTTCTATATAGTCTAAGAAACATATATGCAAAGCATCCAAACAGTACCATTCGCCAATTTTTTGTTCTTCAAGTATAAGTGAACAATGAGCACCAATGGTTAATACTTTATCGGAAATTATTTGTAATTTTCGACAAGTAGAACAATGAATGGAACAGTTAGACGGTTGAAATATTTGTATATATTGCTTCTATATAGTCTACGAAACATATATGCAAAGCATCCAAACAGTACAATTCGGCAATTTTTTGTTCTTCATGTTTAAGTGAACAATGAGCCCCATTGTTACTCCATTATCGGAAATTATTTGTAATCTTCGACAAGTAGAACAGTGAATGGAACAGGTAGACGATTGAAATCTTTGTATATATTGCTTCTATATAGTATAAGAAACATATATGCAAAGCATCCAAACAGTACAATTCGCCAATTTTTTGTTCTTCAAGTTTAAGTGAACAATGAGCCCCAATGGTTAATCCGTTATCGGAAATTATTTGTAACTTTCGACAAGAAGAACAATGAATGGAAAAGGTAGACGGTTGAAATCTTTGTATATATTGCTTCTATATAGTCTAAGAAACATATATGGAAAGCATCCAAACAGTACCATTCGCCAATTTTTTGTTCTTCAAGTTTAAGTGAACAATGAGCCCCAATGGTTAATCCGTTATCGGAAATTATTTGTAACTTTCGACAAGAAGAACAATGAATGGAAAAGGTAGACGGTTGAAATCTTTGTATATATTGCTTCTATATAGTCTAAGAAACATATATGCAAAGCATCCAAACAGTACCATTCGCCAATTTTTTGTTCTTCAAGTTTAAGTGAACAATGAGCCCCAATGGTTAATCCTTTATCGGAAATTATTTGTAACTTTCGACAAGTAGAACAATAAATGGAACAGTTAGACGGTTGAAATATTTGTATATATTGCTTCTATATAGTCTACGAAACATATATGCAAAGCATCCAAACAGTACAATTCGCCAATTTTTTGTACTTCAAGTTTAAGTGAACTACGAGCCCCATTGTTAATACTTTAACGGAAATTATTTGTAACTTGCGACAAGTAGAACAATGAACGGAACAGGTAGACGGTTGAAATCAATGTATATATTGCTTCTTTATAGTCTAAGAAACATATATGCAAAGCATCCAAACAGTACCATACGCCACTTTTTTGTTCTTCAAGTTTAAGTGAACAACGAGCCCCATTGTTAATCCTTTAAAGGAAATTATTTGTAAATTGCGACAAGTAGAACAATGATTGGAACACGTAGACGGTTGAAATCTTTGTATATATTGCTTCCATATAGTCTAAGAAACATGTACGCAAAGCATCCAAACAGTACAATTCGCCAATTTTTTGTTCTTCAAGTTCAAGTGAACTACGATCCCCATTGTTAATCCCTTAACGGAAATTATTTGTAACTTTCGACAAGTAGAACAGTGAATGGAACAGGTAGACGGTTGAAATCTTTGTATATATTGCTTCTATATAGTATAAGAAACATATATGCAAAGCATCCAAACAGTACAATTCGCCAATTTTTTGTTCTTCAAGTTTAAGTGAACAGTGAGCCCCAATGGTTAATCCGTTATCGGAAATTATTTGTAACTTTCGACAAGTAGAACAATGAATGGAACAGGTAGATGGTTGAAATCTTTGTATATATTGCTTCTATATAGTCTAAGAAACATATATGCAAAGCATCCAAACAGTACCATTCGCCAATTTTTTGTTCTTCAAGTTTAAGTGAACAATGAGCACCAATGGTTAATACTTTATCGGAAATTATTTGTAATTTTCGACAAGTAGAACAATGAATGGAACAGTTAGACGGTTGAAATATTTGTATATATTGCTTCTATATAGTCTACGAAACATATATGCAAAGAATCCAAACAGTACAATTCGCCAATTTGTTGTTCTTCAAGTATTAGTGAACAATGAGCCCCATTGTTAATCCATTATCGGAAATTATTTGTAATTTTCGACAAGTAGAACAGTTAATGGAACAGGTAGACGATTGAAATCTTTGTATATATTGCTTCTATATAGTATAAGAAACATATATGCAAAGCATCCAAACAGTACAATTCGGCAATTTTTTGTTCTTCAAGTTTAAGTGAACAATGAGCCCCATTGTTACTCCATTATCGGAAATTATTTGTAAACTTCGACAAGTAGAACAGTGAATGGAACAGGTAGACGATTGAAATCTTTGTATATATTGCTTCTATATAGTATAAGAAACATATATGCAAAGCATCCAAACAGTACAATTCGCCAATTTTTTGTTCTTCAAGTTTAAGTGAACAATGAGCCCCAATGGTTAATCCGTTATCGGAAATTATTTGTAACTTTCGACAAGAAGAACAATGAATGGAAAAGGTAGACGGTTGAAATCTTTGTATATATTGCTTCTATATAGTCTAAGAAACATATATGCAAAGCATCCAAACAGTACCATTCGCCAATTTTTTGTTCTTCAAGTTTAA